>JANRMT010062849.1:15652498-15743108 GCA_026402145.1 Polypterus bichir lapradei
AAAAATCAAAGACTGATATCCATTAAAAAAAAAAAAAAAAAAAAAACTCTACCCGCATGGCTCTTCTGACTTTGACTGATTTATCTTTAAGTATTCCATTTGTAAAATGTACTTCAGGGCATGAAACTGGCATTAGACACTGAGGTTAGCAACATTCTAGTCAAACTGTTTAGATGAAAGTTCACAGTAAAATCCCAACACTATTATTTGTATTGCTCCTTTATGGAATTCTATTTAGATGGTTAGATAAGTTGTACAAATTGCACAAAAAACATGCAAGACAAAAGGATGGAGATTAAAGCACACAGAAAATACAGCTTGCAGGTGAAAGGAATTAACTTTTGGTTTTCTGCTCTAGATGCACTCAGTTTTTAATGTGACAATCGCTCTGAATATTCTTCATTGGGAGCTGCTTTAATCACCTCAGATGCTGTAGCCTGTAGTCCCTTCTTTTTGTGTTTTGCCAGCAGGTCCATTTGTAAGCCCTTAAGTGTTACACTTCTACAGATGCCTCCATTTAAACTAGGCACCACAGCTTTATCTTTAAAGAAGCATATACTGTAGTGATAATCTAGTAATCTAGTTTTGAGAGTTTTCTGGGTGTAGCACAGAAAGTCACATTATAAACAATTAATCAACAAGCAATTATGTAATTAATTTTTGGACTACCAATCTCACTGATTTTTGTTTTTAAATTGTAAATCCATTACATTTAACAGTAATAACGGACCCCTTTTTTAATGCATGTAAGTTTGCTAGCAAGCTGTCACACTGAACTGCTTACTCTGGGAAGAAACTGAATGCTTGAACCTTTTTATCTGCAATCCTTTAGGGTACAGAAAGCATACCTGTACAACAACCAGTTTTAAAATTTAATTTCTTACACTGTCAGTCAGTTACTCAATCAGTCATTTTCTAACCTGCTTAGTCTTAAACAGGGTTGCAGGGGTCTGCTGGAGCATATCCCACCTACCTGTCATAATTATAATATGACAAGGCAAAATTAAAAGTTTGGTGTTAAAACATTATTATGAGTAGAAATAATCTTATTTACTATATATACAATATTTTTGACTAATCAAAAAGGAGATCACCAGAAGCCTCATGTATAGCGCCGTGCATAGAATTAACACTAAAACATGGCGTACAAAAACAGAAATGTGTGTACGCACAAAAAAATTCAGATGCGTAAATCTGCGCGTAAGCCAAGTTCCATGTTTTTCCCCTACATAAATCCCAGTCAGAGTGAACTGTAACACACATGTACGCACCTGCCACCCCACCCTAACTCCTCCCAGAATTATGCCCCTTTGAAAATGCAAATCAATATAAATAGCCCCTTACGTTTTGCATTCTTTGATAAGACAATGGTAAAAGCATGAGGGAAAAAAAGAAGAATTTCTGCGAATACCAAGTACAGGCAATGAAAAACGTACTATTTGTTGGTTTAAGCAGTGGTATAAACAACAAAAGGTAGTTGATCAAGTAACAGAGAGTGGTGGAGAAACTCGAAAGTTGAAGTTCAAAAAGTCGCACAGTGCCTGAAATAAAAAAAGAAGTGGTCAGATATCAAAGTCGCAGTGAAAAGGCCGTAACCCACTGTCTGTGAGTGTCATATGGAAGGGTATTAGGGTACAGAGAAAAGAAAAACAAAATAGGGACACAGTTGGAAAAAAATGTTGAAATGTCAACTTTAATACTGAAATTTCCACTTTAATTATGTAGTTTATTGTCATTAAAGTAGAACATCATAAATGTCAACTTAAAATCATTTAATTTACTAGTTTCTCAGATCCCATCGTAACTAAAGTAGCACATTAATGCTTCTTTCTATGTGTTCTTTTATGTGCTCTGTGTGTGTGAATCACTATGTGCTTCTTAAACAAGCTTTTTCTTATGCCGACAGAACACAGAATACATTCCATTCATGATATTACAGCTCTCTGAACAATTTAAATACTAAGATGTATACTTGATATAATTTTCATTATGATAGGAATTAAAACATGTATTAAACATGGGGGCGCGGTGGCACAGTGGTAGCGACGAGCTGGCGCCCCTTCTACAGACTGTTCCTGCCTTCCGCAAAATACTTGCTGTACTGTGCGTGACCCTCGATGAAATAATTTATTGCAGCAGTAATGTCTCTTTCTAATGTACTAAACCCCAGTTCTTGCCCTTCCTTTTCTTTCCCTAAGTAACAAATTGCCACACAGTTCTTTAATAAATGTAAAACAATCTGTAAGCTTAGAATGCCGACTCTTTAAAACTTTTAAGGAACATACAGTGATCCCTCCTTTATCGTGGGGGTTGCGTTCCAGAACCCCCCGCGAAAGGTGAAAATTCGCGAAGTAAAAACCATATGTTCATATGGTTATTTTTATATATTTTAAGCCCTTATAAACATTTCCCGCACAGTTATACAGCATAAACCGTTTGTATTCTCTTAAATATTAAGTAAGATTCATTGAAATTATGTATGTAAATACACTGTTTATATACAGTAAAACCTAAATATTATTTTAAAGCTATCGAGCATCTCTGATATCACATATGTTATAGCCATTACGATAGACAGATCGTTTTGGAGCCAACGAAGGGCTTGACTATGCACAAAGATAAACACAAAAGAGCACAAAAGTTAACTCTTTACAAAGAGAAACACATTGATGCTGAATGAGTGAAATGAGACTTCCTGGTTAACGCAGCGCAATCGAATTCGGCGCTCCGTCACTGAGCCAATCAGCAAACAGGAACTTAACTGCGTGCTCTGATTGTGTAGCTTCTCAGCCATCCGCCAATATCATCCCTTATATGAAATCAACTGGGCAAATCAACTGAGGAAGCATGTACCAGAAGTAAAAAGAACCACTGTCCACAGAAACCTGCGAAGCAGCGAAAAATCTGCGTTATATATTTAGATATGGTTACATATAAAATCCGCAATAGAGTGAAGCCGCGAAAGTCGAAGCACGATATAGCGAGGGATTACTGTATCTTTGTAGTACATGTTTGTTTATTCCATCCATCTATCCATCCAGGCTCAAGCCAGTCCCCGCAAGAATATAGCATGAGGCAGGAACAATCCCTGAACGGGGGGCACCAGCTCATCGGTACCGGTGCACCACCGTGCACACACTTTTAATTAACAACAGTATACATTATTTAAATGAAGTTAAAAATGTATCTTTACAATGTAATATATGTACTTTACTGCATTTCATTTTAAAAATTATATCAAGACCTCCAAGAAGATAGTGCTTAGAAATCTAAATTGACTTAGAAGCCAGTCGTCATCATCTGTAAATATGCTCTCTCTTCTATTGAATTGAATTCATTTGCTATTTTTGTTCTATGGTACGAGATTCAATATGCAAATCCTCCATTAACCTTATTTTTCTATAAAATAATGAAATAACAGTAATAATTACATTGTTACAGCTTGATTATAATCAGATGTCTTAAATTAATAAACGATTTGGAATTAATTTCAGTGTATTTCATAAAGTTGCATCAGGAATGTGAATCTAAAAAATAAAGGCAAACCACACAGGAACAGTAACACTGCTTTGATGCTGGGTGCCGCCCGTTTGCAAAACCGAGCTAAAAACCTACTTACGCAATGGTTTGAACTGACGTGAGAATGTGCATGGCTTTACGCCAAATTTTGTTTTAATATATTATGATGTGAGCCCGGAAACGAGTTTACACAACATTTTTGTGTATACGCACCATTTATACATGAGGCCCCAGGTCTTTACATTTCCTTATCAATTAGTCAGAAGGTAAATTATAGATCTCTATAATATGCTTTACGATACCTAAAACTGAGAGAATTTTGCCTTTAAGTTGTACAGAGTTTTCAATTAAAGTTAAATAAAGATTTAATTAAAGTATTATCAATCATTTGTTGTTTGATCAATAACGAATGCTATGTCCCTGCAGTGTTTTAAGTTTATGAAGAGAAGTGCTGCTGTATTTCTAAACTGGCAGTATAGTGTCTTGTATTCAACCAGTAATTCACCTATGTACTGCATATTTCTGAGATCCTGTAAAAAACCAAAACATTTAATTAATTTTCAGTATACTACAATATCCAGAAAGTTGAATTCTTATGACCATTAATACAGAATTTTTAAGCCAGAAGTCATGGATAGGGTCTTGGAGTTAGCAGGAAAGACATAATACTCTTTCCACACCCAAGAGGGGAGCATCTTTCTATACGAGTTTATAGGCTCCTTGGTTTTACTCTGCCTTGTGCTACAATATTAGGAACAGTCAAAAGGAACATTATGCAAATTAGATAACCATGTTGGAACACTGTTAAGAGTGATGGAAAATTAGAATGGCTTTGTATTTTTAGACCACCGAGTCATTCTTGGTTACGGTTCAACAGTGAATGGCTAAAACCAGAAGAAAAAATTCATATGCAGTGAAATAGGCCTAGCTATTAAAAATCTGTTCATAAGAATCTAGAAATCAAGACTGAATTGAGAATAGGAACTCAACTGTCAGATGCTTATCTGTTAATGAAGAAAATAAAATGTTCATCATTAGTGATTTGACAGTATATTAATATCTGAACGTCTAGCAATGCACACAAAATTGTTTCCCAGTCCCACAATACTTCACACTGAAGTTAAATAACCCTCCCTGTTTGCCAGCAATGTAATTTCTAAATTTGTGCCACATGCTTTAATAATACTCATTATCAGAAATACGAGATATTGCAAGGAACTTCAGAATATCCACAAAATTAAAAAAGAAAGTATCAGTATTTAATTTTAACTGCCCTCCCCTATAAGACTCTACTGTACTGTATATAAACAGCAATCTGTAGTTAGCTGTATTCTTTCAGCTGTTCTTTATATCCTAGGACTACATATAAAAGCACTGCCTCTGGATCAGCTTTGGAGGAACAGTCTGCACTTTTAAGGAGGACTATGTCATCCCACATTTAGCTTTACCTTTTTATATACTGTATGTGTATATATATATATTGTCACACACGCGCGAGTAGGAGATCGCGGACGGACTCTAGCATGCTTCGGAAGGGATTCGCCGGCAGGGAGTGGTGGGGTACTAACCTTTCTCCTTTTGCTTTCTTACAGAACAAAAGAGGCTCCGCCACCATAAGCCTCATTTTCCCGCAGTACATTTCTTCCGCCCTTCCTCCGCCATTGTTCCTGACGTCATCGATCCCATCTTCCCTCACGGTTCCTTCCCAGCATTCCTCCACTTCCGGCTCCTCCTTTATAAAATGGCCGCCGACGCCAATAACGGCGTCGCGCTTATGAACTGTTTATATATTTTGACCTGTTTTTGATATTTTTGCAGTATACGGGGCCGGAAAACCCCAACCCTTTATGCTGTCTCTTTCTTTTCTTTACAGTGGCGTAGCCGGCAGGATATAGCTCTGAAGAAAAGAAACAAAATGACTGAAAGACAGGACCTCAACACCGTGCTGCAGGGGATGAATGCCCAGATCCAGTCCCTGCAGCAAGCGCAAGCCGCTACTACCCAGGAGTTGGAGGCCACGAAGGCCAGGTTGGCAGAAGCCCAGAGGGTAAGAACCGACCCACCTCGACCAAAGCCTCCGCCTCTAGTACCGATGACGGAGGCGGACGATGTGGAGTCCTACCTCGGCATATTTGAAAGGACGGCCACCCGGAACGAGTGGCAGCGATCCGAGTGGGCATCCATTCTGGCGCCCTACCTGAAGGGGCCCGCGCAGCGGGTCTACTATGATCTCCCCGAGGAGGCGGCCGCGGACTACGACCTCCTAAAACAGGAGATCCTGGCATGCTACGGCATTACGCCGAGTCAGCAGGCGAGCGAGTGGCGGAGCTGGCAGTTTGACCTCGAGAAGCCGGCCCGAGCACAGGCCTTCGACTTCTGGGGAAAAATGGGGCGTTGGCTACGGCCCGAGGGTCCCCAAGCCCGGAAGGTCGTGGAGCAGGTGGCCTGTGAGGGCCTGGTTAATGCTCTGCCTAGCTCCCTCGCCCAGCAGGTCCGGCGCCATCCTTATAAGGACATGTCAGGACTCCTGGAAGTCCTGGAGCATCAGCTCGCGGTTTTCCAAGCCGGGGGGTCAGAAAGGCAAGCTCGTGGGAACCAACAGGGATGGGCGGCCACCCCCGAGCCCTCTCGACGCGCTGCGGAAGCGCCACAGAGACCCAAAGAAAAGCCGGCCTCCCCGCGCTGTTACAAGTGCGGAGAGACCGGCCACCTACTGCCGACCTGCCCCATGAACACCCCCATGGAACCGATGGATTGCACCTGGGCCACCGCAGAAAGGTACTGTACTCCGTCGCATCCCTTGGCGAGTCCAAACACGGGAGTGGTGTTGGTAAATGGGCACTCTGTTTGACTCCGGCAGCAACAAAACCATTGTCGCTCGCCGTTATGTGTTACCGCGACCCGCGACAGTGGCTGAAGCAACATTTACAAGTCACTTGTGTGCATGGAGAGACCGGGTCGTACCGTTCCGCACAGTGCTATATCAACCTGGAAGGGGGAATTGTCCAAGCTGTTGGTTGCCGTGTTGCCCGAACCCCCCTATCCAGTAATTTTGGGACAAGACTGGTCGCACAGAAAATGTGGTAAGACACACACCGCTCCCGGGGCCTCACTGGGTCTGGCTATGAGGGGGCAAGGCACCCTTCCCGCAGTCTCCACGCCGTGCCCTGGGGCAGGCCGTAATGGCGCAGGCACATCGGGGGACGCTTCCCCAGTGACGGACCCTGAGCCGGAGCTATCCGCCGGTGAAGGGACGAGCCAGGGAACTCTCCCGCTGACTGCCTCCCAAGATCCCCTGAACAACTTGGACCATCAATTCCGGTCCACGCCTGCCTTCTTTAAAAGGGAGCAGTGGAATGACGATTCCCTGCGGTTTGCCCGGAATGCGGTTGTTCTTCCAGGCAGCTCACCAGCTGAAGAATCCATACCACGCGAGCCCTTTTTTGTACTCAAAAATGATCTGTTGTATCGGGTAGCGACCCACGAGGGCGAGTTGCGGAAGTTGCTGCTAGTTCCACGTACCTTCCGACGGGAGGTATGTGAACTAGCTCACGCTCACCTCCTAGGCGCCCACCTCGGGGCCAAAAAGACTTTGGAAAGGGTAAAACTCCGCTTCTACAGGCCCGGGGTCAACGAGGAAGTCCGGCGTTTCTGCCAATCCTGTCCGGAATGTCAGACTCGCCAGATTCCTAGGAGGGACCGCGCTCCTCTCATCCCTATACCCCTGATTGACATCCCCTTTGACAGAATAGGGTTGGACTTAGTAGGACCCCTGGAGCCCTCAAACCGCGGCCATAAGTACATATTGGTCATGGTGGATTACGCTACTCGATACCCAGAGGCGGTTCCCCTGCGCTCTGCTAATACAAAAAATATCGCACGAGAACTAGTCAACTTATTCTCTAGAGTGGGGATACCCAAAGAAGTCCTTACGGACCAGGGTACCCCCTTCACCTCGGATACGTTCAGGGAGGTTGCCAAATTACTCCGGATAAAGCACCTGAAGACGTCTGTCTATCACCCGCAAACAGACGGGCTGGTAGAGCGTTTTAATCAGACGCTTAAACAGATGCTCCGCAAAGTAGTCAACGCCGATGGCAGGAATTGGGACCAGCTCTTACCGCTTGCGCGTTTTGCCTACCGCGAGGTACCCCAGGCCTCTACGGGCTTCTCCCCTTTTGAGTTGCTGTATGGGCGACAATCCCGTGGACTTTTGGACATACTAAAAGAGGGCTGGGAGGCTGAGGCCCTTCCCTCCTCCAATATCCTGGAGTATGTGGCGCAACTGCGCGACAGGCTCGCTAAAATCAGGCCACTCCTAAAGGAGCACGTGACGCTTGCGCAGGCCCGGTGTTACAACCGCAACTCCGTCCTCCGGGAGTTCCGCACGGGGGACCGAGTGATGGTGCTCGTCCCTACCTCCCATTCCAAATTACTGGCTCACTGGCAAGGGCCATACGAGGTTAAGAAAAGAAAGGGGCTCGTCGACTATCTGGTAAAATAGCCTAATCGTCGACCGAGCAAAAGGATCTATCATGTCAATTTATTAAAACCTTGGAAGGACAGGGAGGAGTCTCCCAACACACGCAGATCCCTCTCCCTATTCTCTAGCGTGTCTGCCCTTAACCTCGGCGACGAGCTAACACCCCTACAGCGGCGGGAGATAACCCATGCAATCCAGGCCGTACCCAAAGTAGTGAGCGAGTCGCCAGGCTGGACCTTGCTGATTGCGCACGATATAGTCACAGACCCCGGAGTAATCATCCGGGAGAGGCCCTATAGACTTCCGGAGGCAAAACGCGCTGAAGTGGAACTAGAGGTGCAACGTATGTTGGATATGAACATTATCGAGGAAAGCCATAGTCCCTGGTCCAGTCCTATCGTCCTCGTTTCCAAGCCGGACAGCTCCTGGAGGTTCTGTAATGACTTCAGACGTCTGAATCAGGTCTCCAAATTCGATGCCTACCTGATGCCCCACATTGATGACCTACTTGAACGGCTGGGTACGGCTCGATACTTGACTACTCTTGATATGACGAAAGGGTATTGGCAAATTCCTTTAACGGCATCTGCAAAAGAAAAGACGGCCTTTTGCACCCCTAGCGGACATTGGCAATACAAGGTCCTCCCATTTGGGCTGCACGGTGCCCCGGCGACCTTCCAACGTCTGGTGGATAGAGTGCTGAAGCCCCACCAGTCCTATAGTGCCGCCTACCAGGATGACGTGGTCATCTATTCCGGCACCTGGGAGGAGCATCTATTGCAGGTCTCTGCTGTCCTCACGACACTAGCTAAAGCCGGTCTCCGCATTAACAATCGCAAGTGTTTTTTTGGCTTGAAGGAGGCCAAGTATTTAGGCTACCTAGTGGGACGAGGGTAGGTGAGGCCGCAATGTTCAAAAATCAAAGCCATCGTGGAGTGGCCCCGTCCGATTACCAAGAGACAGGTGCAGGCTATCTTGGGGCTGGCGGGGTACTACCGCCGGTTCGTACCCCGTTTCTCTGAAAGGGCAGCACCCTTGACCTGTTTAACGAAAAAAGGCACTCCCTTACACGTGGTATGGAATGACAACGCAGAACACGCATTCAGTGACCTGAAAAAGGCCCTAACGTCGGCACCTGTATTAAAGACACCCGATTTTGGGCTCCCTTTTATTCTCCAGACCGACGCTTCGGACACAGGCCTGGGGGCCGTGCTGAGCCAAAGCGTCGAAGGTGTCGAACACCCCATAATGTACTTAAGCCGGAAACTGCTGGACCGAGAGACCAGGTATGCGGCGGTGGAAAGGGAAGCCTTGGCCATTAAGTGGGCAGTGACCCATCTCCGTTACTACCTGTTGGGCCGCCCGACCTGACGGTCTTGGGATGAGAGGGGGGGGGGGAGGAGGGTGTCGTGTCACGCATGCGCGAGTAAGAGATTGCGGACGGACTCTAGCACGCTTCGGAAGGGATTCGCCAGCAGGGAGTGGCGGGGTACTAACCTTTCTCTTTTGCTTTCTTACAGAACAAAAGACACCCTGCCTCAGTCATCTAGCTCTACTCCATTTTGCAGGCTGCAGTGAAGTCTACTTACAGTGCATCTGTAAAGTGTTCACAGCGCATCACTTTTTCCATATTTTGTTATGTTATAGCCTTATTCCAAAATGGATTAAATTCATTTTTTTCCTCAGAATTCTACACACAACACCCCATAATGACAATGTGAAAAAAGTTTACTTGAGGTTTTTGCAAATTTATTAAAAATAAAAAAAACTGAGAAATCACATGTACGTAAGTATTCACAGCGAAGCTCAAAATTGAGCTCAGGTGCATCCTGTTTCCCCTGATCATTCTTGAGATGTTTCTGCAGCTTAATTGGAGTCCACCTGTGGTAAATTCAGTTGATTGGATATGATTTGGAAAGGCACACACCTGTCTATATAAGGTCCCACAATTGACAGTTCATGTCAGAGCACAAACCAAGTATGAAGTCAAAGGAATTGTCTGTAGAGCTCCGGGACAGGATTGTCTCGAGGCACAAATCTGGGGAAAGTTACAGAAAATTTTCTGCTGGTTTGAAGGTCCCAATGAGCACAGTGGCCTCCATCATCCGTAAGAGAAAGAAGAAGTTCAAAACCACCAGGACTCTTCCTAAAGCTGGCCAGCCATCTAAACTGAGCGATCGGGGGAGAAGGTCCTTAGTCAGGGTGATGACGAAGAACCCGATGGTCACTCTGTCAGAGCTCCAGAGGTCCTCTGTAGAGAGAGGAGAACCTTCCAGAAGGACAACCATCTCTACAGTAATCCATCAATCAGGCCTGTATGGTAGAGTGCCCAGACGGAAGCCACTCCTTAGTAAAAGGCACATGGCAGACCACCTGGAGTTTGCCAAAAGGCACCTGAAGGACTCTCAGACCATGAGAAACAAAATTCTCTGGTCTGATGAGACAAAGATTGAACTCTTTGGTGTGAATGTCAGGAGTCACGTTTGGAGGAAACCAGGTACCACTGGCTCATCACCAGGCCAATACCATCCCTACAGTGAAGCATGGTGGTGGCAGCATCATGCTGTGGGTAGGTTTTTCAGCGGCAGGTACTGGGAGACTAGTCAGGATAAAGGGAAAGATGACTGCAGCAATGTACAGAGACATCCTGGATGAAAACCTGCTCCAGAGCGCTCTTGACCTCAGACTGGGGCGACGGTTCATCTTTCAGCAGGACAACGATCCTAAGCACACAGCCAAGATATCAAAGGAGTGGCTTCAGGACAATTCTGTTAATGTCCTTGAGTGGCCCAGCCAGAGCCCAGACTTGAATCCGATTGAACATCTCTGGAGAGATCTTAAAATGGCTGTGCACTGGCACTTCCCATCCAACCTGATGGAGCTTGAGAGGTGCTGCAAAGAGGAATGGGCGAAACTGGCCAAGGATAGGTGTGCCAAGCTTGTAGCATCATATTCAAAAAGACTTGAGGCTGTAATTGCTGCCAAAGGTGCATCGACAAAGTATTGAGCAAAGGCTGTGAATATTTATGTACATGTGATTTCTCAGTTTTTTTATTTTTAATAAATTTGTAAAAACCTCAAGTAAACGTTTTTCACGTTGTCATTATGGGGTGTTGTGTGTATAATTCTGAGAAAAAAAAATGTATTTAATCCATGTTGGAATAAGGCTGTAGCATAAAATGTGGAAAAAGTGATGCGCTGTGCACTTTCCGGATGCACTGTGTATATACCTGTATGTATATATATATATATATATATATATATATATATATATATATATATATTTTTTTTTTTTTTTCCAAACTTGGAAACCACAAAACACTATATTATATCTTTATTGTTCCAAAAGAGCCTTGTGATTGTGCAAGATTTTAAAGGAATTATTAGAAAATAAAGATTAATAAATTTATTCAAAAACCATAGACTATTTAAAAATACCATTACCTGACCTTGAATTAAACACATATCTTCAACTAGATGCATTATAAATAATTTGTTACACAGAAAAGGCTTGCATCCGAATGTTAAGGTTATGGGATCAAATCCTATTAAGGGTAATGCAAATATAGAGTTAGGAAATTCTCCGATATCTGCATGTGTTTTTTTTCTGGGTACTCTAAAGAAAACCTGTTCAATTGCCCACACATAAGTGACAACAAATGTCTGCCATGAGATAGCCTGGCATCTAGTATGAAATTAGTTCCTGCCAGGCTCCCAATGCTGCCAAGCCTTCTAACCCTTATATCTGGGTAAAGAGTGTTTAAAAATGGTTGACTGGATTCCTAGATTATAAGCAGAAATACCTAATCAACACTTTTTCCCTCTTAAAGTTGGCTTATAAATTAAGACACCATTCACTTAGTAGATTTTTTTTTACCTTTTATGCTAACTTTTCTAATTCTGTTGAGTGATTGTGTTTGTCAGTGCAAATATTATGTGTAAGAATAAACTGAATTAAAATAAAGTTACATTGTTTTCAGCACCTACAAAATAGACTTGAGATTTACTGTCTGAACTTCAGTTGCAACAGAACCCACCTTTCTTTCTTTTCTTTCTTTTATGATACAACCTTCTTGTTTTATTTTTTGCAAGCAACAATTAGCTACCAGTCTACCAGCAGTAATTCTGCTAACCCAAATGAAATCTGCTAATCCAGTTGAGGCTTTGTTATTACGTGTCAATGTTATTAGCATACACCAAAGATGGAAGAGTGCATTAACACATCAAAATAAACATGATACATGGATTAAACTAAGTGAATTGTTAAACAATCAAAAACTGCAAATCAGGAGACATTAGAATACCTGAATGGCTTTTCTCCTGTGTGTGTTCGGACATGTTTTCTCAGGTCACTTAGCGTAGTAAAATATTTGCTGCATCCTTCAGATTCACAGTTAAATGTCTTCCCTGTGTGAAGCCTTTGATGTGCTTTTAATCTGTTTAAAAAGTCAAAACAAACACATTCACTGCACATTATATGGAATAATACCAGAACTAAAACATATATTTCATTAGTTACAGGATACATGAATAAATGTAAGCTTTGATAAGATTATATGAAATGTGTTATTATCCTATAAAGCAGGCCACATTATGCTGCAATATTGCTCATTGTATCTATAAACCACATGTGTATTATCAAAAAATGAAAATAATGAGGAAGGTATTAGCTACACATGGAGAATAAATGTTTAAAAGAATCCTTAATGTATGTAAATACTGACAACAGTGTGATACTGCTCACGGTTTAAAATAGCATGTTGATTACCAAGGCGTCAGCACATTTTTATGACTATTGATAAGTATCCTGCTTTGTAATGTTTATACCATAGCTGAACTACATTCTTTTTAAACACTGCCGTTTTTAATATGTATGCCATTTAACACTGCCATTTTGAATAAACTTCCAGGAACATCCCTGTGCCAGGGTAACACATTTCTTGTTTTTACAGTTTATTTATTAACTGGTTCCCAAGACATTACAATGTTAGAATTATATTCCTTTACCCACATGCAAACTACTACTTAACAAAAATATCAATGAAAACTGAAACTAAATTATATAAAGTGAACATAATACAGTTATTCATTTTACTAGAATTATTAAATTAAAAGTGAAGTCAAGTACAAATGGAAGTAACAGGGCAAATTTAACAAGTATTTAAAACATTCCAGAACATATTGAAACTAATCACCTATTAATTTCACACTTTTAAAATTAAAAATACACCTTTGGCCTTACCTGTAAAGTGTGTTGAATGCCTTTTCACATCCTTGCACATCACATTCAAAAGGTTTTTCTTTTGTATGGACCCGCACATGAATTTTTAAACTATAAGAGGTAAGGAAAGCCTTGCCACAGCCTTCTTGATTGCAGACAAATGTGTACTCTCCACGGTGGGTCTTTTGATGTGTGCGAAGGTTTCCTGCTGTGCTGTAGGTGCGTGTGCAGCCTTCAAATGTACACTGGAATCTTTTCACCTGGGCAGACACAGACAAAGCAAAGATTATAAACATACTACAGAATATAATCAAATTTTATACAAGGTTCTGAGCTTTGTTCGAATGTTGTTGTCTTTGCCAAAGGCCATCAATAGCTTGAGGTTATAGTCTTTA
Organism: Polypterus bichir lapradei; assembly: GCA_026402145.1. Taxonomy (NCBI): domain Eukaryota; kingdom Metazoa; phylum Chordata; class Cladistia; order Polypteriformes; family Polypteridae; genus Polypterus; species Polypterus bichir. The sequence goes on from JANRMT010062849.1 coordinate 15,666,117, forward strand.
ACGTTTGCACTTTCCGTAAACAGCTTTCCAAATATTATTCTGAAAAAAAAAATACTGTTTTCCTGCATATATTACTTAACACTAATTATGTTAGAAGGGTAGTCAACGATACTATACCCATCATGGTTGCCAGAAGTCAGCCAGTCTGTTTAAGCATATTTTTTTAAATAATTACCATGTTGTATTTAGGCATATTATTTTTAGCCTGCACACTGCTCACATGGACTTCAAACATTGTCCAGATGTCCACTAGGTTTCTTCTCTGGGATAGCAGATGTTTCTCTCGATAAATGGAATTCTAAATATGAGCAAGTGCAGGTGTGTCATCAGAAATAAGGCAAGAATTAGTCCAGGGGACACTCACATATCAGATCAGGTCAGGCTGGACAGCATGCACTGGTACAGTATGTTGCTGCACCCATCTCATTATTGAATAGCTCAAGATCCTGGTTGGCAACCTCCCAGACAGACGCGAGGTCCAGTCCCATCCTCCAGAAAAGACCATCTGTCTGCTGCTGCCAGGTGTTACGTGGGAGTCCCCTTGGCTTTGTTCAGGAGCTCCAGTCCTCAACAATCCAAAACTGCCGAATCACCCTTGGAAAACTGCGCCACATGGCCATAATGCCATAACTGACGCACCCTCACAATGCAGGTAATATGCCTCATTCGGGACTCCAAGAGCAAAAGCTCATTCAACACATGGATTCTCCAAAGAGACAGTACTGAAGGAGTCCAATCTTCATCTCAGGTCACTAGACTATATCCATGTCCTGCGAAAATATAGCAAAACAGAAAGCACCAGGACTCAAAAGACCTTGACCTTTGTCGGGAGAGCCACACACCCCTTTGCAGTGACCTTCTGACATGCTCTCCCGATCAGTCTACTGACACCACAGGATGAGTCACCAGACACATAAATCGCTGCAGAGGTTAACTAAACCTCCCACAAAGGAGTGACTTTGAAACTAGACAAGACCGCAAGACAGTCTGTCACGATAGTGAAATACAGTATATGGGCAAAAGTTTTGGGACACACCACTTAATTATTGAATTCAGGTGTTTCAATCAGACCCTTTGCCACAGGTATATAAAATCAAGCTCCGAGCCATGCAGTCTCCGTTTACAAACATTTGTGAAACAAAATAGGTTGTTCTGAAGAGGTCAGTGACTTCAAGCGTGGTACTGTGATAAGATGCCACCTTTGCAATAAGACAGTTTGCAAAATTTCATCCCTGCTAGATATTCCACGGTCAACTGTAAGTGGTATTATTGTAAAGTGGAAACGTTTAGTAACAACAGCAACTCAGCCACAAAACTGAAGACCACATAAAGTCACAGAGTGGGGTCAACTTCTACTTAAGATGCATGGTGCGTAAAAGTCACCAACCCTCTGTTATTAGCTGAGGAGTTTCCAAACTTCCACTTACATCAATGTAAGCACAAAAACTATGCAGCGGAAGCTTCATGTAATGGGTTTCCATGGCCAAACAGCTGCATGCACCAAGACCAATGCCAAACTTCGGATGGAGTGGTGTAAAGCACACAGCTACTGCACTGTGGAGTAGTGGAAACATGTTCTATGGAGTGATGAATCATGCTTCTCTGTGTGGCAGTCAGATGGGCAAGTCTGGCTTTGGCAGATGCTGGGAGAAAGTTACCTGCCTGACTGCATTGTGCCAAATGTGAAGTGGTGAGATAATGGTGTGGGGCTGTTTTTCAGGGTTTGGGATAGGTCCTTTACTTCCAATGAAGGGCAAACTTAATTCTTCAGTATACCAAGACATTTGTCAAATTTCCCAAACTTTGTGGAAACAGCTTGGGAAAGGTCCTTTTCTATTGCAGCATAACTGTGCCCCAGTGCACAAAACAACGTCAATTAAGACATGGTTGGATAAGTTCAGTGTGGAAGAACTTGACAGGCCCGGACAGAGCCCTGACCTCAAACCCATCAAACACCTATGGGATGAACTGGAACTGGAATTGCGAACTAGGCCTTCTCATCCAACATTAGTGCCTGACCTCATAAATGCTCTACAGAACGAATGGGCACAAATTCCCACAGAAACACTTGTTATGGCTGCAGAGAGGGGACCAATTCCATATTAAAGTCTATGTATTTATAAATGCAATGTCATTAAAGTCTCTGTTGGTGTAACGGTCAGGCATCAAAATACTTTTTGTCGATTATAGTGTATGTCTGTGACACGGTGTTAATATTTCAACTACAGGCAAACCCTTTTGACATGGTGGTAACAGTAAGCTACATGCTAATGAAATCACAATGACCAATGGCCAAGAATTGGAGGCTATTGATGAACAAGTTCAGGAAGTAATGAAATAAGGGAAACAATATATAATTGTAATAGGTGATATTAATGGAGTGGTGGGAAAAGGAACAGATTCTTGTGAAGTAAGGTAATTTGGAGCAGGGCAAAGAAATAACAGAGGACAGATGCTGGTAGAGTTCTGTCAGATTAATAATGTGTATCCGATAAATGCATGCTTCAACAAGAAAACAGAAGCTTGTATACATGGAAGGTAGATAACGTTAGATGGTTTCATCACTGTGCAACAAAGGTATCGAAAAATTATGAGAATGCCTGTTACTTACCTGGTGCAAATGTCAACACAGACCGTAACCTTGTTTTAGTGAGAAAAAGAAAACACTGGAGGGGAGAAGAAAAAAACTGCAAAGAAGCGCTGGGCCACAGAGTCAATGCTAAGAGAAACAGATTATCGTAGAAGGTGGAAAAGCCAAAGAATAGAGGAAAGACACAAACATTATGGCACCTGAACAATAACTTGAGGAGAGAGTTAGATGAGGCAAGAGAAATGTAGCTAGAAGACAGATGTAGAAAACTCTTTTTTGTAGATTTAATTTAAAGAGATTAACATTCCATACAATCAAGACTTACTTTAACAACAAAGAAAGTAACATTACATACAATCGAGTCAAACTTAACAAACCTAAAATCAACCCCCACGGAGGAGAATGAGAGGAGAGCCAACAACAACAATTCTTAATAAATAAAAAACAAAACAAAAAAAAAAACAAAAAAACGGGAGAATATTGTTTCACCCAATATAAAATCCTAATCTAAAATTGTATTAATAGGATCTCGTCATATTTTAAAAAAGTTTTGAATAGATCCTCTAAGCGAGAATTGAATAATTTCCAATTTCAAAAAAGTATGGATCAATTGCCCACTGACTTATAACAGGTGGGGTGGGATTCTTTCAGTTGAGCAACATAAGTCAGCACGCTAAAAAGGTGGTGTAGGCAATTACAATCAATTTGTCCTTTTTCACTTTTGCCCATCTAGGACTTCACCAAAAACAGCAGTTAATGGGTTAGGAGTGAATGCTGTCTGATAGGCATTCAAAGATTTTTGACCAGAGTGTTAATTTGGTGCACGCCCAAAACGTTCCCCAGGGAGGATAGAGCTCAATTGCAACGTTCACAGGTTGAATTTTGCCCGGATTACTCTTTGGACAATTTTAAATGAGATAAATGTGCTTGACAAAAGATTTTGAGTTGAATGATTGAATGCTTTGCATATAATGAGCTAGAGAGTGTATTCTATGCATGGCTGCCTTCCACTCCTTCTGTGAGATAATAAGTGAAAGATGTTTCCCCACCGTACCCTGGGATCTTTGAAAGGAAAGGAAGGGACTTTAAAATATTTTTATACATTATTGAGATGAGTTTTCAAGACTGATCAATACTTCTTCTGGAATAGAATTGGGTGGTAGGTAAGGAAAATTAGGCAGGCTCATTTTAACTAAGTTTCTGATTTAGATAGATAGATAGATAGATAGATAAGATAGATAGATAAGATAGATAAGATAGATAAGATAGATACTTTATTAATCCTAAGAGAACATTCACATCATTTGAAGTGAAATATTTGAAAGTAGTGGAAAAATTGTGCTGATCTGAAGTTAAATTTGAAGCGTAATTGTTCATAAGATGTAGAAAACTTACAGAATTAAAGCCTTGTACCAATTCAGAGAACTGTCAAACAGCCAAAGACAAGAGAAACAAAAGCAAGGAATAGAAAAATCACTAAGTATTATTATTAAATTGAGAAAACATATCAAACAAATTGCATGGGATAGATGCACAATCTAAAAAATCATTCTGAAAAATAAAGAAGAGCTTGACAGAGAACAATTAGGACAACAAAAGATCTAAATTATTTGAAAGATGGGAAGGCAGAAAAAGTGTATGGAATTCCATCTGAAATTCTGAAATAGAAGGAAATTAAAGGTGAGAAAAAAATTACTAAAGCTTTGCAAAAATATATATGAAAGAAAGGGTATAGGCAGATGACTTTTTGGAAAGCATCATAATACTGTACCTTTAGAAAACAAAAAAAAAAAAATGTGACTGAGTCTAAGGAGCACCATTTCTTCATCTTGATATCTCTTGTCTCAAAGGTTCTATTGGAAGTAATAAACAACAGAACAGAAAATAATGTGGTGGAATGCATCAGCAGAAACAAATCTGGATTCCAAAGAGGTACAGGAGCATAAATGCAATGCCAAAGCTGAGATTTATAAGAGAGCATAGTCCAGATGTTTTTGTCAGCTTTCTTAATTAGAAGTAGGTTTTCGGTAAATTACATTGTGTTAAACTGATGAATATTTTAAGGTGTGAAGAAACAGACTGGAAAGATGAAAGACTGGACTCAGCAAAGTATATGAGACAAAGTATACAAGACAGCAAGCAAGGGTGAGGCTTAGTAAAGAAACAACATACCCTAACTTCATTTGAAATTGACTAAGGTAAGGTTAGCTTATCTCACCACAACTGTTCAATGTTTCTGTGCAAAAAATTGAGAAACAATAGGGAATAAGGATATTGGTGGGCAAATGCAAACTATTAGATTTTAAGATGATCAAGTAATGCTGGGCGGTATACCAGTTCATACTGAAAACAGTATTATTTTTGTTATGATATGGATATTTCTTATACCGCAACACTGGTTTAAATTGCCTAAACAACGTTCGGAACGTGGTGCAGGAGAAAACTGTTTAAGGGGGACCTTTTTCACTGCTACACCGCTAAACAGGCATACAACGGAGTACATGTAGTAGTGGAGGTATTGCGCAGTGAAAATGGACAGAGAACATTCCAAAACTGAAGCTGTAGCAGACGATATAGTTGAACATGATGAGACAGAAGAACTTTTGCTGGAAAAAGGAGTCACGTCTGTTGTCTGCAGATACGTTGGATTTAAAAGGTCGGATGTGGACCATTATGTTCAAATGTGTGAATACTGTTTCTATACTATTGGATAATACTGCAAGCCAAGTTGTACTTGTTTTATTTTTTTCAATACTGTATAATGTACCTGGGTACTGTGTAATAGTGTGACGACATGTTGACTTTATTCTCGACATTTCCACTTTGTTCTCGTCATAAGCGTTGAGATTAAAGTCATCATGTTGACTTTATTCTTGACATTTCTACTTTATTCTCACCGTTTACGTCGAGGTTAAAGTCAACTTGTTGACTTTATTCTCGTAATTTGTCATTAAAGTAGAACTTCGTAAACTAAACTTCATCTTAAAATGAATATTTAATGTACTAGATTTTCTCAAACCCCATCGTAAGTTATGTAGCACATTAAATGCTTTGTGTTGTGTTCCCCGGGCCATGTTAAACGGACTTCCTTTTGCACTAAGAGGAGGCACAGGCAGCACACAGAATACATTAATTTCATGAAATTCCTGCTCCCTGAACATTTAGAATGCTAAGATAAGTACTTGATATAATTTTCATCATGAAATGCATTAAAGCAGGTATTAAAACATGTGGGGGCACGGTGGCGTGGAGGTTGCACTGCTGCCTCACAGCAAAGGGGTCCCGGTTGTTCCCTGCTTTGACTTTGCATGTTTTTCTGGTGGGTTTTCTCGGCGTGTTTCAGTTTCCTTTCAAAGTCATGTAGGATGTGGGGTTTTGTTATGTTATATTAACACTGCTAGTGTATGTATTGCTCGTAATCACCCTGCGATGTGCTGGCGCCCCATTCAGGATTTGCTCCTGCCTCTCACACAATGCTTGCTGGGATGGGCGCAATCCTGAATGGATGGCATATTTAAACATGTATAACAAAGATTTTTTTAAAGTTCTGAACTCTCCGTGGTCTAATTTTATAACTAGTTTAAATTTCACAAGAGGTTTATCGTGTGATGACTGGTTATGTGGAGAAAGAAAAAAGGATAGGAACTGGGGGTTTGGTACGTCAAATAGAGACAGCATGCATGCAATTAAGAAAGCCTGCTGAGAAGAACATCCATTGATTTCTGTGTTCGTGTCTCCGACCACCAGATCACAAACCCAACATTTTCACAATATTTAAGTTAAACCTGTGCAATATCCATTCATACATCCAGTTTTTTGAAGCCTCGTCACATCTGCCATAAAGTTTACACTAAACATACACCTGGGGACCCCATACTGTGAGGGAGCAGCACTACCGTGCATGTTTAATACCTGCTTTAATGCACTTCATCATGAAAATTATATCAGGTATTTATCTCAGCATTCTAAATTTTCACAGAGCAGGAATATCATGAAGTAAATATATTCTGTGCGCCGATCCCTGCCTGCACCTCCTCTTAGTGCGGAGGAAGTCGGTTTAAGAAGTGTGTAGCGATTAACAACTGGGTCGGGGAACACAACACAAAGCATTTAATGTGCTACATTAACTTATGATGGGATTTGAGAAAATATAGTAAATTAAACATTGATTTTAGGATGAAGTTTATTTTATGACATTCTACTTTAATGACAAAATAAACTATGAGAATAAAGTGGAACTGTCGACTTTAATCTCGACATAAGCATCAAGATTAAAGTGGAAATGCCGAGAATAAAGTCAACATGTCGACTTTATTCTCGACATATAGTTTTTTTTCCCTTCACTATGGCCCTAATATGCTTCCGTAGGGCTATACCACAAATAGCATTATAAATGCAAGTTGCAGTTTTATTATTTATGTATATAGCTTAGCTTGAAGCAATTTGCCTTAATGATGGTTCAATTGCTAAAGATGTCTCATTAAGTTGCACTTGTTTTATTTTATTTTTATTTGGTGAATACTGTGTAATGCACCTGGGATTGAAGTCTAGAAGTAATAGTATTATTACTGGAAGTTGCACTATTATTTATTTTATTGTTATTATTTATTAGTTTAAATATTATGCAGTTTAATGATGGTAAAGTTGTTTAAAAAGTCATTTTAATGTGTCAGTGGACAGAGATTGTTAACATTAATAGAAAGTGTAGGTGGTTTACAAAAAATATTCACTATTTATTCCTTTTCTAAGACATGTTCAGTGCAATACAGTAATCCCTCCTCGATCGCGGGGGTTGCGTTCCAGAACCCCCCGCGATAGGTGAAAATCCGCGAAGTAGAAACCATATGTTTGTATGGTTATTTTTATATATTTTAAGCGCTTAGAAACTCTCCCACAATTTATAAATATTCTCCGCACAGTTATACAGTAAACACTCGTTTATAGCGGTTGATCCGCTCCAGACAGATAAATGAATTTCCAAGAAGTAGGATTCTTTATTTATAAATCTAATATTTTCGCAGTTAAAGCATTGTTTGCGACCTTCTAAATACGTTTTTTAACATTATTAGAGCCCTCTAGACCCTTTAGTCAAAAGTTCAAACTGTGCTCCATGACAAGACAGAGATGGAAGTTCTTTCTCACAATTAAAATAATGCAAACGTATCTTCCTCTTCAAGGTGCGCGTCAGGAGCGGAGAATTTCAGAGAGAGAGAGAGTAAAGTAAACAATCAAAAATCAATACGGGCTGTTGCGCTTTTAAGTATGCAAGCACCGCGATAAAGTGGCGCAATGAAGGGATCGATGTGAAGGTAGCCTTTCAGCATTTTTTTACAGGCGCATCCGTATCTTCTAAGCAAACAGCCACTGTGCAAACAGCCCCTCTGCTCACACCCCCTCCGTCAGGAGCAGATAATGGGGCCAATCATACGCCTCCCTGATGGTATTGCATGATGGATAAGTATCTACCTGTATTTTTAGAGAGAGTGAGAGAGACAGACAAAAACAAACAATGAAAAATCAATATGGGCTGTTAGAGCTTTTAAGCATGCGAAGCTGCGCGCGGGAAGCATATCTATATCATTGAGGAGTTTTATTTAATATGTAATACGTGCTCTGATTGGGTAGCTTCTCAGCCATCCGCCAATAGCGTCCCTTGTATGAAATCAACTGGGCAAACAAACTGAGGAAGTATGTAACATAAATTGAAAGACACATTGTCCACAGAAATCCGCAAACCAGCGAAAAATCCGTGATATATATTTAGATATGCTTACATTTAAAATCCGCGATGGAGTGAAGCCGCGAAAGTCGAAGCGCGATAGAGCGAGGGATCACTGTACAACTTTTGACAAGCACCTCTGAATATTTTATTAAAGTCTAAATGCCTCTTTGGATGGTTGAAAATATGTTGTCAAAATTTTATCTTAAGTTGTTTGCAAAATTTGTTCAATAAAAAGGTTCTATATTTTGATTGCAACTGTCATGCAATGTGATTCCTTCTCTTCATTAGTGCCACCCCCTTAAAAACTATCACTTCATGGGGCCATGCAAACCTGTAATACTTGTGTGCACATTAAAATGCGTTTTTGTACAATGCTCATGACAGTGGAATAGGTTATTCTTAGCCAGTCTTAAGCAGTAACTGCAGTGGAAAATGTGGTTAACATCCACTCATGCATGGGAAAAAAATACAGTTGAATACCATGAAACCGGTATAATTTTGAAAAATACTGTGATATAGAATTTTGGTCATACTGCCCATCACTATGATCAAGTGATACTAGCAAGTAAAGAAATGGGCTAGAAACTAAGTTGGATGCTATCAATGCAACATCTGAGAACTTTGGAATGAAAATTAAAGTAAAGAAAAAAGTGGTGAAGATTGTAAAAAAGGGACATTATTGTAAATAAGAGTTAGAATAAAGGTATTAGAACAAGCGTGTCAGTTTAATATCTTAGGAAAATAATCACAGAAGATGGTTATTTTGAGAAAAAAGTCAAGCATTGTGATGGCTAAAGATATGTTCAACAAAACAACAGTCCTTCTCACCAGTGGAAGAAAGTCCTGAAAAGTAAATGGTAAAGGCAGTAGCATGGAGTATTTTACTTTAGTGAGAAGATTTGGGCACTAAGGAAAGAAGACAGAAAAACATTTGGAAGCATGTGAGATAACATTTTGTAGAACAATGCCAGAATAAAGTGAGTACTGAGGAGTTATGGAGAAGAGCAAGACAGGAAAAGACTTTGATTAGAAAAAATATGACAGAGGAGATATTTAGGACATGTAAGTAAGCATGATGGACTGCTAAGAAGCACTGCTGCTCTGAGGAAAGAGTAGCGGGGAAAAAAGTTGCATGAAAGATGGAAAATGATAGCGCTTGATAATATACTGAAAAGGTGTAGAATATACCAGAGTGTGAAAAGGAAGATGCAAAACAAGAAATGTTTGACTCTACATTTCATGAGAAGGACTTGCCTATAAACACAAAACTAATGGAACTGTATAAAGGAGGAAAACAAGGTTAAATGTAAAGTTAACTAAAGGAAAATTAGTACATCATGTATTTTCAAATCACAGGAAATCCACTAACATATACTTTGCCTTAACAGTACTATTTCTCAAAGATTAAAAAAGAAAAAAAAAATAATGTGATGCTTCAGTATGACATAAATAGAAAAGCAGAATATTTATCATTATTTTGATTTCTACTAGCATTCTGCTTACTGTATGCTAGGCACATATTACAATATAACTGGTCTGATTTTGGGCTGGACTGGATCCTTCTGACAATCATAAAAGCTGTACATATTTCATGCAGGTCTTAAACAATTTCCTCCCCAGGCCATACTGTAATATGAGGTATGTAGCAACTAATCTTAGCCTTCATGATTAACTTATACTTGTTGGAGCCACCCTGTTTCCTAATCGTGAATATTAAACTTGTCCAATATTTATGACTTTGAGTTCTATAGTACTCTGGGGGCACCAAATTTTTTAATTGCAATGCATCTGAGTTCATGGCTGAAAGACAGAAAGCCATAAGAGTCAAGTGGATGAATGTAAATAAACATGGTAGCAAAGAAGGAAGGCATTATCTCCTGAATGAGATGGACTTTTATTTCCTTTTATTTTTTCATTACAAAAAATCCAACTACTATCACAGCAAATTAAGCTTGATTGTCATCTCATAATATTGTTCAAAAGATTTTTCCTTACAAGAAACTCTATGAGATTCCAGCCATAGAGAATCAAGATTCTATGAATTGCGAATGTACAGTATATCTGCAAACATATGGTGTTCCTGGTGGACATAATCTTTGAGAGTGTGCTGCAATAACTAAAGAGGCACTAGAGACCAATAAAACTAGTGTAATCCGTCATTATGCATTGGACCTCCCTCATTTTTAATATTGGTACTATTAAAATAATATCTATAATCATAGGCAGTTTTAGACGAGGGCCAACAGGGGCCAGGGCCAGTTCTACAGGCCCCTGTGCTGAAGAGATAAAATTTTAATTAATTACTTATGGTGATATGCACTAGCACGTAAAGCAAAACTAACTAACACAGTGGCAAGACAACAAAGGAAGACAAGCTCCAGACTCAGTAAGTACCACATACTAAGCTCTGTTGGTCAGAGGGAGCTAGATAAAGAAACGTATCAGTCTTCCTTTTTTTATCCTGTCATTGACTGCATGCTTAGTGAACTGAGCAGACGTTTTTCAAAGACCAATTGTCAGCTGATGAGCAGTATCCGATCTCTTAACCCCAAGAGTGATGCATTTTTGAAAGACACCACTTTGTTTGAATTTAGTCGTCATCATGATGCTAATATTGATGACCTGGGGCATGAACTGCATCAGTTCAAGAGACTTTTGGAAAGAGTGGTGTGATTCAAAAGCCATCTGATACAGTGGAGTTGATCTGTTTCACTGAGCTGTACAAAGAGGTATTTTACGAGGTCTTTAGACTGTGCAAAATAGCTGTTACGCTCCCAGTGAGTTCTGCCACTTGTGAACAGAGTTTCTCCACATTAAAATGAGTAAAAACCTACCTCCAGTCCACCATTACTGATGAGCATCTTAGCAATCTAGGGGTGCTAAACCATTGAATCCAGAAGAGTCAAGGCTTTGAACCTTGATACATTTGTGGACTGTTTTGCAAGAAATCACAAACACAGAATACTGTTATTATAATGTTACAGGCTACTGTGTTGCCAGTGCTAGAGGATGAGAGATTACTGAACAGATGATGCGAGTGTACATTTAAATTTCATGCTGTAAAAAAGTCACTTTATAAAAAAATAAATACATACCTACATAAAAAGAAAAATATCTTGCATACAAAAAAGAGAAATGTTACTATACAAAAAGTAAAATCTGTTTAAAGGTTTATTGTGCATATGTACAGTATGTGAAATCTTTTATTTGAAATTCATTTGTATGTTTTATTGTTAAATGTTCGATTAATTTTGTCTGTGCTCCAAATAAATTCACTTAATATATTAAACAATTAAATATTGCCCTTTTTTTGTTCTGTGCCCCCATTAAAAAAACACTGGCCCTACCCTGGCCCCCCTGGTAAATCTGGTCTGGAACCGTCACTGTCTATAATAACCATTATTATTATTTGGCTGACACCTTTCTCCAAGGTGTCTTGCAATACACAAGATATAATTGGTTACATTTTTTCAAATGGAGCACAGGCAGGTGAAGTGGCTTGCTCATGGTAACACAGTGTCAGTAGTGTGATTTGAATAACCTCTAGTTTCCAGTTTTAGGTACACTTAATATTGAGTGACTATGTTATTCCTCAATGTATAAGGTTAGAGAATAAATTCAAAAATAGCCTCAGCAATTGACATATACTGCATATCATGCAATTACCAAATTACACAGACAAAACTTTTTGCTTATGACATTTTTATTGTGTATTGGAAAAAGAAAATTTCATAATATGTCACAATAAAATTAGTGGCACTGACCTGAGAACAACTGTATTTTCAACTGTTTCAGTTGTTCTTTTAATGTATAACTTTATCTCAACACAGCGATTTATGTAATTATCTAGTAAAAAAGTTAAAAACGTGTTACTCTTGGCACAGAAACAAAAATAACTAAAAAAAGAAAGAAGCTTATTTTATCATGTTCATTACATGATACATTCTTTGGAGAGAGAAAAACAAGCATTTTTCTGGAAAATTCAACAGTGTATGACAGTATGTAATCACATAAAATACACATGCATGTGAATTTTTCTCAATGAACTTCTCACTGGTTAGCAATGAGTGGGTTGCTGCTGCAAACTCTCCATTATTTGCTATATGCTACCTGGAATTTTGTATGAAAAGTTATTTAAAAATCAAAAACATATGCAATAACATTTTATTTAAAAAGCATCCAGCTGCATGCAGATGCTCTCAGGATCCAGGCATCCATAACATGCTGCCTATAACAAAAGCAGAAGTAGATTCAAGCTGACATCCTTTTCTCACATTTTTTAAGAGCGTGTTTTATTCAGGTGCTATGCAAGCTATTTAAAAATAGAACATATTCTGCGTATCAAAGTAACTGATAAATGTGTAGTAATTGTTGTACTGAAAAGAAGTGAAGGGGTGCCATTTGTGAAACTAGGGCTTGAAACTAACTTGTAGGTATCCTGCACAAACCTAGTAACTCCTACAAATTTGAATTATGAATATGCACATTTCCTGCACATATTTATTTGGTAAGTAATTCTGAACATCTTTTTAAAATTGCTATTTTAATATTGTCCTTTTTTCTTGTTTACATTTTGTTAGGCTCATATGAATAGGGTGTCATCTGTCTTGCAAACCATGAAAAGAGCATGGAGTGGCACAATTTGGCAACAGGCTGTTCAGTGGAGTAAGCAAGTGCACAGTAGTCGTCAAGGATGTGGCTAGTGCATGATGCCCTGTGTTTAAACTCCACAGTTGAATCCAAGGTTACAAAAAGGCTGAAGTATATGCTTTTATGAAAATCAATACAAAAATGTAGGAAATTGACTTTGATTGTTTAGTGAATTCATATTCAGTTTTAGTCCTTTTCATTTGACTAGCTAACCTCCGACAATTTGGGGGTGAATGTTGAGGCTTAAAACACTTAAAATCATAACTTCTTTGAAATTTGTGGTGATCTGACTGCCTTTAAACCAGTCTCTGAAAAGTAAATTCAGTGATACACAGAAAAAGATAAGAAACAATGCCCAAGGATAACTTGCAAGAAAATAAGTACTGTTTATACAGTATATACCAATTGCTAAGGCTGCCCTCTTACTCTTACTCTGAAAAGAATAACATTTCAGGTGAAAAATTAGGACTTTGTTGGAGGCTTTTGCCTATGATAACACTATTCGCCTTTACATTTTGTTACAGTTTTTTAGAAATGACCTTCCACAGAAAATGATTCTCAAACCCACTTTCAGTGGATCTGAGAGCAAGAGCCTACCCCGGTTGCACTAAGCACACTACTTTAAAAGGGCCTGGACAGTGTAACAGTCCATTGCACACATCAATACCTCACACTGGGACTATTTAACCAAAGCTACTAGGCTTTGAGAATGTCAGGAGGAATAAGAGAAGGAGCCACAGGCACACAAGGAGAACATACAAATTCCAAACAGACAAATCATGTACTGAACCTAGTATGCTGGATCTATAAAGTGGCAATGATAACCACTGTACATTACTGCACCACATAAGATAATAAAATAACAACATTTTAAGTAAATATAAAAGACCATCTGAGAAACTTATTGAAGGCAAAATGTTCCCCAATACCTTTATCACTCATGTGAAAAAGTAACTGGCCACTTAGTCACTCAATCAACCAGTGAGACAAATTTAAATTATAATGGGTAAAATTAGATTAGACAAACCCAAGCTTTATTGCTACCATTAGAAAGACACTGAGAACAAATGGTATGCATGGGAGAGTTGCAAGACAAAAACCACTGCAAAACAAGATAAAGGCATGTCTAACATTTGCTAAAAAATACCTTGACTACCCCCAAAACCTTTTTGGATAGTGTTCTGTAGACAAAGGAGTCAAAATAGTAGCTTTTTGGAAGACATGGGTCCCAATACATCTGGAATTAAGCTAACACAGCTTTCCAACACAAGAACATCCTGCCCATAATCCAACATAGTAGTGGAAGTGTCATGGTGTGGGGATGCTTTGCCATAATCGAAGGATGCACAGTTATCATACTCCCTTGAAACTGAATGGCCAATGTGCTAGCGAAAAGAGCTGGTCTACTGTTCCCTGGTCTGGACAGAATTCATATTGTTCCTTCTTGTATCTTGGGTTTTTCCACTGGGCTGAGATTTCCCTCAAGCACCCTGGTATAGGCTTTACTTGGAAGGAAGAGGAGTGTGATCCCTCTTTAGTTTAAAACACCTCTGGTCACTTTTCTTAAATATGGGGACCACCACACCAGTCTGCCATTCCAATGGTACCTAATTTCCATGTGACATTGCACAGGTGCGTTAACCACATTGTTTCAATGACTAGTGCTTTCAATATCTCTGGCTGGATCTCATCCACCCCAGTAGCCTCACCACAATGGAGTCCTCGGACCAACATAGTGACTTTAACAAGTGTGATGGGATCCCCCAAGGAAGAAAAGTGTCAAATGTTATTTCCTAGCTGAAAAGGAAAGAAGTTAAACACAGTGTTTCAGTTGCATAGCCTTTATCAAATGTGAAACTATAAAAGGCCAAAAGTTTTGTCTCTTGCCTTCAGAAATGTGGCCTCGATTCAGGGCTTGCCTTTCAATATATGTGCTGGTCCTGTTGTAATCTTTGCCTAAACTGATGGACTTTAAGTTTCAGTTTTTTTGACTTGGAGGATGGCTTCCAAACTATCTATCACCCATACATATCTGATATATGCTGATCTTACTAGAAACACTAGACAGTATTAATTTAATTTTTACTATCATTATTTTTGCTTTTTTAATGTATCTTTCTGAAAATATGTTTTTGCTTAAACAGTAAAACATACCATAAATAAAAAATACTGTCCATATAATTAGATTTAATCAGATAAAAAGTTGGACGTAATTAACTATACTTTGTTTGTTTTTTTGTTTGAAATTAATTGCACGATTTTGCTATATATTTTTGGCAAAATAAGTGTCCTGCTTCCCTGTTTCTCTTTCTAACACAAGCTCTGTGTTTATATTTTGTAAAAATTAAGAAAAGCATAGTTAAAGCCAGTTAGTGTATAACTCTGTATGGAAAAAGTTCTGGTATAAAAAAAAACAAAAAAAAAAACAACACATCCCTTGAAGAAAATAATATTCATTCTCCAACCCGCTATATTCTAACACAGGATCGCCAATGCACCTAACCTGCATGTCTTTGGACTGTGGGAGGAAACCGGAGCACCCGGAGGAAAACAATGCAGACACGGGGAGAACATGCAAACTCCACACAGGGAGGACCCAGGAAGCGAACCCTGGTCTCCTTACTGCGAGGCAGCAGTGCTACCTCTGCACTACTGGCAAAACTTACTTTAGATATAGTAAGGGAGCTAAATAAAGACATTTTCCTTCACTAAGAAGCAGCTCCTGCTGCTTTACAGACCATACTACAGGAAACTATTATCTTGGTCAAAGCGTGATGCTGATTACATCTGACAAGTAAAGAAAGTGATGAAGACTAAAATGTCATGGAGCATTTACCAAAATCTGTGTACTTCTTTTGTTGAAACTAATGCATTTGCATCCCCAATATATAAACTAGAGTAACTACACTGATATGCCAAGTATGTGCTTATGTAAAAAAGTTAATTCTAGTTTAAATAATCAAATCTTAGATTATTCCAAAAATATAATTCTTCTTTTAAATATTTTCAAGTCACAAAGTTAATAACAGATTAAGCACATCACTATGCAGTTACATTTTACAGATGCTTACTGGTATTTTATTAATTGTAACTTTTTCTAAACACAAAATATTATGTACATGTGTACATATTCTCACAGAGGTCATATCCAGGGCCAAATTGTTAAGGATTTTGTTTAATTACCATCAAGTGTAAAGTGTATTGTAACTAAAATGAGTTTTCATAAAGATGAATATATTATATATATCTTTATTTGCTGCTCTTCATTTATGCATTCCTGGAAATTAATTCTATAATTTATTTTGTGATAAATGATTGGTCAGCTGTAGAACCCTAAACCTATATCCTTGTGCTTTACGAATACTGCCAGTATGCATTCTATGCAAAATCACTACAGTTCCTGCCTACCATTTAATTAACATTCCATTTGTTGCTCTCTCACTCCCAGCTCCCTATTTTAAGGTGCGCTTTGACAATCGGTTGCTGCATTACTTTTGTCCAGACTATGTCACCATTCGTAGCTGAATGAAATTATGTGTTTCTAAAGAGAAATGAATCACAAGGCATGTCCGACTCTGAGAAAAAAAGGCAACAAGACCGCACCTTTCTTACATTAATATCATAAGTGTTTCTAACTTCACTCTTTACACCCAGTCCTAATTAATACTGAGGAAATGGGCTTTTTAGTGTCACCTAATTACTCGTACAAACACACCTATCTGACAGTACAAGTTTGCAAGTGAGATAAAAACAAGGGAATGCGGGGATGGCATACAAATTCCATCAGAAATGCCACCAAATTAACTAAGCTCAAAAAGTCGGTCAGAAAATGCTTCCTACAGCTACTGTAGTCTGAACCCAAAGGGCAGTAGTTCTTCATCATTGCAATACGATTATTACTGTGTATTTGAAGCTCCACTTTTTGTTCTAAAGACTGACAGTAATGAGATTAAGGACATCTAGAAGAAGTATATTGAGGAGTTTTTGAGTAAAGAGAATTAATGGAATAATTATGTTGTTGTGGTAAGACAGGAGTACTGAACTGTAGGATTTTCAAAGAGGAGGTCAAAAAGAGTTGGAAAAGACTAAGATAGGCAAAGCAGCAGGCCCAACTGGAATAGTGAAGGAAATGCTGAAGGCAGTGGAAAGTTTTGGAGCTGAATTGTTAACAGACCTGTGCAACATGATTGTCATCTTGAAGTGAGCCATTAGAGTATTTGTCATATTGAGCTATCAATCTACTGAAGCAGGTTATGAAGGTGGTTGAGAAAATGCAATCAACTGAAAGTTAGTGAAATACATTTTGGTTTAACTACTGGGAAGGGAACAACAGAAGCAATATTTGTTGTCAGGAGAACACATGAGAAACATTATGCAAAGGAAATAAGAGCCACTGGTGTGAAGGGCAAGTGTGGCTTTTATTTGTAGAGAGTTTGCAAGAGGGGTAAATAATACTGATGTAAGTTCTGCTATTTTTGTGACTTTTAAAGTGAAAACAGAGATGGAATTGAATTGTTATGGAAGGAATTCTGGCAGTTGTCCCCAAGTTCGACTTCTGAAGCAGCATGTCTGGCATTAAAGGGAAAAGTTGATGAAAACTATTTGAGGAGTAGCAAGCTCTGTGGGAGGTAGATGTGGCAGATGAAAGCGGAACATGAAACCAAGTTGGAAAGCACAGAGATGTGAATGATCATATGGATTTGTGCAGTGCAATCGAGCAAGAGGAAAATGAATGCAATGTTAAGGGAAAGACTTGGAGTGGAGGCCATAGGTTTTGGGCTAAAAAGAAATAGACTAAGATGGTGTAGGCATGTACAGCAGCAGGCAGAGGATAATAGGAAAGCCAAAAAAGATGTTGCAGGAGGTGATGTCAGACGATATGGAAAGAATGGGTCTCACCTCAAAAGGATGAAGGAAAAATATTTTGGGGCAACTGTTTAGCCTGGGTAAATCCAGAAACCCGTGATGATGGCAATTCTTTATTCTATACATAAATAGAAGTACAGTGGGTACGGAAAGTATTCAGACCCCCTTCAATTTTTCACTCTGTTATATTGCAGCCATTTGCTAAAATCATTTAAATTAATTTTTTCCTCATTAATGTACACACAGCACCCCATATTGACAGACAAAAAAAAAAAAAGAATTTTTGAAATTGTTGCAGATTTATTAAAATAGAAACCTGAAATATCAGACCCTTTGCTGTGACACTCATATATTTATATTTGTGTGGAGTTTACATGTTCATCCTTGAGATCACCTTCATTTGAGTCCAGCTGTGTTTGATTATATACTGATTGGACTTGATTAGGAAAGCCACACACCTGTCTATATAAGACCTTACAGCTCACAATGCATGTCAGAGCAAATGAGAATCATGAGGTCAAAGGAACTGCCTGAAGAGCTCACAGACAGAATTGTGGCAAGGCACAGATCTGGCCAAGGTTACAAAAAATTTCTGCTGCACTTAAGGTTCCCAAGAGCACAGTGGCCTCCATAATCCTTAAATGGAAGACGTTTGGGACGACCAGAACCCTTCCTAGAGCTGGCCGTCCGGCCAAGCTGAGCTACCGGGAGAGAAAGAGCCTTGGTGAGAGAAGTAAAGAAGAACCCAAAGATCACTGTGGCTGAGCTCCAGAGATGCAGTCAGGAGATGGGAGAAAGTTGTAGAAAGTCAACCATCACTGCAGCCCTCCACCAGTCAGGGCTTTATGGCAGAGTGGCCTGTCGGAAGCCTCACCTCAGTGCAAGACACATGACAGCCCGCATGGAGTTTGCTAAGACACCTGAAGATTCTCTGGTCTGATGAGACCAAGACAGAACTTTTTGGCCTTAATTCTAAGCGGTATGTGTGGAGACAACCAGGCACTGCTCATCACTTGTCTAATACAGTCCCCATAGTGAAGCATGGCGGTGGCAGCATCATGCTGTGGGGGGGGTTTTCAGCTGCAGGGACAGGACGACTGGTTGCAATCGAGGGAAAGATGAATGCGGCCAAGTACAGGGATATCCTGGACAAAAACCTTCTCCAGAGTGCTAAGGACCTCAGACTGGGCCGAAGGTTTACCTTCCAACAAGACAATGACCCTAAGCACACAGCTAAAATAACGAAGGAGTGGCTTCACAACAACTCTGTGACTGTTCTTGAATGGCCCAGTCAGAGCCCTGACTTAAACCCAATTGAGCATCTCTGGAGAGACCTAAAAATGGCTGTCCACCAACGTTTACCATCCAACCTGACAGAACTAGAGAGGATCTGCAAGGAGGAATGGCAGAGGATCCCCAAATCCAGGTGTGAAAAACTTGTTGCATCTTTCCCAAGAAGACTCATGGCTGTATTAGCTCAAAAGGGTGCTTCTACTAAATACTGAGCAAAGGGTCTGAATACTTAGGACCATGTGATATTTCAGTTTTTCTTTTTTAATAAATCTGCAACAATTTCAAAAACTCTTTTTTTTGTCTGTCAATATGGGGTGCTGTGTGTACATTAATGAGGAAAAAATAATTTAAATGATTTGAGCAAATGGCTGCAATATAACAAAGAGTGAAATATTGAAGGGGGTCTGAATACTTTCCGTACCCACTGTACATGCCTTGTACTTCTAATAAGTATGCAATGTCCTTTTTGCAGTGTCACAGTAAACTGAAACTGTGCAGCAAGCATTGAGTGATAACAGCACATAACTGACAGCCATCTTTAAAACCATTATAAAAAAACAACCACAATAAATGGGCGACATGGTGTCACAGTGGTCAGTCCTGTCTTAGAGTTTTAGGCTTTAACGCTGATCTCAATACTGTCTATGTGTAGTTTGCAAATTTTCACTGTGTCTGTGTTTGGCTTCCCCAGGAACATTAATTCTCCTCACACACAACAAGGAGATTAACTGGCAACTCTATTAGTGAGTGATGTGTGCACTCTGTAACTAATTGAGTCCCTGTTTAGGTTAGGTTCTTGTCTTGCGCCAAAACTTGCCTGGGTAGGCACTGGCTTCCAAAAACCTTAAATAAGTTTAAGTAATTCAGTAATAATGATCACATACTGCATCTGGATTGTAGTATTAAGAGCAGCCTGCTCTTTTGATACAATGCATTCTTAGGAGGAAAAACCATTTATCATGACCAAAAAAAAAAAAAAAAGGCGGAAAGGAATTTAGTTTTTTCTGAGTTGTCTCTGGAGACACTCTAGTTTACAATAGAAAGCCATTTAAAGCCAAAGAGGCTTGCCAGACTCTTTAACAAAGCAAATATTGTTCTTGTTTAAATACTAAATACTAGCATGCAAAAACAGCTTGACAGTGGGGCAGAAAGGGCTTTTACTGTGTGCAGGCCATGGAAATTTAGTTCCGTACAATATGTTCCTCAATGATCTTTACTCTTTTAATCCAAAGTGAAAATTTCTTTATCATACATTTGGCACCTGAAAAGCTTCAAAACTGAACTCAACATGTGGAAGAGAAAATTAAAGGATGTGTAGTCTTTCAGTCAAAAGCATGGAATTTGCAAAGATTTTTTCTCGGAAGTATTTTGATTTTCCTTCCACAACTCAAAAAATGGCAAATTTGTTTAAACAGATATTCTTACCTGTCGTAATGTAAGCCAATAACATTGGTATACGTAAAACATTGAAGACTTACTTTCACAATAACATTAGACATAAAAGCAAATCCAGGTAAGTCCTGTTCCCTTCTGTAAATATTGTTTATTAACACTAGAATTACCAAAGCCTATGAAAAAACTCGTAAATTCGGCCCACCTTAAATCCCTTCGGACCTCTCCATCAGCGTCTTTTGTGTTGTAAATGTGCTGATCAAGACAGCCTACTATTTCATCCCCCAACCGCTGCAGAATGGGCACAAAGTTCTCCCAGTTCCAGCCTTGATTATCTGGGAGTGAAGTGCTGGAGTTTTAGAATGGAAACAGATTGTTATTTGGAACACAAGCATTTCATGTGTGTTCTGTTTCTACAATAATCTGTGTAAACACATCGCTAAAACTGAAACTTTTTCATATTTTATTAATAAATGACAGAATGTAGACATAAACTATATAATGTGTGAAGCCTGAAGTCCAAAGAACAAATAAACACTTTCACAAAAGGTTTGAGGATGATACAATAGTTTCCATGGCGCAGCAGTAAGAATTGCTGACTTGTAATCAAGAGTCCCCCGGTTTGATCCTGACTGCCTCATATATTTAACGCTTTGAGTAGTGAGCTGCTCTTACTGTTAATATTATACAATAAACACATACATTTGATTTGCGTCTGTAACAGCCGGTTTAAATTTATAGTACTTGTAAAAGTTAGCGTTTTTTTTCCACTTTTATTCTCACAGTCGTGATCACGATACTTACCACCCATCTCCCCTGGGATCTGACGCTGTTAGTTTTAATTTGAAACTGGGAAAAACTGTAGATTTGAGTGGTGTTTTGAGACAATGGAACTGAAAATTCTCTGATCTGGATGGATAAAAGCTGACACACAAACACTGGTGAGTCTACCTTATTCATATCTCACGGTCACTTGATTTTTTTTTTAATTCATTTTTATTGAGTGTTCCTGCTTATGCTGAATTAGTATGCACTTTATGGTCCATGATGTCAAAGCCGCACTGACAACCGAGACACAGGTATATATGATATTTCGAATTATTTATTTTATGACCTATATAGTACATTTCGGAAAACATGTCACGGATGCAACCTTATTCATATTGTTCATATTCATTCGTATATCATCTTGCGGCTGTAATCAGTGACCGCATGTTTTTTTTATCCCCTGATCTTGCCCAGTCTCCACATTTTGGTGCATGGTGGTGTTTCTTTTGTACTTCAGGAAATGTAGAGGAAAGAAAAGCACAAAGAGGTCAGTTCTGCACTACAGTGATCCCTCCTCGATCGCGGGGTTGCATTCCAGAACCCCCCGCGAAAGGTGAAAATCCGCGAAATAAAAACCATGTTTATATTGTTATTATTATATTGTCACACTTGGGTCACAGATTTGCACAGAAACACAGGAGGTTGTACAGACAGGGACTTTAAAACACTGTAAACAAACATCTGTCTCTTTTTCAAAAGTTTAAACTGTGCTCCATGACAAGACAGAGATGACAGTTCCGTCTCATAATTAAAAGAATGCAAACATATCTTCCTCTTCAAAGGAGAATGTCAGAGAGAGAGAGAGAGAGAGAGCGAGAGAGAGAGAAAAAGCAAACGATCAAAAATCAATAGGTGCTGTTCGGGCTTTTAAGTATGCGAAGCACCGCCCGACAAAGCAACCAGTAGAAAGGGAGCAATGTGAAGGTAGTCTTTCAGAATTTTTTAGAGGAGCATCCGTATCCTCTAGGCCAGTGTGCGAACAGCCCCTCTGCTCACACCCACTCCATAAGGAGCGGAGAATGCCAGAGAGAGAGAGAGAGATAAAAGCAAACAATCAAAAATCAATAGGTGCTATTCGGGCTTTTAAGTATGCGAAGCACCACGCGGGAAGCATATTGTATATCATTGAGGAGTTTTATTTAATACATAATACGTGCTCTGATTGGGTAGCTTCTCAGCCATCCGCCATTAGCGTCCCTTGTATGAAATCAACTGGGCAAACCAACTGGGGAAGCATGTACCATAAATTAAAAGACCCATTGTCCACAGAAATCCGCGAACCAGCGAAAAATCTGTGATATATATTCAGATATGCTTACATATAAAATCCGCGATGGAATGAAGCAGCGAAAGTCGAAGCGTGATATAGTGAGGGATCACTGTATATGCAATCATCAAATTCAAATGCTAACAGTTCCCACACAGCCAAGGACCATTGTCCTTTCTACATTTACAACATGTGTACCTGCTGCAATGTACACACTTCTCTCTATGCTGTGGTTCCTATTTCACTGAAGGGCTTTCAAGCAGCTGTCTTGGAACAGAAGCTTGTCGATGTTGCATCCTCCTTTTCTATTTCCATCACCTTTTCTTGTAAGAAGCGACAACGAAGATCCTCTGCAAGGTGAGCCATGAACACTCTTTTTTTCTTCTTGGACCCTGTTCATGCCTTGCACATTGCATGTGTGTTGATCACCACCAGGTCAAGTGTGTTATAGCACAAGCAACCGGCCACCTCTGTGCTGCTGCTCACACTGAATAAGCTCACACCTTCTGCATGGTGCATGATGTCAGCGCAGTAGTCAGGATCAAACCGGAGGACTCTTGATTACAAATCAGCAATTCTTACCATTGCGCCAAGGAAACTGTTCTATCATCCTTGAACCTTTCGTGAAAGTGTTTATTTGATCTTTTGACTTCAGGCTTCACACATTATATAGTTTATGTCTACATTTTTTCATTTATTAATAAAATATGAAAAACATTTCTGCTTTAACAATGTGTTTACACAGATTATTGTAGAAACAGAACACTTAGATATGCATGTGTTCCAAATAACAATCTATTTCTTTTCTAAAACTCCAGCACTTCACTCCCAGAAAATCAAGACTGGAACTGGGAGAACTTTGTGCCTGTTCTGCAGTGGTGGGGAGATGGAATAGTAGGCTGTTTGCTGCTTGTCTTGATCAGCACATTTACAAGACAAAAGACGCTGATGGAGAGGTACGAAGGGATTTAAGGTGGGCCAGATTTATGTGTTTTATCGTAGGCTTTGGTAATTCTAGTGTTAAGGCTGACTTATGCTTTATCACTTCAAAATTCACATGTAAACAATTTACCTTATAAAACTTATGCTTTTACAACTCTTTCACAACCTCTTTTGGATTCATGATGCTCACAATAATGCAAGAAGACACATGAGCAACATATGTGACATGATGATTGGACATAGCACATGAAATCAGAATAAGCCCTGCCTCAATCATCTAGCTCTAATCCATTATGCAGGCTGCAGTGAAGTCTACTTACTGTAGGTGTACTACTGCAAAGATGGTCAGGTGAAAGCTATAATTGCATGTGCTTGGAAATCAGCCCAGAGTTGGTCCCGATAACCACTAA
Organism: Polypterus bichir lapradei; assembly: GCA_026402145.1. NCBI lineage: Eukaryota > Metazoa > Chordata > Cladistia > Polypteriformes > Polypteridae > Polypterus > Polypterus bichir. The sequence continues at coordinate 15,690,077 of JANRMT010062849.1, forward strand.
AATTCAGCTTTATTTTGAAATTGAAAAAGGGACTTAAATTACTTTATTCACATGCCCAAAGTTTCATAAAGTATGGGTTATATACACAGTATACACTCAGGCCTCAAATAAATCATAACTCACATCAATATTTTAAAGGTTTATAAAATCACTCTTTTCTAAAAGAAATGTATTGCATGTAGTGTATTGTAGAATTAATGAGAGAGAGAGATCTCCCTCTGCTAGCTAAAGTACAATTTTCAGGGTTCACCCAAGGTAGCTGGTTGCCCCTTCAAAGTGGGTATTTGAGCAGACACTTTCACAAGCGAATGCTATTCTTGACACCAAGCTGTAACCTTATTCTTACTTAAGGTGGATGAGATATTTGACAAAAAGTAAAAATTATCCATTTGAATTTAACCAAGCATGTACAGTTGTGAAAAAGTTCATAATTTTTGGGAGTTTTTTTTCAAACAGTCAATGAATTACAATATACTGTACAACTGAAGAGAATTCGGTACAAATGATACTCTCCACTGTGTAGGTATTCTGCACATATCACTATTATAGCACACAATATCAAGGCGGTGACAAAATCCTAAGGAGACAGCAAATAATCAATTTTAACAATGTCTGTGTTTCAGATTTGAAAACACTGAACAAGAATTGTGTGTGATAAGCCAAGTCAGAATTTAATTTAGATAGTAAGATCTACATAGCTATTTATAGCTTATTATTGCATGTGCTATTGTACATGCACATAGTCATATCTATAAAATTCACTTATATGTTGTTTTGGTGCCCTGAAAAGAGAGTATTGGTTCAGGACTGCTCGTGAATTGTTTGGAGGCCTGTAAATGACACACAAGTGGTCTCTGGATTCAAACCGGCCCAAAACAAAGGCACATGTATAAACCCAATACAGGAGAAAAAATGTACAGAGCGCCGAGTTTAAAATGTTGCCAGCAGAAACTCACATACTGAAATTCATGTGAATGGACAGAGTTATAGTACTACAGTAAAGTAAAAGTTCAATGTGTAACTTGCTTGTAGGGTGAACCAGCAGCCGGTGCTCAGTTGTTTTTTTTTTTATTATTTTTTGACTTGGAACCATTGTAATTACTGTGTATAGCACCTGCACTTATTTTTTGTAATGTTCCTGCAGTGAACTGAATATATATTTGCAAGACATTTCTTTGGAAATATTTGGCATGTCTGGAATAAATCAGAAATTCAGTTTTGGAACATTTAGTTTTGTCTTGTGTCTTAATTTTGCCACCCACTGGTCACTCAGTTACAGCTCTAGCAGTTTTAAGTCTAAAACTGTGCAAAGATGAAACTGCACAAGGCACCACATTTTTGGTGGCAGAGGTGGGATGGACTTGATGGACTAGCAGCAGGACACATCTGATGAAGAAAGTTCAAGTGCGATGAAGGATCCTGTAGATTCACAAAAAGCCAAAAACATTCTGAATGGATTAATTTTCTTAAAAAATGTTATATTCTGTTTAGATTATTTTGATGTATCTGTTTTGCTGTTATATTGTGGGAATGGGATGTGGGGGGTGCAATGACATTTCGGAGGCATGACTTACCGGTGTTCAACTATTTCAGTTTGCATACAGAGCCAACTGGTCTATGGATGATACAGTGAATTTAGGTCTGATCTTTATTTACCAGCACTTTGATAAGACAGGGGCATATGTGAGGATCTTGTTTGTGGACTTTAGCTGTGATTTCAGTACAATCATCCCAGAGCTCCTAGATACGAAACTCATCCAGTTCAACCTGCCTAGTTCAATATGCCATTGGATCTCAGACTTTCTTACAGATAGGAAACAGTACGTGCGGTTGGGCACATACATATATGATCCATTAACCCTTAGTACTGGTGCATTGCAGGGATGTGTTCTTTCCCCTCTATTCTTCTCACTTTATACAAATGACTGTACCTCTAGTGATTCATCTAGACACTAATAGGCCCCATTTCAAACAATGTTGAGTCCATATACAGACAAAATGTGGAAAACATGACATTGTAATGCAGCCATAATAATTTGGAGATTAATGTTCCAAAAACTCAGGAGATGATCATAGTTTTCTAGAAACAGTCACCTGCTCACCTATCACTTGGTATAAATAGCTCAGTCATTGGGATGACAGAATCAATTCAGATTCTGGGCACTGTGCTTTCACAAAACCTTAAATGGGACAATGACATTATATGCATTATTAAGAAAGCCAACCAGAGAATTCTCCTTTTGTGTCAGCTGAGGAAATTCAATTTCCCTCAAACAATATTGGCCAAATTTAACATGACCATTATCAAATCCATTCTGACTTCATCTATACCTGTCTGGTTTAGTGCTGCCTCTGTTCAGGCTAAAGCCAATCTGCAACACATCATCAAAGCCTGTGAAAGGATCATAGGCTGTAACGTACATTACACATGTCCTATATGTGTCCAGGTTAAGAAAGAGATCATTGCTGATCTGACTCACCCAAGACAACACCTGTTCCAAAGACTTCCCTTCGGCAAATGTCTTCGTGCAATGATACATAGCTAAAGCAACCTGTCACCTAATAAGTTTTTCTTCCATGTGCAGTTATTCTTATTAGTTAGGTGTGAGCTTCTACTCGGTATCTATGTATGCTTGCACTCCACACTACCTGGACATTTTAATCCCACTATCTCTATTTTTTTTGTATTGCATTATATTTTTTTCTTCTCATATTTATCTATTCTGTGTTGTCCTTGTATGTTGCACCAATACTATCAAGAGAAATTCCTAGTACCCATTAATGTACCTGGCCAATTAAGTGAATTCTGATTCTGTTCAGAAGTAAGATCATCTCATGACCTTGGCTTCTAGGTCATCAGGGAAGTGTTATGGGTAATGGGTCATTTAAGCATGTGAATGTATTTTTTAACATAGAAAGATTTTCTTTTATTTTGCACTTACCAAATATGTGAGTGCAGTGTTGCACTGGAGGGCACTGGAGGTGCCATGCCTGTGTGCGAGGCAAATGAGCCAGCTGTCGTGAGGGGCATGGCTTAGGCCGTGACAGTGTGTTAAGGGAACAAACATAAAAGGTATGCCAGAGGATTTGTCATTTTAGTTTTAGGTTAGTTATCGAAGCAGTGCCACATGTGAGTTAGGGTCCAAGTGTGGTGAATAAGAGGCCACAGACTGTGATCAGAATGCTGGGCACAAGTGTCAGGGGGAGACGAAAAGGAAAGAGTGTAGGAAACAACTCTGGGTAGTAGTACAGTGAAGCAGTGGAGGTCTGCTAAGCTGAACACAGAAGGAGCAGAACAGATGTGCGGGAGTCACCAAAACTAACCCACATACTGTGGGGAGTCAGAAGGGGTTAAGAAACAAAGTGATCGCTTTGCTGATTTCGTAGGGGAAGAGACACTATTGGCCAATAAGTTCTCCAGATTTTTTTCATTTTAGATTTGATGATGGGTTGGAAGGAGTGAGTTTTTATCCTTGATTTATGGGCCTGGATATACTTTTTATTTATTCATTCATTCATTTATGGATTTGTATATTTTTTAATAAGATTTTTATTCATGTACTTTAATGCACTTTTGCACAATATACAGACTGGCTTTGAACAATCTGAAAGAACTTGTTGGTCTTCTTAGCCTCCATCCATTCATCCTTAGTCATGACTGCAAATGGCCGGACAAGGGACAATGCCATGTCTTGCTGGCACAGGCCATCACATTTAATTGTGTTCATAAGAGGATACCATGCATGACACTTACATCCACAAAAAAAAACAAAAAAAAAAAAACAGATTGTGGCTTGTTTGCTACTAACTAACTACATGTCCTGCAACACTACCAGAACAATATTGATAGAGGAGACAAAAATATAATTTTATCATAAGGCACAAATTTTCTGTGTGGAGAAAACAAAGCACTATAATACTAGCACCAATATACAGTATTATCCCAAATGTGAAGCATGTTAATGATAGCATCATAGTGTTGTGCTGCTATGCTGCCTCAGCACTGGAATTACTTACCATTAATGAGTGGAACAATTAATTCCAAGATGCATGAAGAAATTCTACAGAAGAATATCAGGGCATCTGTCAGTGATCTCAAGCTCAAAGAAATTGGGTCATACAGAATGACAATGAATCAAAACACAGTTGTAAGTCAACGATAAAGGGCTTTCCACATTTTAGAATTGCCATGATGGAGTGCTAACCTCAACCCTATTAAAATGCTGTACCGAGATTTGAGATCAAATAGTTTATGCAATACAAGTTAGGAAGCATGCACTAACAGTGTGTTGCCGCACTCACTACACGACGAAACTCCTCGGGATCCCGGTTTGCAACCCCCCAGACAGACATGCGGTCCAGTCCCGCCCTCTGGAAAAGACCCTCTATCTACCGCAGCCAGGTGTTATGTGGGCGACCCCTTGACCTGGTCCAGCCACTCTGGTATATGTAATACAAGCCAAAAATATAAAATGAAGTAGGTCTATAAAGAGGAATGGACTAAAATACTTGCAACTGTTCTGATCAGCAGCTACAGAAAGCATTTGTTGATGATTATGAACACTAATTGAGTCTCCAGCAGATTTAAATACAGTCTCTTGTAAATTTACGGGTTAAAAAACTACAGTTCTTTTTTTTAATCATTGTCCATGAATATTTAACTAGTGCATAATGAATATTTAAAAATGTTCAATCAAAATAAAACAATTTTGTACAATTTTGCATGATAATTGTTTAATCAGTCAACATATTATGAATTATACTCATTCACTCGGCAGAAAAAACTGCCTGCTACTTAAGTGTATAACGCATATATAAAGTACCACACACGCAAGGCCAAGAGGTTTAGCAGTTCTTTATAAAAAAAAAAAAAAAAAAACAAAATAAAACCCAAAACATTGGAATAGCCAAGATAGTGACCTATATGACTCTGACCATTTTATTATAGCTGGTACCAGATGGGTTAGTTTCAGTACCTTAGAAAAAGCACACACTTGGGATTTTTGTTTACTACCATTTCTAGGACTCATACAAATTGGTGCAATAAGCAAAAAAAGATTCAACAAGTGGCAGCTCTGCATGCAAAAACACATTGTTAAAGGAACAGAATGGCCAAATGCGTTTCATCTAAAAGAAAGAAGGCTCAAATATTGAACTAGTTACTTTTAATAAGAGTGGTGTACCTGTACAAAAGAGCATCTCTGATTTCACAAGGCTTCAGCCCTTCAGCAGACGGGCTACATCAGTATGTTCAATGCTCCCAGCTAAGGACACAAGGCTACAGTAGGCATGAGATAACTAAAAACTCAAATGACTGAAGATTAGATCAATGTCTCCTGATCTTACAAATCTTTATTTTTGTTACAGCATAAACAGCGCACATCCATTCTTGTACCCTGCCTTTTGTCAATGGTATGGGATAATAGTGTAAGTGTAATTATGTGAGAATGTATTCTTGGCCTCTTAATACCAAACAAGCATCATTTGCTTGCCACAATATACAAACTGAATGCATTTATGCTAATCATGTGGACCCCATAAAGGTTACAGTCTTCTAATGGATATTTCCAACAGAATAATGTGTGAAGTCACAAAGCATGCATCATTTTAGGGTGAATTCAAAAACAATGACTTAAATTTACTCCAGTGACCTTACTCCTCATATCACACTTCAACAGAGCAAGTTTAGGAGGAGGTGGCACATGTGAATTGCAGCATTCATAACACACCATGCTGATTAGACACCTCTAATGAACTTTGGAAGAGAACTGTAATTAAACCTCTTATCTGCATGAAGAAATTTGAAATTTATCAGCTTACTGTTAAACAAATTTGTATATGTTCTCCAATATGTAACCAATGTTTTTTCTACCTAGACATAGACATATATTAGAATTACCCCAAACTGGGCAATAAAAATATATATATGCAGGAAAACTACAACCAAATATCCTCAAACTTCACTTGTGGAAAGTGATATGCATTTTCAGATTTGAACAATACAATACAAGTAAAACAAAAGTGAGTCTTGTTCAACTTTAAATGTTTTTCTTTCACTAGTTGTTATAATAAAGACAAAGCAGTACCTAAATATTATAACCATGTTAAACCATGCAGAGAATATTCAACACATACATCTTAAGAATAATTATTTTTCCTAAATAATACCCTTGATTAAATGAAAATCTAAAATATATACTGAATTATTAGGTTTATAATAGGGGCTTTTTCATAAGACCTCTTTAAAGCAATCTCTTAAATTTTACCTAAGATTGTTCTTACTTAAGCACTAAATATTCTAAACCTATTTCTTCATTTACAGGACAGTAGACGTTTGTGATTTATAAATACCTTCCAAATAGACTTTTTCATTAGTTGCAATAAGCAACTAATAAATTATGAAGCAGATCCAATAAAATTAGGAATTCCCAGACCACAGCATATATATTCACAGAACTTTGATGCATCTACAGCAAAGAAAACACAAAACAAGGAGGAAAAAAAATATGTGGTTTCATACAAGCTAATGAGCTCTATTCTGATGCAAGGTTATCTGCATTTTCTAAATGGCCTTTCATGTTCTGTTACTGTTTTGTATTCCTAGCCTTGACAGCAACATTCAAAACAGGAAACTGTAGTTAATTCATGCCGGCATACAACATCAATCTCCATTGAAGGAGTATTTTAAAGAAAAAAAAAAAAAAAAAAAAAAGGGCAAAAACACATTCTCACCATAGTATGTGCCAAAAAAGAAGGAGACAAAAAAAAAAAAAACCTGACAAAACGATTTACTAAACTGGTTTTGTACAAAAACCATCATGCTCAAAACACCTTATTTACATAAAAAAAAATCATCAATGATACCGAATGTAAGGTTGTCATGAGAGTTGGTTTACCATACAAAAGGCCATGCAACAGGAGGGGTAATCAATTTTACACTACCATCTGAGAAATTATATGCACATGTACACTTTGTGACATTTTTTCACAAGCATATGTTTCTGATGCTTTTTTTGTTCCCCAGAAAGATCCCTAGCACCAAAATTAAAAGGAACAATCAAAAAGCTGACTTCTCCAAATCAACTGCTTTATGAAAATTCATATATATTGAATAAAAAGAAAGTTGTGTTATGAATCACAATGAAGTTGAATTTTCATGGTTTTGAAGACCAGTCTAATATTAATTATTAATAGAAACTACACTACTGCTACAGAGAGTTTTTTTTATCATTAACTGATAAAGAAGGCCTGACACATCCAAAAAAAAAAAAGTAACCTGCACATAACTTTCACTTTCACATCAACGTCATTTAAAAAAAAAAAAGTATGTACATTCAATTGGCCACATGAAGTTTTGAAGCAATAAAAAAAAAAATAAAAAAAAAAAACCAACAACAAAAAAAAACAAACAAGTATTCACACAATACTGGCTCCAGCAGAAAATCTGCTCTGTATCAGGTAATAGCGCAACAATATGTCTGTCTACAATTATTTGAAAATCACATGTAATACTGTACTGCAACTACTGTACCTTCTATACAGAGATGAAACAGAAGTGCGATTAGCATATACATTTTGAAGAATTAGCTATTTTCCTAGAACTTTTTAAAAAGTTTTCAATTCTTAAAATTAAATTTAATTATTATAGCTATCAGGTAAAGACTAAAACAGCTATGGCAACTAGGTTAATGCAGTTCATTAGAAACATACACTGTACTTAACTTTGGCTTGCACTAGAAATCAGAAAATGGATACTTTATAGAAGTGGAATTCAATAAATAACTCAAGTTAATATTAATATTACTTGAAGCATTCTGCTGTACTGCAGAAAACCTCAAGAAAGATATAAAAAGTACCAGATTCTCATTGAATATTTTAGGCTTTTAACTTGACTTTAAAAATATTTACATATTTAAAAATGTTATGAACTTTTTCTCTGGTTCCTGTTTTGTTTTAAACAATTTCAGAGAGTAAAATTGATTTTTTGTCAAATTGTACTTTGGGCTATATGTTTTAAGACTTTTACTTGTAGTTGTTGCAATAACATTAAACAGCGGTTAAATATATTTTGAGGATTAATTTAAATAATGGCTTTCAAATCTGCCATACTAATTAATTTTTTTTTAGTCTTTCTGGGTGATAACTTTCTAAAATAACTATGTAGAGTTTTATTTTTCTCTTTTTATTAAAGTGGCCTTCCTTAGGGAGAAAAAAAATACCCTCAAAAAATACAAAACTGGGCTAAACACCCTCTCAAAATTAATTCTAGATGAAATGCTGACTTTTGATCAGAGCCAGTACTTGTAATATGCATGACTCAACTTGTATCTTTTATACTTAATTTGCTGATTAAGTAAATCATTCAGATAAGGCATAAAGTTGACAAGTGAACTGTACAGAATCGTTGATAAGGAGATCACTTTTTTGATGCAATTAATATTTTATCACTTCAAATGAATAGTTACAATTTTTAAAATTTTATTTGTACAATGTTTATAAATATTAAATAGGTCTTAATTTTTCTTTTTGCATTTTTAATATATAGCCATAAGCTGTTAGTTACAAGAAAATATATGTTGTTCTGATGTTTATATCTAATTTTACTCTACATATAGCTTACTGGTTTATGAGAACTACAAACAGGAATAATAGTTTGGTGCATACAGGCCAAGTCTGTTTTGAAGATATTGTCATATCATCCTGTACCTTTTTGCAGGCTTATAAGGAGCGCCACATCTAAAATGAAATTCCTTATATGTATTTAACAGACCCCTTAACACAAAGAAATCACGACCCAAAGGTCAAAAGGACCAAAAGTAAATGGCCCTAATGTGTCATATACAGTGCATCCGGAAAGTATTCACAGCACATCACTTTTTCCACATTTTGTTATGTTACAGCCTTATTCCAAAATGGATTAAATTCATTTTTTTCCTCAGAATTCTACACACAACACCCCATAATGACAACGTGAAAAAAGTTTACTTGAGGTTTTTGCAAATTTATTACAAACAGAAAAACTGAGAAATCACACGTACATAAGTGTTCACAGCCTTTGCTCAATACTTTGTCGATGCACCTTTGACAGCAATTACAGCCTCAAGTCTTTTTGAATATGATGCCACAAGCTTGGCACACCTATCCTTGGCCAGTTTCACCCATTCCTCTTTGCAGCACCTCTCAAGCTCCATCAGGTTGGATGGGAAGCGTCGGTGCACAGCCATTTTAAGATCTCTCCAGAGATGTTCAATCGGTTTCAAGTCTGGGCTCTGGCTGGGCCACGCAAGGACATTCACAGAGTTGTCCTGAAGCCACTCCTTTGATATCTTGGTTGTGTGCTTAGGGTCATTGTCCTGCTGAAAGATGAACCGTCGCCCCAGTCTGAGGTCAAGAGCGCTCTGGAGCAGGTTTTCATCCAGGATGTCTCTTTACATTGCTGCAGTCATCTTTCCCTTTATCCTGACTAGTCTCCCAGTTCCTGCCGCTGAAAAACATCCCCACAGCATGCAGGGCTGTGGAGTCGGTAGATAAATGCTCCGACTCCGACTCCTCAGTTTCTAAATCTTCCGACTCAGACTCCCCGACTCCTCTGTATGTATATACTATGCTAATGTATTTTCTACATCCATTGAAGGAAAGGAAGGCAACATACATGTCATTTCACCACAGAACTACTGGCTAGGAAGCCAACACTCTACTATAATGCCAGATTAAAAGACAAACACAATGAAAACAAGGTTTTGTTTATTTATTTTTTTTTAAACAAGTGTCTGGATAGTAATAGCAGGCATAAAAATCAGGAACAGGAAATGTATTGGTTCAAAAATACAAACCACATTTTTTGGTAGTTTTAACTTTTAAAAAAAAAAAAAAAAAAGCTTAACTACATGAACTAAAAACAATATCTGGAAAACCTATATTAAACTTGGAATACAGTTATAGTTAAAGGAAAGGAAATAAATATGGCAGCCTCCATATTCCTCTGACCTCGGGTTCCCTTTAAATGCAATCTAAAATCAGTGTAGAGTTCTAAGAAACAGAATTGCTTCAGCCAGATCCTCTTTCATAGAGGCTCTTAAATCTGATTTGATTATTTTCAGAGCTGAAAATAATCTTTCAACACTGACTTGGGTGGGTGGCATGTCCGTTACAATTCTAGCCACATCACCAATGATCTCTGGATACACAAGGATGGCTTCTCCAACACTAAGTTTTGATGAGCGATCATACTTTTCAACTTCCTTTAGTTCTTTAAAAAACTCCTGCCGGAATTTCTTTATTTGGACATTGACTGGTTCTTTATTGCTTATGCGACGTCGCTTTCCTTTTCCTTCCATTTTGTCCAAGAAGGAATAAAAGTCTAACTCTTCATTTGAAGAGGATGATCCTGAGTTACCACTAGTGCTTTGAACTTCCTCCTGTGGAGGTATTTCAGGTAGTAATCCCCTCATGCGAACTGCTAAATCGTAGAGTGCCTTTTTCGCTGTAGCAGTCTGGTCACTGTTCAACAAAATTCGGCTCATTGGGTCGACATAAATAGCTGCTAACAAGATTTCATTGTCCAGCAAAAGATTCTCTCTTTTCATCATTGAAGATGCAATGCCATCAGCTATTAACCCTCCACTTTTGTTCAGGCGATACATCAGGCTCTTCCATTCCAAGAAGAATTTACCGGGGGTTAGATCGTCACATTGCAACCTCTTGGTGACGGTAAAGGGGTGCGAAAGAAGGTTTTCCAGCTCTTTTATTTGTGCCCACTGGCTTTCAGTTAAAGCAACATTCTCATTATCCAATTCTTCTAGGAAGTCTTTAAGTTCAAGCAAACGCTTCACCATCAAATAAGTGTTTCCCCAGCGTGTTGTCTGATCCAAAATGGCTCCTTTTCCTGCACGTCTCTTCAAAATTGCATCCGTTTTTGGTGCCCCGGCTGAAATAGCTACTTGCCTTAATTTCCCAATCAATGTAGCTGCATGGCGATCTTTTAGTCCATCCCTTATAGCAAGCTGCAGAGTATGAACAGTACATCTCATATGGTGAATAGTAGCAAGCTTCAATGCTTCTTCAACAATGTTATCCACAATGTCAGTATTCTCTTCATTTTTTCCAATACTTTCAGAGCAGTCTTCCTCTAACTCTAATAACTCTGTGCCACTTTCTTCATCTTTGTTCATCTTCTCAATTGTGCTCAACATATTAGAAGCATTATCTGTCACAAAACAAAGAATCTGTTCCTTTTTAATTTCAAAATCTTCTAGAACACCCTCCACTAACTTCTGAAGATAGTCACTTGAGTGATGTGCCTGGGTGTCCTTTAATCCCAAGGTCTGTGTTATTGTTTTGTTATTTTCATCCACAAATCTCACATTAATACCAAAATAACTGACCCTGTGACGTGTGCATGCATCCATTTTAATGGAGAAAACGTCCTTTCAGAACTTTCTGTAATTCTTCCTTTTTACATTTGGCCCCCTCAATTATAAGTTTCCTTATATTTTCTCTTTCCAGAGAAACACCAAGTTTTTTAGCCATTTCTCCATTTAGGCCTAAAAAGGCTGGCTGAGAAAAGAAGGATAGTGGTAGACTATTCTTTACTAGTACCATTTCAATAATGTGGGTTTTGAATTTTTCTGGTGTCATTGTTATGGTAACTTTGCCAGATATGAAGAATTTTCTTATTTGTGATTGGGTTCTAGTAGATTTCTGAACGTTTTTTGGCAGAACTAGATGCAATGTTTTCATTGCTATCTTTCTCATTCACAGCTTCTAATACTTTGGGATGAAAACGCTGTAAGTGTCTTTTCAAATTTGATGCTCTTGTAGGTGCATTTTTATCAGGCCCACTGAAACTGCTAATTTTTGCATCACATTGTTTTTCACCATCATCATCATTTTGAATACATTGGCACACATAATGTTTCCCATCACTTGATAATGCAAAGTGCTCATAAACAGCAGACTTTGTTGTGTTTGTCGTTGTTGACAGTCTTTTTGCCATTCTTAATAGGATGCCTCCTTCACTAAAATATAAAATATAAAATATTTTATACTAACTGGCATATGCTTCAATTTTAAATATAAAAAGTCTTGTTCTAAGCAAACATACATACAACATGGCTTTATACATACAAATAAGCTATCTAGCCCAGCATTAAACCTAAATACGATTTGTCCTATGCACATACTAGTAATCAGAAGCATATAAACAATCTGCACTAACTTTTATACATTCCTGCACACTAACAAACCTACAGATAGCAGCCATGTAGTTTTATCCAGACACATGTGCACACAGCCTTCCCTCATACAGACAAGGAGCCATGCAGTTTTGTCCAGACACGTGTACACAGCCTTCCCTCATACAGACAAGGAGCCATGCAGTTTTATCCAGACACATGTGCACACAGCCTTCCCTTTTACAGACAAGCAGCCAAGTTGTTTTGTCCAGACACGTGCACACAGCCTTCCCTCATACAGACAAGGAGCCATGCAGTTTTAAAATAAATATGAACACTTACAGTTGAATGCAAATGCAAGAAGCTGTTCCACCAAGTTCTTCTAAGCTCTTATAGCAGAGAGAGGCAGAAGCTGCTGCTTTTTCCTTAGTGTTCTTATCTTGTAAAAATAGGGCAGTGGAAGGCTGAAGGAGGAGGCAGGGGGGAGGGGCACTTCAAGGGAAATCATGAATCATGTTTGAATCCCATAGTCAGGTTTAAGTTTATTCCCTTCACTTATACAAGTGTCTCTAGTCCTGCAAAAAACATTTACCTAATTATCAGCGAGAGTTAAGGCCCCCAAATACGCAGCGATCCGTGGCCGATTTTGCCACCGACCGATGTGCGTGTACAATCGCGGCAATTGATTGGCGGCCGCAGATTGCGGGTGTCCACATGGACGGGCAGATCAAGCTTGCCGAAAATCTCGACCACCGCCCCCATCCAAAGTAATGTGATGCCTCTGTCTGCTGCAGTGGCTGTCTCCTCTGTCAGCCAGCTGGAAGTTTAGTGCATTGTGTCACTCACCGGCCAGCTGATCAGCAGAACGAGCCTCTGCTGGAGACAGGTAGGGAGATCTGTGTTCTCGGCTCCTTCGGCCCCCTTCACTAGCGCATAGCGAAGGGGAGCCGACGGAGCTGAGAACACACCAGATGATTTTTCAGGCGTTTGACGCGTGATGACTCGTTGAACGGCCGAAAAATCGGCAGTGCATCTGTAAATGTATGGGGGGCTTTAGGCTAGGTTCACAGTTCCCTGTAACAGTGGAACACGACACAATGGAAAGCGGTGCCGCACCTTACCTGTGCATTACATCCCATATAGTGACGCATACAGTCAATGAAAAGCATGCTTCATGGTTACTTGACATGTTCGTTTTGTGGTAACATTATGCACTGCATGCATTGGGCTTTATTCTTACAGCAGAGAAGTAGTTCATTATGACTGTTTGTGAATTGGGACATTTCAACTTACTTTTTTAATTCCCATTTAAATTTAGTAGGAGTCGGAGTCGGTTAACTTTTTGCCGACTCCGACTCCAGGTACCCAAAATTGTCTCCGGCTCCGACTCCTCGACTCCGACTCCACAGCCCTGACAGCATGATGCTACCACCACCATGCTTCACTGTAGGGATGATATTGGCCTGGTGATGAGCGGTGCCTGGTTTCCTCCAAACGTGACGCCTGGCATTCACACCAAAGAGTTTAATCTTTGTCTCATCAGAACAGAGAATTTTGTTTCTCATGGTCTGAGAGTCCTTCAGGTGCCTTTTGGCATACTCCAGGCGGGCTGCCATGTGCCTTTTACTAAGGAGTGGCTTCCGTCTGGCCCCTCTACCATACAGGCCGGATTGGTGGATTGCTGCAGAGATGGTTGTCCTTCTGGAAGGTTCTCCTCTCTCCACAGAGGACCTCTGGAGGTCTGACAGAGTGACAATCGGGTTCTTGGTCACCTCCCTGACTAAGGCCCTTCTTCCCAGATCGCCAGCCAGCTCTAGGAAGGGTCCTGGTGGTTTCGAACTTCTTCCACTTACGGATGATGTAGGCCACTGTGCTCATTGGGACCTTCAAAGCAGCATAAATTTTTCTGTAACTTTCCCCAGATTTGTGCCTCGAGACAATCCTGTCTCAGAGGTCTACAGACAATTCCTTTGACTTCATGCTTGGTTTGTGCTCTGACATGAACTGTCAATTGTGGGACCTTATATAGATAGAATTTGGAAAGGCACACACCTATCATCATAGAATTCTGAGGAAAAGAATGAATTTAATCCATTTTGGAATAAGGCTGTAACATAACATCATGTGGAAAAAGTGATGCGCTATGAATACTTTCCAGATGCACCGTATGTTAAAATGCTTGCTTGATAAACTATAGTAGTATACTGTATGTAATGCTGAGAAAAAGTGAAAGAGAGTTAGTTACACATGGAGAAACTGAGATCTAGAGACAGAGAAGGAGGCTGAACAAGTTAGTGCTTTTTTTTTTTAATTATATAAAAGAGTTGCAGTGTTACTTTTGGCAGTTGCTGGAGGCTGGCAAACAATACACGTTTGTTTGGCTTGTTTTAGCTTTGCCAAAGTGATGATTTTCACTGTTTGCAAGGCAATAAGCAAATGTTTTTGAATTCTGCAATTTTCTGTCAAAAGTGCAAGTTAAAATCACATATGTTCCACTTATTTTTCAAAAAGGACATAGTTCTAGAAGTTTTCTTTGTAGTATTATGCACGATCTGTCTTTTCTGGAATGGATATTTGGCATGTTTGTAAGTTTCTGCCGAAGAGAAAACATTCTTTTAATTTAATTCAATATTAACAATTTATAACCATTAGCAACAATCAGCAACAGCAGAAAAAAAATCTTGAGTTAACATGTCCATGTCTTGCTACAAACACTTTGTAGGCTTCACATTATTTTTATGCACTGCAAACAATCTGTCCACCGCAGAGTTGGTTTGTCTTCAATACTTCACTCATGTTTGAGTAGTGTACTGATTTAGGACAGGCCACTTCATTTGCCTTTTCTTTTGTTTTTTTCTTTTTAAATATGGAAATAATCCCTTTAAATGTACATAACAAGCTAAGTTGCCAGCACACAACATGGCCACATAGGTACAGTATCAATTAAGCACTGCACTTCGATGTTGTGCTTACACTATAAAATATCCCCTTTCTTTGCACTCATATCTTGCCAATGACAACATACTCTATTATCATTCAACCAATAAAGAGTCATCTAACAGAACATGTGCGCTCTGCCTAGCCATAAGCATTTCTCTAAAAAAAGCATCATGACCAGAGCTGTCCATTGTATGATAAGTAACACAAGAGTATATAAAAAAGAACGTTTTTCTCCCTTTTATTTCCGTTTCCTTTGGCTTTTATTTATTTTTTAGCACTATTATTTCAGTGTGTCATTAAGAAGTTCTTAGTTTCATTACTGTGTAAAGTATGCATCAAATAAACATGCAAGACTATCCATGTTATTGGTATTCCGTCACATTTCTTGCTTTAGTCTTCAGCACGCTATACCAACTAAATACATATTTATTCTTTACAGGGAATTTAAATGCATTCATTACTCAAACCTTGTGTACACCTACAGTTTCCCCTGCAATTATTGGCACCCCCGGGAAAGGTGAGCAAAAAGGATTATTAAAAAAAAAAAAAAAAAAAAAAATCGCCTTTCTCACACTGAAAAAAAAGAGAGAAATATAAGAAATATCACATTTTTCTTCTTTCGGCTGCTCCTAAGTGGTTAATCTTCCATATCATCCAGTCTTCTGCATCTTGTTCTGTTACACCCACCACCTGCATGCCCTCTCTCACCACATCCATAAACCTTGTTTTAGACCTTCCTCTTTTCCTCTTGCCTGAAAGCTCTATCCTTAACATCCTTTTCCCAATATACCCAGCATCTCTCCTCTGCACATGCCCAAACCAAGAGAAATATTTAATTGAAGTAAATTCATTCTGCACTCAGGTTTTTTCAGTGAGAGAGATTTAGGTAAGTCACCAAATTTTTTATAACCCTTTTTACTCATCCTTCCCAGGGGTACCAATAATTGTGAAGCATGTGAAACAAACATACTTCCTTTCATATATCCTTATTTTACAGGAACACAGAATTTTCTGGAAACTACACTTCTGTGGCTCAAAAACAGGTTAAGTTTAAAAAATGTACTGTATGACACATTAGAGAAAAGTTCACATGATTTTAACTAAACTTTAAAATGTTTATTTTAAATTAGAACACTTGGGCAATTTGATGAGAGTAGACCATTCATCTTAAAAAATTATCTTCACCTAATTTCACCAAAACATTAAGAAAGCCTTTTAACATCGCCAAAGTACTACTTTACAGCATGCTACATGGGTCTATGGTTCTCCAAATGAAGAAAAAAAATTATGTTTGTGCAAAATTTACCCTTAGTAAATTTTAGTTTCAGTGTGATTCAATTACATTGACTCAGATGTAATGATTAGTGCTTCGCCCATACAGCTCCAGAGGCTAGAGTTCAAGGCCTGGGGCCTCATGTTTAAACGGCGCGTATGCACAAAAATGTTGCGTACTCCCCGTTTCCACTCTCGCATCGCGATGTATAAAAACTTAACCTGGCGTAAAGCCACACACATTTTCACGTCAGCTCAATCCCTTGGGTGGCGATTAGTTACTTGGAGAAAGAACAGAAAGGACAGGATTTGGGGTTAGTACATTTGAAAGAGACAGTACTGCTGCAATAAATTATTTAATTGAAGGTTGCGCAAGGTGCAGCAAGCATCTTGCGGGAGGCTGGAACAAACTCTGGACAGGGCACCAGCTCGTCACTATCACTGCACCACCATGTTTAATACATGCTTTAATTTCTATCATCATGAAAATGATATCAAGTATACATCTTAGTATTTAAATTGTTCAGAGAGCTGTAATATCACAAATGTAATGGATTATGTGTCCTGTTGGTAAGCCAGTTTAAGAAGCATGTAGTGAGTCACACACATAGAGCACATAAAAACACATAGAATGAAGCATTTAATGTGCTACTTTAGTTACGATGGTATTTGAGAAACTAGGAAATTAAACGATTTTAAGATGAAGTTTATGAAGTTCGACTTTAATGACAAAAAAACTACAGTACATGATTAAAGTGGAAATTTTGAGATTAAAGTTGACATTTCAAGTTTTTTTCCCCAACTGTGTCTTTTTTTTTTTTTTTTCTCTGTACCCTAATAAGCTTCCATATGACACTCGGACAGTGGGCTATGAATTGCCTTTTCACGGCGACTTTGATATCGGACAACTTCTTTTTTATTTCGGGCACTATGCGATTTTGTGAACTTCAACTTTTGAGTTTCTCAGACACTCTATGTCACTCAATCAACTTCCTTTTGTTGTATATACCACTGTTTAAACCAACAAATAGTACGGTTTTCCTTGCCTCCACTTGGTATTCGCCTAAATTCTTATTCTATTTTCCCCCATGCTTATAGGCTATTTATATTGATTTGCATATGCAAAGAGGCGTAATTCTGGGAGGAGACAGGGTGGGACAGCAGACGCGTGCACATATGTTACTTTTCACGCTGACCGGGATTTATGTAGCGGAAGAACACAGAGGTTGGCGTACGCACAGATTTATGCATCTGGATATTTTTGTGCGTATGCACATTTCCGCTTTTGTTCGTACGCCATGTTTTAGTGTGAATTCTATGAAAGGACCCTGGTCACTGTCACTGTGTGAACATCGTCTATGTGTCAATGCCGGCTTCTGGATTCTTCTCCAAAAATCTAAACAGGCATCTCTTTTGTGGTATTTGGCATTTCCTAACTAGCCTGATATAAGTTTGGGTTGATGTATGTGCACGACTTATAATAAACAGGCATCATGCCAAGGCAAGTTTGCAGTCTTATGTCCAGTGAAACCAGGCCACCCCCTCAGCAAATGGTGAGACCAACGATTGTATACTATGGAATGAACCAAACTAACTTCAAGTTCCTAGTACTATTTAACAAGTTGAATGAACAAGAAAAGTATTGAAAAATGGATGAATGAAAATACTTAAATTATAGGAATTCTAACACTTTCAAATCTTAATCCACTTTAGGGATGCAGGGGGCTGGAGCCTATTTTAGATGCATTGGGGCTTTGGGCAAGAAACAATAATACAGAGATAAAAGATCACCACATGACCCAGTCTCAAACACAATCAGACCCCCACATTTGGAAATGGTAATTAAACCAACATGCAGCTAAGGTCCTTGGGATGCGGAAGAAACACACAAGCAGATGTGATAGGAAAGTGCAAATTCTACACTGAAAGAAGCTAGGCTTGCAATTCAAACCCAAAGTGCTAGATCCATAAGGCAGCAGCACTAACCACTGTGCCACCATGCCTTGCTTATTTCAATAAAGTATAGATAACAAAGCATTATATACCCTTTGAGCACATATGCAAAAAACTTTCTAACACTTGTAAGAAAAAAGCTATGATAAATAAAAATACAATTAAAGAATGCAAACTGCCTTTATTTCTCGTTTCAGTGAATATTGTAACAGAATTTAATAATGTTCATGAATAATTACATTATATCTAAATCCATAAAAATCTGCCTATCTTTAATAGAACGGAACTTTTAATCAATGTCATTAGTTTAATACCAGATTAAAAAAATGCAATACTCTATGCACACAGACAGTTATTTCCTATAGACTGGTCACATTATTTTTTTTTTTTTTTTTTTTTTTTAAACATAGAGGCTTCTTCTTTCAGATGCACCACAGTGGATTATCTTCTTCCATATCTTCCTGTCCTCTGCATCCTGCTCTGTCACACCCACCACCTGCATGTCCTCTCTCACCTTCTCTTAGACCTTCCTGTTTTCCTCTTACCTGATAGATCCATTCTTAACATCCTTCTCCCTATATACCCAACATCTCTCCTCTGCACATGTCCAAACCAACGCAATCTTGCCTCTTTGGCTTTGTCTCCCAACCATCCAACCTGGGCTGACCCTCTAATTCCTAATCCTGTTTATCCTTGTCACACCCAATGCAAATCTTAACATCTAGAACTGCCACCTCCAGCTCTGTCTCCTGTTTTTTTGGTCAGTTGCCACTGTCTCCAACCCATATAGCATAGCGTTTCTCACTATCGTCTTGTAGACTTTCCTTCTGTCACAAATCACTCTTGACACTCTTCTCCACCCACTCCACCCTGCCTGTACTCTCTTCTTCACCTCTCTTCCATACTCCCCGTTATTCTGTACTGTTGATCCCCAGTATTTAAACTCATTCACCTTTGCCATCTCTACTCTCTGCAATCTCACCATTTCTCTGACCACCCTCTTATTCACACACGTGTTCTGCCTTATTCCTATGGACCTTCATTCCTTTCCACTCTAGAGCATATCTCCACCTCTCCAAGGTCTCCTCAACCTCAGCCTCCCTACTCTCGCTACAAACCACAATATCATTCGCAAACATCATAGTTCAAGGGGACTCCTGTCTAATCTCGTCTGTCAACCTGTCCTTCACCACTGCAAATAAGAAAGGGCTCAGAGTTAAACGCTGAAGTAATACCACCTCTACCTTAAATGCATCCGTCACTCCTACTGCAGACCTCAGCACTGTCACACTTCTCTGCCACTCCAGAATTCCGCATACAATACCACATCTCCTCTTGAGGCACCCTGTCATATGCTTTCTATATCCACAAAGACACAATGCAACTACTTCTGTCCTTCTCTATACTTCTCCATCAACTTCATCAGAGCAAACATACAATCTGTAGTACAGATTTTTTTAAGTGGAGGCTAAAATGTGGAAATCTAACCATGTACTCAGCATCAGACTTTCTGAAATGTCTTCCAACACTTCATCTCTTGAATTAACCTTTAATTCAGCATTCACTTGCCCCTTTAAGTGTGGTGGCCATCCACTAGCTCCTTTTAATTTTTAAAACTTTAACTATGATAAAAATGTCCTCACTGCTACTGATAGTTTTAGAGTTCTTTTGCTATCAAATAAAAAAAAAAAAAAAAACCTTTCTGAAACTTTATATGAACAGTTTCAAATAACAAAAACAACTAATATAAAATATAATCGCCTTACAGTACACAGAACCATAAAGTGCTTATAATAAAACACGATGTTACTTGAACCATATATTATAAATATCAATTCCCTAAAGAGTTAAAATGAATTGGAGCACAATGCCCTGAATTAAAATTAGGTAATAAATTGTTTGTTATTTGTTTAAACAATCTTTTACATATAAAAGCTTTAACTTCCAGGTCAAGGGAATCAGGTTTGAAATCTAGTCCAGACACAGTCTGTTGGAGTTTAGAAGTTTATCCATGTCTGCAAGATTTTTTTCTCTGTGTATTAAAGGCTTCCTCCTACATCCCAAAGATGTGCAGGTTAGACTGATCGGATTCTAGAACTGCTTTCTAAACAAAAGTATGCCCAATAATAGTCGCAGATAATACACAGTTCCTGACTTGTTCACACATGTCTAATTTGGACTGAGTTGTTTTTTTTCTTTTTAATATAGAAAGAAATATATTTTTTATGTTGGGACTATAAAACAAATAAATTTTGACATGAGTTGGCCGACAACATGTTTTTAATTTCTCATTTTCAATGTATTATTCAAGACTTACAAATTCCTATATTATATTCTTCAGATCAAATATGAACATAAATAGTGGAGAATTTAGAAACATCAAACAATGCATATTAGTCTATTACTGGAAAATGAATTAAGACACCCAGCCAAATACTGCCATGTAGTTTTTATATTAATTTACATTATACTGTCAAAATCACTTAATCCAATTGTAGGGTACAGTGAGTCAGTCTAAAATAGCAACGTAAGGCACAACACAGGAAAAGAAACCATGGATAATAAACTGCTCCACTCTCACACAGCCACAATTGTCCAAATTAGCATCCCCAATTAACTCAACAAATGTCTTTTAGTTGTGAGAGAAAAATACAGAATATTAAGAGAAAAACGTATGCACACATGGGGAAAATGTGTAAAATCCATGTGAAATATAACCTTAGATCAGGATTCTAACCCTTGATCTACACCCATGAAGCATCACCACTAATTAAATTAAGACTTTTGCTACCTCTTATGTTAATTTAAAAAAATAAACCACTTAGGTTTTGCAAGGACACATTCCTCAAAGGGTGGAAACAACACTACATCTTAATGAATGACACGAAGAAACCTCCACTGATACACGCTTAACAAAAGTGCAACTCTACTGATTATCACCTGATCTATTATTTTAAAATGAATAAATAACTAAATTAATAAAATCATCTGTAGTACCTCTCTTTGTTTAGTCTCCGGACATTCTGAATGAAGAGTCAAGGTTGCTCCTTCTATGTTTCGTGGCATTGGGGTAGAGCCTGGGTTTATAGTGAATTGGATTTGATCTGGAGAGATTGTATGATGCACGTATCCTTGAGACATGCCTTCATGATCTGCCATAAAAGGCAGCCCTTCGTCTGAACCCTCAGGAAGAAACGTCATGTTGTCACAATTACCATCGTCCTCGTCATCATCCAAACTCACTGGATCCTGTTCTATCAGGACAGTTGTCCTGTCATACACTGTACCTGAAGAAGAGGGAATCAATCCATTCTTCTCAAATCCCAGCATGTTTTCCTCTTGGGCCAAGTCATCCTCATCCTCCTCAGCATCAAAATACATGAGGTTTTTGCACGGGCCATTCTCACCCATGGTCCGAGAGGGCTCAGTGCAAGGCAGTATTCAAACCTCTGAATTTTCCTGAAAAATTGAAAGAGAAAAGTTGTCAATAAACCAATTATCATAAATTCAAAATATAAAACTGAAATTATGTGAGGTTTTCTGGCATAAATGGATTCACCCAGCCAACACTTTCAGATATTTTAAAAGCACAGAAATTGTTAAATATGTTGAGCTTCCATACTCAAATATTTTAAAAGGTACAATTACATAAGTATTTTGATATAATGAGGACACAAAGTTCTATCTGTGAAAACCAACATTAATACACCTTTTTAAAAGCTAAAAAAGATTTACAATCAGCTTATGGCTATTTGATCCCTAACAGCAAACAGAATCACACCCAAAAGAGCACAACACTATTGACCATGATCACCTTAACTGCATGTACAGAGTATGAAAGGCACAAGATTACACATCCCTACAGAGGCCTAATAGGGGAAAAGAAATGTATATAAATAAAAGCATTATCAATTTACAAACTGCTAATCTTAGTTTTTAATATACTGTCACATATTTGAAATTTGAAGCCAAATCCTTTGTCTACAGATGGATTTATTGACTACTGTAACTAGTCTATGGAGTAAATGCCAATAATAAAATTGCATTTACTGTATATATGTAACAACAAACCTGAAGTTGGGAGTAAAAACAGTGTAAATGCACCTTCCATTCAAGGAAAAGGCCATCCTATCCAAAGCTGGCCTTTGCCTTGCATCTGATACTACCATTATAAACTTCAACAAGAACTGGATTATATTGGCTTGATCATGGACAGATGGAGTGAATATACAATAAACAAGCTTTAAAACCTTGCGCTGAAACATGAATGTAGAAACAGAAATACAGTATATCCAAACAAAGGAGAATTTGAGATATTTCCTAGCACTCAACATTTGTATTTCTATTATTTATTTAACTAAAGAGAATTTCCCAGCTTATCCTGAGATGACTTTAAGTAGTCAACTAACCACTGTATTAGAAAGAGTGAGTGTGAAACTGAACAAGATCAAAACAGTTTTTCTCCTTTCCATTTTTCAAATGACTGCTTCCTCGGTTATTTCAACGACCACATAAACTGTTACATTGCTCATACCGGACATACCTTGGATTACATGAAAAACTGAAGAAGAGGTAGGCTGTGAAATTAAACATAAAGCTGACAGCAATAAAATGGAATACCATATTCCTAACGCCATGTAATAACACATCGCTCAAAAGTCTTTGCTTCTAGAAAAGACTGACAATAGCCAAAATTGCCTAATTTATATGAATCAGGAAAGCCTCAGCTGAATCTGTTTCCCTTCACAATAAGTATTTCTCTGTTCATTTTGGGAGGACTGTAAGTGGTCAACTAACTCAGGTGCTAACAGTGAGGTCTTATTCATAATGATGAGACCGGGCAGGTAAGTGGGGGCAGCAGCATGAAACTGAATAGGATCAATACACCTTTTCTCCTGTCTGTTTTTCAAAATAACAAAAAATGCACTGTCAAATTGCTCAGCCATGACATACTAAGGATTATCATAAAAATTAGTAAGATATAGGCTGTAAAATTAAAAAATAAAAAACTGACAGCAATAAAAAATAAGTTTCATATTCATGCCAATATGCAAAAACTTCACCTTCGATAAGAAATTAGACAATGAACCGACTAATTTATACGAAACAAGAACGCCTCAAATCAATCTTACCTTTTCACAGTAAACAACAACAAACCGCACTCTCCAAAACTAACAATACAGTACAAAACGACACAATACAATAAAGCAAGCAAAGAAGCATTTCAAATACCAAGGTTAAGTGAGAATCAAACACAAGAAAAACACCCTTCAGCTTAACCAAGCCGTCGCGATTTATCCGCAATTTTCAGTTTCCAGATTCAAACAACCTAAACTTTATTTCTTGTTGTCCCTGTCATTCTGACATTGCAGAAGAAAAAAGTCACTATATAGATCTGAACTAAATGTCGTCTAAATATGACCTCTCAAAGCAATTTTTTTTAACTTTGCTTTATTAGACAGTCTCCATATTTTTATACTTGCCTTTAAGTGCTGAATTCTAGAATTCTGAAATGGCAGGGTAACAAAATTTAAAGGATTGTGGATTTTCTGCTATTTCAGAATGAATTAATCAGCCGATTACACGAAGAGTGATAAAACAACACCCGGTACAATTCACCAATTGACAGTTTAACGTAAATGTTTAAACAACGGTTTTGTCAGGACTTCAGCAAGAAGGTAATCACTCCAACATTATCTTGAGTGTCATAGCCGCACACTGATTTACACTCATACAGCAGTGTAAAAGTTTAGCTTTGAATGATTACTTCACGCGAATAAGTCACTATCGGCACGTCCACGTCACATGCAAGTTAAAGAACTCAAAACAAAAATAGCACAAATTGATCTTACAGGATACGGAGAACAAACTTTCTTTCACAAACAACACTACAGCATCCACTCAGGCTGTTAGTCAATTCTCAACCCATGTTAATGGCAACAGCATGTCCAGTAAACGAGTCGGCGTACTCCAATCCACGTCTTGCTACGTGAACTGTCACCTCGTTCAGTAACGTGAAAGTTGAAACAAGGAGATCGGCCTAAATGAAGGCAAACTACTACATAACGAACGGAATGCTAGCATATCATGCCACTAAGTCAGAGCATTGCATTTTACCAGGTTGTCTGAGATGAAGAATCTCAATTTCTTTCGG
Organism: Polypterus bichir lapradei; assembly: GCA_026402145.1. Classification (NCBI taxonomy): domain Eukaryota; kingdom Metazoa; phylum Chordata; class Cladistia; order Polypteriformes; family Polypteridae; genus Polypterus; species Polypterus bichir. The sequence continues at coordinate 15,714,569 of JANRMT010062849.1, forward strand.
GTTCCCTGCACTTTCTTTCGCTGCCCTCCCCAGCGGCACCATGATGAAAATATCGCGTCACACGCAGGACAGCTTCCTCTTTTGCCGAGGCAGCCTGGGAAAAGGCGAGTGGGTAACTGTTGACAAACAGAAAATGAGAAATACTTTCTAATTATTTTTTTTTTAGAAAATGGCCGCGGTATAATACTATTGCTGGTAATAGAAAACGTTATATGTATACCATAATTAAAAATATAATTCAAGCGAAAGAATGTTGTTGCCATAGCGACATTGTGGCTATTTTTCCCGCCTCCTCTCTTCTCTTTTCGAAGCGGCGGCTGACTGTCACTCGAATATACTGGAGAACACGCGAAGCAGTTCGTTGTGGCCCAGGCGGTGCAACTCTAAAGACAATGTATTTGTTAGCAAAAGGGTATGCGGCACAAGAAGTTAAACGAATTTAGTATTACGATAGTTTATAACCTATTTGGCAGAACCTTAATTAATTGAGTAGAGTCGTTTATTGTCGCGTTGCAGAACGTACCCTTCGAAAACAGTAGTGATGTACAGATAGAACTGGTGCTGGTGGGTTGGCTTGATATCAAAACGTGTCACCCAATCATCTTCACGGGTCAATCAAACGTTACATAAATTCTAAAGCGACCAGATGGCCGCAGACACACTGCAGTCTACCAGATAAACAGAATGCTGTGGAAATTTTTAGAAGACAAACACGCTTCAGCTCTCTTATCAAGAAGAACCAGCTCTGCCGAAGACCGTACACCACAAAAGTTGATTAAATGGCATAGAGGAGGCGTTTCAGTCAAATTTCAAAGTGCAAAATACGTTTCCAACTACAAAGTTGCAGGCAAAATTAACCCGCGGTTTGCGAGAACAATGAATCCATTTATCCTGCTCAGGGTACTGACAGAAAAGAGCGCAAGACATGAACCTACTTTGGATGGGACAATGAAAATCATAGTGATACCGCAATATTTATACATTTTGCAGCAGTAGAATGATAGATGAATACATAGAACTTTATTTCTGACTCTTCTGTTTGTTACAACAAAAGGGATCTGGAAATAATCATTTTATTTGATATTCCTGGTACTATTTTGCGGGCGGCACGGTGGCGCAGTGGGTAGCGCTGCTGCCTCGCAATTAGGAGACACGGGTTTTCTTCCCGGGTCCTCCCTGCGTGGAGTTTGCATGTTCTCCCCGTGTCAGCGTGGGTTTCCTCCGGGTACTCTGGTTTCATCCCAGAGTCCAAAAGACATTTAGGCTAGGTGCAGTGGCGATTCTGAATTGTCCCTAGTGTGTGTCTGGTGTGTGTGTGTGTGCGCGCCCTGTGGTGGGCTGGTGCCCTGCCCGGGGTTTGTTTCCTGCCTTGCGCCCTGTGTTGGCTGGGATTGGCTCCAGCAGACCCCCATGACCCTGTAGTTAGGATATAGCAGGTTGGGTAATGGATGGATGGTACTATTTTTCTCATGGTAAGGATATTGTTTCTATTCACTTGTGTGAGTTCTCACATAAATATAGATGCAAAAGTAACCATGTGGCACAAAAAGTTTACCGTGATTTGTTCTTTCCAGAGGAAACCACGGCCTGGGGAGAGTTGAAAGATTATTGCGGAAGAAGAAAAACATGGAGGTGGCATGCACAGCTGGTATTCTTTTAAAATAACACAATCACATAATATTGTTGTTTTCTTTTTTTCAAAAGATCTTGTATAAGCTATTTTACAGTGTGTGTATAATTGCAAGACACAGATCAATTTTTGACAGCTGTTTCGGATGTATTCAGTAAGTTTTTAACGTGTTGTTTTCTGGTGCTGCCCCATGCCCCATTAGCCTCCATTGTAAAGCGCCACTGCAGGCAATATATTTTTTAAAATTTATAGAAAATGCTTAACTTTAGAACACAATTTTGCATGGCAAATGCATATACTGTGTACCATGTTTGTGAAGAAATAACTTTTGACTTGAAAAATATTAAAATATTAAACTTTTATTTTAATAACCTCTGTGCATATCGACCTTTACATATTGCATTTCTTTCTCTTCATCATCCAGCATGTGCATTGGTAGGGCAATCAACTGGGCGGCTATCTTTATGTATAAATTTCATGAGGTTTGAATGTGTAACGGCATGTGTGCCTACACGGATTTGTGCATATATGTTGTAATGCAAAAGACATGGGTTCAACCAGAAACAGTAGAAATGGCAGGGAGCAAGCCTGTTTAGATACAATACAATTATTTTTTTATAGCCCAAAAATCACACAAAAAGTGCTGCAGTGGGCTTTAATAGGCCCTGTCTTTTGACAGCCCCCCAGCCTTGACTCTCTAAGAAGACAAGGCAAAACTCCCAAAAAAAAACCCTTCTTAGGGAAAAAAAAAAAAATGGAAGAAACATTGGGAAAGGCAGTTTAAAAAGAGACCCCTTTCCAGGTAGGTTTGATGTGCAGTGGGTGTCAAAAAATAGAATGCAATACACAGAACAAAACACAAGTAATACTCAATACAATATAATAGTGCAATAGAAATATTACAAGTACATAGCAGAATTCAACAGTAGATGATATCATATAACAAGATTTGGATTTGTTCAGTGTCCTAGTGACCTCGGCCATCAAGCTGCCTCCCCCTATTGGCCATTCTAAAGATGAATCAGTGCTGGGCCAGCCAGTCCGATGAAAGAACCCCTCTACCCGATGATTCCTGCGATGCTCCATCAGAGATGACTTTACCTTAGGCAGGCAAAACAACCTGGCAGGTGGTGGCACCAAGTGCCACATTTGAATACAGAGAAGGGAAACAAAATAGGTGAGGATTAGTAACAAATTATAACTACTATGTTACTTTTGTTTTAGTGCTAATGACTAACAACAGAGATGTAGTCTGTACAGTTAATCAGCAGCTCTAGTCAGGATACATAGATGTAGGATGAAAAATCCCAGACACAATGCTGTAAAAAGAAAGAGGTGAGATCCCAGAGAGTGAAAATATTAACAATAGTGCCCCCTCCTGGCTTGAGGTAGTTTTTATAGCCCTGAAAATGAATCTGAAACGCTTGTGCACTAAAATGTGTATTTAAATTAATAATGTATCTCAAAAACTACTCTTGCAAAAAATTTTCAATTCAATACACCTGGTCAAGTGACTAAATGGAGCTACTGGAAAAACCCAAGTTAAAAACAATGTTTACGAAAGTTGTTGTTGGACATAGGTCAGACTATTTTTGAAGGATAAAGGAGATAAATACTGGAGCAAAAATAATAGGCATAGATCCTGTAACAAGACAAACACGATGCAAATTGTTTAAAAAAGATTTTAATTCAGAATTTTTTTCAGAAGTCGTCATTCCACCTAGGTTTCCACAGACACCATGCTAAAATCAACTTTTCTCAAAGTTTTGAACGTCATAGAATTACATTCTGAACATAACACTTAACATAGTGAAGTTTTGACACCATGCAAATGTCCATTTACATGAAATTCAAAGAATCCGCTCTGCCCTTTGTTGTATATCTCTTCTTTGTTACTAGACCAGTCCAGCCTATCACTGATGTGGACCCCCAAGTACCCGAAGCAGTGCACCACCTCCTCATCCACTCACTGAATAGTGACTGGTATAGAGGCTCTTTGGTGAGGCAAAAGTTAATAACCAGCTCCTTGCTTTTGGGGATGTTGAGTGGCAGACAATTCTCTGTGCGCAAAGAAGTAAAATCCTCCACCTGACTCTTATCCCCTGTCTCATACCACTTGTCAAAACACCCCATTAGTGAAGAATCATCATAAAATTTCTGCAAGTGACATGAGTAGAAGTAAAACAAGAATAACACTCAAAGGCCAAAAATCCATTGTGTATTTTTTTTCCTGAATACTGTATCTGCACTGGTCACACCAAATATGAAGGGCGTAGTCAGAATTTCTCTTGACTATGGAAAACAAAATGCCTTGTGATATTTAAAGGAAAGAAGAATAAAAGATTTGTGTACCAAAAGGCAGTGTAGTAAGATATAGTATGTGCAAAAGTATATAGGCAAATACACAAAAGAGGAGGAAAAATTACAAATGCAATAGAAATCAAAACTTTTGGTGTAAGGAGCTTTATAAAACACAGCCCTGAATAGGTATATACAATTTATTGAATGAACTTCAACTTAAGTTTTCTAAACAAGCAAAATGCAAAAGTTAGTACAGTATTTGAAAAAAACAGACTACAGCTTACAGTGATCACTTTTTAAATTCAAAATGAAACACCACCGTCCATGTAAGAATAATTTTTTGCCGGGAAAATAAAATTAAAATGACAGGAATGTCTTCTTATATTCTATGTTGCCGTCTATTAGGCCTATCTCACTAGTAGTGTGTTGCACCTACTTCATCCTATAGAACAATGTAAATTCACCTGAGATTCAATAGGGTGCAAGACACGTTCAGGATTGTTGTACCATTTGGGAATCATTATATTATTCATTTGCTGCCATTTCAATGGATGCACAGGTTTGTTGTGATCAGCATTTTCCATCTCATCCCAAAGGACTCAATAGCACTGAGATCTACAGATTGGGCACACTACTGAAACAATGAAGATTTTGTCATCTTTCTGGAACCACTCAGTGACGATACGTGCCTTGTGACATGGTGCATTGTTGTACTGTATTTGAAGTGTCCATCCGAGTGGATAAATTGTACTCACAAAGAGATGAACTTAATTAGCAACGATGTTCAGATTTGCTTTGCCTTTCAGGCATTATTCAGTGGGTTCCTAATGTGTTCCAGGGAAACATTGCCCACACCATACACTGCCATCATTAGCCTGTACCGTCGACACCAAAGATAATGGCTCCATGGACTCTGGATTCTTATGCCAATTCTGAACCTTCCATGAGCATGTTGCAAATGGACTCCAGACAGCAGCTGTTGTTTAACTAAACATCTTTATTTACTCCCACCTGCCCAGTCTTGATGCCTCTGTGTCTGGATACGTGCATTTTTAACAAATAAGTTAATTCATTATAACAATACAATACAAACAGTAGCAACAGAGTACAATTTATAAAAATAGAAGATAACAAATACAACATAATTGCAAAACCAATGCCAAGACAATATTAAACCATAATTAACTACATACAGAAAGCACAAATTACATAAACTTTTATTTGGATAACCGACGTAGCGTTTTGGCTGCTTTGTTATTACTAATAGTTTTTACAGAAGATACAAATGAGATGTAGTCATCAACAAATAAATGATAATTTGGAATTCTGTTACTAAATTTCTTTCTGTAGATAAAAGTGGTGCTATTATTATGGCCTAGTTACATTCTTTGTTACTTTTTGTATAAGACGATAGGATATCAGCTTCTCCATATTTGTTTTTCTATTCATTTTTTTTTCTAAAATCCTTTATCAAAGCAAGGCAGATTTTTTGGAATGCATGTAGTTATTATTTTCATCACATAACCTGCATACATTTAACATTTTGAATACATTTAAATATCAAACTGTTGCATGGATAACATTTATGAATAACTTTATGTAATATTTCTTTCACTTTATTTGTTAACAAAAAGTAACAAGCTCTATGAGGAAGTGTTTGTGCTATTTTCCGGTGAACCATGTATTTTGCTGCCCTGCTTAAACCAACCCCCTCCTTCTCTACTTACAGCAGGAGAGGTTTTTGGAAATATAGGTCAAGCATCCCTAATCCAAAATGTCTGGGACCAGAAGTGTTTTGGATATTTTCGAATTTCGGAACATTTGCATATACATAATGAGGCATCTTTCGATTACTCTCCCTCTCCTGGGCAGCAGTCTGGAAGTGCTGCATGGTCATTTTCCCACCTTTCACCCTTTGGTAATACACCTGCAACTCCTGAAACTGCACCAGCACTTGTTCGTGTGTTGGTGCTGCACACCACTGTAAAGTTTTAGGGGGAATTGCAGGAATCAGTTGTAAATGATAAAGGTACCATTCCGTGTGTTATTCAGTCAGTGGAAACATTAGTCAGTGCCCCACATGGACAAATGACGTCAGGTGTGCCATTTGTAGCATCATGTCGGCACTTAAAAAGTTTCAGATTTTGGAATTTCAGATTAGGGAATGCAAAACCAGTAATAAATCTTTAATAAATGTTTTGTTAATTTTTTTTTCTGCTATACTGATCCCATTGTCAATTGCAGTCACAGCCTATGATCTCGTCATGTAGTTTAGCATACCCAGTCCATCCAGACAAACAGGTTGGATGTTGTAAGTTGTAAGGGTGGGGTTGTGTGTGTTTGAGATCTGTCAAACAGAAAAGAGACTTGTCTGTCTGACGTCTTGTGTTTTACGCACCATGACAGAATGGAAAAAAAGAAGAAAAAGGCAAAGGCTGTGGCTGAGTTCACTGCACTTGGAAGGCTATTGCACTGGCATCACCACTGTCAGGCAACAGAAATGTCCTCTTTGCATGAATACGTTACCTGGACAAATGTAAAATCAGCATTATTGTCTTTACAGAAATTTAAATTCTTTTTCTCTCATCCACATTTATTATTAACCTGGCATTTACCAATATTAATTTAAACTCTTTATGTGGATTTGCCAACCTATTAAATTTTACTAATTCCCTCTCTAAGAAAGTTTAGAACAAACACCATTACGATAATTTAAATAACAAGAAGTCACTTTTCAAGAAATACTTAGAATAAAATAATAATACTTTAATAATAAAGTATGACACAAATACCATCTTTTAAGACCTAACAGTTTTGATTCAATCACACAATTAGCCAAAAAAGGTGCGAGGTCTTCAAAAACTCCCAGGGAAGCAGGCCGGAATCCCACCAGCCTGTCCAGAGGAGTTGCACCAAAAGGAAGGTTAAATTCCAGTTGAGTAGTTGGCATTGGCATACACCAGGGCAAAATGTGCTTGACTCTCAAAGTTCACACAAAATGTATTCTGTAACACACTTGAAATGCTTCGCAAGGGAGCAGATAGCCATCAACCCCTGTCTTGTATACGTAAAGTGAGGTCATAAAAAAACATTGTAAAGGAGGATTTATTGACTGAAAAGGAACATTACAACAAAAGATCAAAACATGACCAAAAAAAGACTTGCCTAAAAGGCAATCCAAAGCAAACAAGTCCCAAATCAAAATCAACTAGAACATTCGAAGCAACAAAGCACAATATGTCGAAAACGAGAGCAAAAATCCAAGAAGACATAAATACTTAAAAGACCCACCAGAGGACATTCAAAATGAACTGCACTGGACTTCAATTCCCAACCTGCCTTTCTACAGCTTAGAGAGGTCCCTTAATGGTGATGGATGAATAGCCTAAATACAAGAAATACGAGAAAACTAGCCATGTGCGCCCAACTACGCTGCGCGTTGTCACACATGTGCGAGTAGGGGCTCGTGGACGGACCTAAACGGTATCGTGAACTCATATGCCAGAAGGGAATGGCGGGGTACTAACCTTTCTCTCTGTTTCCTGCAGAAAGAAAGATGCACTGCCACCATGAATCTGCCTGCATCAATACCCACGCACCGCTACTTCCGCCCTTCCTCTGTCAACTTCTGATGACGTCAGCAATCCCACCATCCATCTCGGCTCCTTCCCAGCATACCTCTCTACTTCCGGTCACTCCTCATAAATTTTCCTCCTCCTCTATGTTTCAATGTCAACTGTATAGTGCAAATGTGTACTGACTTTGACTGCTATTTTTGCCATATTTCAACTGTTTTTTACAGTATATGGGGCCGGAAACCGCAAACCTTTATACTCGTTTTGTCTTTCTTTTACAGCGTGTTAACGTTGTCTGTGAAGGGCTCCCTGTTTTAATGCGGCTGCCAGTCGTGAACTGGGCCCTTCGTCGCACAGCATTATGATTTTTTATAAGGGAAACAAAATTACAAAAGAAAACCCTTGGATATTGATTCGATAGGAATGGCCTACTCGGAATCACTGTCCAAATCGTAACTATGTGGTGGTGTAGGAGCATTTCTGCTTCTGTCCGTTCACAGTCCGTCTCGTTTTCACGACGCTGTCGTTTCCTCTCACAATCTCTTCTCAACCTTTCTCCAATCTCGCAGGTTGCTTTGTGGCAATCCAAAGAGTAAGGCAATATACACAGAGCAATGGTTATAAAAGGGGACACATAGGTATCCAGGCTCTTTAAAGCATAAATAGGGATCACTTCACTGATGAGCAAGCCACGGTACAACTGTGAGACGCACAGCACTCGCCGGCTACAACGTAACAATAATAATTTCCGGAACGTGCTGTTACGTTGTCATTCATTTTACCCACTGTCTTTCTTTCATTCATATGTTATTCATATGTAGGCACGTACCTTTTATCTTCGGCAATCTCATTCTCTAACCAGGCCTCAGGAGCTAACCAGCGTAACACTGTCCACCACCCCTTTCGTTATTCCGGCACATTGTTGACATCCGTGAGTAACAACAACGTACTAAACTGGAAGGTGGTCTACGCATGCGTGGAATTCACGGACAAACAAAGATCAAGATCTAAATGAAGATCTCTTTAGTTAATTTAAAGCACAACAGTTTGTTTAGTTTGAATGTCTGTGTTTTGAGGTGTGACTGGCGTACTACAGTCTTAAGTAGTATAAGCCTGGAGGAAATTCTTAATGCAATGCCTATGTTTTAGCTGTCTCTCTACTGCCATCTAGTGCTTCTTCTTCTAATTCATTCGTGGACAAACAAAGATCAAGATCCAAATGAAGATTATACATAGAGATTGCAAGACACTAATAGATATTAAATAACCAAATAGAATGAAAAGCAGAATACACATAATTAAACAAATAATACACAAGCAGAAAAAAATAAAACAATAGAAAATGATGAACAATAATGACAATAGAACAAATAAGAACTTTAAACATCAGCCAGGGAACCCTGACTTAACCATAATGCTAACCTGACAACACAAATGACTCAAAGAAATGTTTCCCCAATTAAATTAATGAAAAGGTAGACTGGATGATTACATTGTGGGGTCTTTCAGTCTGTTTTTTGCTGACAAACAACATCAACCTCTACAACAACAACAACAACATTTATTTATATAGCACATATTCATACAAACAGTAGCTCAAAGTGCTTTACATAATAAAGAATAGAAAAATAAAAAACACAATATGAAAACAAAATAAATCAGCATTAATTAACATCGAATAAGAGTAAGGTCCAATGGCCAGGGGGGACAGAAAAAACAAAATAAAAACTCCAGACGGCTGGAGAAAAAAAAATAAAATCTGTAGGGATTCCAGACCATGAGACCGCCCAGTCCCCTCTGGGCATGCTACCTAACATAAATGAAACAGTCCTCTGAAATGAAACAGAACCTCTACACCTTCATTCCTTTTAAGTCTGGAGCCAAACAAAAGCAAATGGCTACATTCCTTAGTTTTTAAATGTTTTGTTCTTGTCCTCTTGTAAGTCATACAAACAAATTTCCAATGTGCAGAATTTCTTTACAGGGAAAGTTTAATGATGCCTTAAGTTCCTCAGCACATGTGGTGTTACCTTTCACCCATTTCTCGATGTTATCAGCACTTTAATTGAATTTTATTGTCATGCCGTCTAGTATTGCTGTTGCTCTTTTTATTTTTTCTTTCCAATGAAACATTCAATGTCTTCTATCATCGCTGTATAGTTAGGGTCTTTTAACACAAATTCACAGTCATTTTTAAACTTTGAATTTTTGTTTCCATTATTTTTCTTAAAACATTTTTTCCTCAACTACAACATGAACTGATTCATTTTTGTAGTTCTAAACAAAATGTTTGACACCAGGTATATTTTGAGAAAGGAGAATAGTATAATTTGAAGAGCATCTGAACCAGGCACCATTATTTGAGCCAGAGACTATTGCCTTATTTTGTGCTAACAGCAACACCCAACAGTCTGTTAAATGGTGCATTCTATGATGACAGCTGCTCACCAATGTTGAATTTGGATGTCACTTGCCAGTTTGTAGAATTCTCTTCAATTTCCAGGATTGCCCATCACTGGTAGTTTTTAAATTTTCATTCCTTTCTTGATAAACCCTTGAAAAGGCTGTGAGTTAAAAGGCTATGAAAACAGATATCCGGAAGATATTAGAACTGACCTGTCTTGCACCACCGATCATGACACATTCAAAATCACAAAGGTCACTTGTTTAGTCCAATTCAAATGTTGGTCTGCCTCTCTGTTCCAAACTACACACCGCTATCACGTGACACAACATGACTGCCTTGTCTGCATACCAAATAGCATCATATGACTAAAAATGTTATTTAGGAGTTGCAAACCAATTTCACTTCATACAGTGCCTTTCACAGTGAGTACTATACCTACAAAGAGTCTTTTAGCTGTCAGACATCCAAGCCTAGACCAATTTCTGTAGCACAAAAGGCTCATATTGTTTTTCAAGAATTACTGCAAAACAGAAACTGTAGTTTTAATGCAGAAGGTGGCTGTGACCTCAGTAGGACACACGGCCATGATGTCATTCTTAAGGTAGGTTTTACACACATCAGGAATGAATGTTATTCATAGTTTCAGATTTTGACTTCTTGTACATATATCTGAGATACCAAATTTGCATATATTTAAAACTTATACATTTCTTTATTTTTAAAATACAGTATCAAAACTTGTTGGAGACATTTACCATTTTTTTACATTATTAAATATTTATCCAACCATAATGTATATGGATTATTTTGAGGCATTTTGTCCATTTGGTAGGTAAGGCCAGGGAATGTCCATTACTTTGGTGGCTCTAAATCAGGCCTGTGTGAGTGGGTCCTTCAATCGACTGTTCCCCTGCCTTGTGTCCAATGCTGCTAGGACAGGCTCCAGCCACCATGTAACCCTGAACTGGACTGGCATTGGTTAGAAAAGGTTACATTATTTTAAGTATCTCCTCACTTTATGTCCTAACCAGCCTCTGTACAAAGGTTTGTATGTGGACAAGGGAAAATGTGACATGAAGGAGTGATAAAACACACACACACACACACATCTGAATTCCGCTCCAGTTTTATTGTGTTCACTGGTTTATTGTAATGCATATTGCAATATATTTCATTGTGTGATTTATCTTTACTGTACACTGTATTCATGTAAAACAAGCTTTATAAAAGGAAGATTGATAAACATTTTCTATATTTACAGTAATATACAGTACATCTACAGTATAAAAATTACCACAAAATCAATACCACTAAATTACAATCTACATTGAATTATTTATCTTCATTTCTACTCAATAATGAGTAAGATATACATAAATGTCAGTTTACTGCAGAGTCTATACTGCTTTTGAACATTTTTGAATTTCTGAATTATGAAAACCCACATAAAATAAGCAGAAAATGCTCATGTTGTATTCTTTAGCATAACAATTTTTTTTCTCAATTATCACAATTTCTAGAAAAATAATAATACTAAATATTTAAACCATTAGAAAAAATGCTTAAAATGGTATTCTTCAAGATATATCTTCTTGTTTTGATATAAAATGTTCAATGAATTCCTGTACTTTTTTCTTTTGTGCAGCATCTTGTTTGATTGCAGGAGGTGGTCTCAGCAGCAAAGATCCAAAAATGCTTGCTTCAAATAAGGGAAAGATTGCAAAAGATTAATTCACCAGCTCAAAAAATATTAGAAATAAATCACCTGAATAATTTGTTTCATGTTTAGTGTAACATAAAATTACGCTGTAAATGTCCTCTCTTAGTAAATACAGTTTATGAATGTTGTGTAATAAAAATCATAAACTCCACTCCACTTCCAGTGATTCACATGTATCTGTTTAAGTGAAATCAGTACGGACACCGGCTCTGAAGAGACCGCAGCTCTCACGATAAATAGAAAGAGTGCTTAAAATGTGTGAGGTGCCAAGCTTGAAATATTCATTTTAATTCCAGTTCTTCAGTTTTGAAACTTGTTTTACTGAGGGATAAACTACAAACAGCTTCCCATTTTTATCTCTGTATAAAGCCACAAAAAACATTTATACATATAACTACTCTTACATTTCACTGGTAAGAAAACAGGCTGTATTTTTACTGAACACTTTGCAAAACACCTGACAAATAAACTAAGACAGCCTGGAGAGGAAATGAAAAAAATCTTCTTAGTTGCTAATAAGTATGAACTCTATATGCTGTTCATCTTGGATAAAGGTGTCTGCTAAATACACAATAATATTAAGTAAAGACCAAATGCTTTGAACAATTTCTAAAGATTTTTGTAACCATTTGCACTCTATTAGAAAACTAAAGTATATTAGTACAATAATTTATGAATCTTATCAATCTATCAGTTAATCAACCAATCATTAATAATTAATAGACTAGTCATTTTTAACAATGAATTATTCATCATAATTAATTACATGATTCTACATTAGAAGACCAAAGTTCACTCGGAAATGGTAACCCCCCCCATCTATGCAACGGTAGACTACTTAAATAAATGCACTTTATTTATCTGGTTCTAATGTAAATATCTGGAATTGCATAATCACATACAAGCATTTAAAGTATACTCTCAGACAATAATTTTCATTGCACTGTAAGATATAAAGACAATGAATTGGATTGAATTTATTGTTAAGTTACATTTACCAAACCTAAGTTCGAAAAAATATAAAATGCTAATAAAATAGAAAACAGAGAGCTTTAAATCCTCTTTGAAGTGTACTAAATTGAAAACCATAAAATGACAAGAAACTGAACATTTTCCCATTATAACTTTCTTTTTTGTAAATACATGCTTATTCATTTAGTTCCACAAAAGTTGGGACTGGGCATTCTTACCTCTGTGTTACATCACCCTCCCCTTTAATAACACTTAACAATTAATTCACAACTGAGGACGCCCAGTTTTCAGCTGCTCAAACCGTCTGGGAATTGAAAGACTCCAATATGGAGTACATTCTTCAGTGTTAACAGTGCCTTCGCAGATGTGTGTTACCCATACCAAAAACTCAACCCATACCATGATGCATGCTGGCAATTAAACTGTAAGTTGGTAATACTCAGAATGGTCATTTCTTCTTTGCCCTGCAGAATGTGGCATCCGTTATTTCCCTAAACAATTTGAAATGCTGAACTGTCAGACCACAGCCCAGGCTCCCACTGCGCTTCAGTCCATTTCTGATATACTCAAACCCAGTGAAGATGGCGGAGTTCTTGGATACTGCTAAAATACTATATGGCTTGTGCTGTCTTATGCAGTGACAAATGGTGTTTACTGACAATGGTTTTCAAAAGTACTCGTGAGCGGAAGTGGTTATGCCTATCACAGAAGTATATTGGATTTTAATGCAATGTTTATCAATTTGTAAACTTTACCTGTATGTTTATAATGTTAGAGTGTTGTAGAGAGTGAAATTCCTAAATTCCGAGAAAACTTTTTCATGAACTACTGGACTATTCGTTCAAGCAGTTTTACGACTCTATTTGTTCATAACCAACTGAGCCTTTTGCGGACACTCCTTTTACACTAAAGCACAATTGTGCCATGGCTACAGAACACACAGACAGACCCACACACACACACACACATACACTAGTGCCAAGTTAGTACTGCCAATCCACCATGCATGTCTTTGCACTGTGAGAGGAAATGGAAGCACCCACAGGAAACCCTCGCAGACATGGGCAGAACATATAAACTCCACACAGGGAGGTCCTGGGACTGTTTTCAGTTTGAAAAAATGTAAAGTTCACCACTTTCTGCTTTTTTTAGCACACTGTCCCAACCTTTTTGAAAGTAAGGTTTGCACATATGTGTGTGTACTCACTGTTCAGGTAATACTTTAGTTGCTGTCCCACAGAGTTAGAACCTTGAAAAATCACCAAGCAATAGGAAGCAGTTAGTGCTGAGTTTATGTGATCTCCACATGCAGTGGATTCACAAAGTATTCAGTCCCCATCACATTGTGCAGACTTTATTGTGTTGTAGATTTAATTTAAAATGGATAAACTTGCCATTTTTGAACATCAATGTAGACTCAATAACCCATAATGACAAAGCATTTATAAAAACCACTAGGGGGCTTTTCCCCCTGCTCAATTCACTCTCCAACCCCTGGGCCTGTGCTATGCACTAGCCTCTTTGTGGTTCTGCCGCTTGCATATTTTAAACAGATTGTTATTTTCACGGGAATTGTTACATATGCATAACAGAACTATTTTACATTACAGCAAGTAATTAATCATGTTAAAAAATAGTAAAATGTAATAATTTGAAAGTAAATTATGTTTCATGTTGCGTTAAGAGTTATTTGTTGCGTAATACGATTTTGTTCTGTTTGGCTTTGAAATTAACATGCAAATACGTTTTAAACATACACCTTTACTGTAAAACTTAAAGTAAAAACAATTTAAATAAAAATTTCATCAATATCGCAATGAATTATGATTCTGTTTGGACTTTCATCATGACAACGCAACGTATAACTGCTTGTAATTGAATTTTGTTTCTTTCTCTCAATTAAATAAAAGAACTTTTTCAAATGTTATAGCTCTGAGGTTTATTAATTGTCTTTGCATAAGCTATTCTAACGGGAAACTTAACGTTTCATGAATGGCATATCAAGATCTCCTTTGTTGTCTAATGTTATCAACTGAAGATGTACTACATTAACTTTCTTGGACACATCCTTCTTTCTACAGTAATTCGTATGGAGGAAGACCGGACGGTGTTAACGGTTGTAGTTATTCTTTGGGATATTGTAAGTTGATATTTTCATCTTCCGCACGATCACTACCAACTGTTTTAGCATAGTCTATTGATATGCATTTAATTAATTTGATGTGTAACCGATCGACTTTGGCGTTAATTTTTTTTACTTTCTTGGTGCTAGGATTGCCTGTGTACTCATTTTTACTGTTAATAACCCTTCGTGATGAAATTCTTCAATAAGATTTGGACATAATCATTGGGAGCTTAAAGTGAGGAAAATGTTAAAATTTATAAGACCTAAGAGAGCAAGAACTGTGTTTGTCAAAAGCATTCACACGAATGAGAGGTGAGAGTACCGTGTGTGTGGTTGAATATGGTTGAGAGGAGGGCGTGACTTGAAAAAATCTCACGGCCAAAGTGTCGTCTTGCGGGACTTGAAAAAATCTCTTCAAAAAAGTGTGGTCTTGTTTCAGGATTTTTTTATATAATACGTTTCAGGCTCATTGCTGTGGCACTCCGAATTGTGGTCAGGTGCATCTTTTTGCTTTATTTTTTCTTGACATGTGTCTAGAACCTGACTGGACTCCACCTGTGCCATTGACTGGGCGCATTGAATTGAATGGGAACTGTTTAGAAAGGCATATACCTTTGTATAGAAGGTCCCACAATTCACACTGTGGTGAGGAACAGATCAGAGCAAGGGTATAAAACCATTTCTAAAGCTTTGAGTGTTCCCAGAAGCACAGTGGCCTCAGTAATTGTAAAACTGAACGTTTCATACCACCAAGACTCTTCCTACAATTGGTCGCCAAACTGAGTAAATGTGTAAAAAAGACCTTGTTTAGGGAGGAGACCAAGAACCTGCTGAGAAGAGAGAACCTGTCGGAAGTACAACCATCTCAGCAACACTTCTCCAATCAGGCATTTATGGTAGAGTGGCTAGATGGGTTCCATTTTTGGATAAAAGGCATATGACAGCCTACCTGTAGTTTGCCAAACTACATTTGCAAGACTCTGAGAGCATGAGGAAAAAGATTCTCCAGTCTAATAAGACAAAAAATAAACTCTTTAGGAACAGCACTATGTTTGATGTCCATCCTGCCTAATACCATCCCTATGTTGAAGCATGGTGGTGGCAGCATCATGTTATGGGGCATTTCTTTGTGACTGGAACAGAGACACTGGTTAGAATTGAGAGAAGGATGAATGCAGCCAAAAATAGTGAGGTCATTGATGAAAAACTGTACCTAACCCTCAGACTGCCTCATGATTCTCCTTTCAGTACAACAATCATCTGAATCATCCAGCCAAGACAATGCTGGTGCGGCTTTGGGACTAGTCTGTGACTATTCTTGAGTTAGTTCCTTCCTTATACTCCTTTCTGCTGAGAAAAACTATAGTTCTGTATAGTAATACTGTGGGAAAACAGACCTAGACATTTTCAGTTTAAAATATCGTCTAAAAGGTCATGAAGTAGTTATAGTCAATTCAAATACTAAAGTAATAAAAACAACAAGCATGACACTTACCAAGTGTGCTGATATCCAAGTTATTAAACATAAAATATTTTAACAGTTCTCGAAGGAATGCCATTAAATAATTAAATGCATTTTTATGGCACTGAGGTAGGGTGGAGATGACCTGGAACAAAAACATGAATAAATGAATTGAGTTAATAAAGATTATTAAGGAACACAATCCTAAAAACAAAAAAAAACTATACTTAAATAAATGGCTTAGCTGCAATGTTAAAAAATATGATATAGCTTGAGGAATGATACCATTCACAGAAAAAATCCCTGTAGATTATAGACCATCAGACTTTGTTCACAGCTCACATACAGTTAGGTCCATAAATATTTGGACAGAGACAACTCAGATGCAGTTAAAGTGCAGACTTTCAGCTTTAATTCAGTGGGTTGAACAAAACGATTGCATAAAAATGTGAGGCAACTAAAGCATTTTTGTAACACAATACCTTCATTTCAGGGGCTCAAAAGTAATTGGACAATTGACTCAAAGGCTATTTCATGGGCAGGAGTGGGCAAGTCCATCATTATTTCATTATTAATTAAGCAGATAAAAGGCCTGGAGTTGATTTGAGGTGTGGTGCTTGCATGCGGAAGATTTTGCTGTGAACAGACAACATGCGGTCAAA
Organism: Polypterus bichir lapradei; assembly: GCA_026402145.1. NCBI lineage: Eukaryota > Metazoa > Chordata > Cladistia > Polypteriformes > Polypteridae > Polypterus > Polypterus bichir. Next base: position 15,731,423 of record JANRMT010062849.1, read on the forward strand.
AGAGCTCTCCATGCAGATGAAAGAAGCCATCCTTAAGCTGCGAAAACAGAACAAAACCCATCCGAGAAATTGCTACAATATTACGAGTGGCAAAATCTACAGTTTGGTACATCCTGAGAAAGAAAGTGAGCACTGGTGAACTCAGCAACGCAAAAAGACCTGGACGTCCACGGAAGACAACAGTGGTGGATGATCGCAGAATCATTTCCATGGTGAAGAGACACCCCTTCACAACAGCCAACTAAGTGAACAACACTCTCCAGGGGGTAGGTGTATCGATATCCAAGTCTACCATTAAGAGAAGACTGCGTGAAAGTAAATACAGAGGGTGCACTGCAAGGTGCAAGCCACTCATAAGCCTCAAGAATAGAAAGGCTAGATTGGACTTTGCTAAAGAACATCTAAAAAAGCCAGCACAATTCTGGAAAAACATTCTTTGGACAGATGAAACCAAGATCAACCTCTACCAGAATGATGGCAAGAAAAAAAGTATGGAGAAAGCGTGGAACAGCTCTTTGTCCAAAGCATACCACATCATCTGTAAAACACGGTGGAGGCAGTGTGATGGCTTGGGTGTGCATGGCTGCCAGTGGCACTGTGACACTAGTGTTTATTGATGATGTGACACAGGACAGAAGCAGCCGAATGAATTCTGAGGTGTTCAGAGACATACTGTCTGCTCAAATCCAGCTAAATGCAGTCAAATTGATTGGGCGGCGTTTCATGATACAGATGGACAATGACCCAAAACATACAGCCAAAGCAACCCAGGAGTTTATTAAAGCAAAGAAGTGGAAAATTCTTGAATGGCCAAGCAAGTCACCTGATCTTAACCCAATTGAGCATGCATTTCACTTGTTGAAGACTAAACTTCGGACAGAAAGGCCCACAAACAAACAGCAACTGAAAGCCGTTGCAGTAAAGGCCTGGCAGAGCATTAAAAAGGAGGAAACCCAGCCTCCTTGCTAATCCGTTGCACTTCCTAATTCACTATCTCCACATTATCCAACCTTTTATCTCTCTCATTCTCTTCATCCATCTGCGCAGAACACTCTCCTTGCTTGTGAGTAAGTTTCCACCTTTACCCTTTATCACCCTAACCTGCTGCACATCTTTCCCAGTTCTGTCCTTCTGTTTAGCCAATCATTACAGGTCCTTTTCTCCCTCCTTAGTGTCCAACCTCTCATACAGATCATACGCCTTTTCTTTAGCCTTTGCCACCTCTCTCCTCACCTTAAGCCTTATCTCCTTGTACTGCATCACTTCTGCATCACTCTGATTATCCTGCTTCTTATTCACCAGCCTCTTCCTCTGTATACTCTGCTATACTTTCCCATTCCAACACCAGGATTCTTTGTCCTTCTTCGTCAGTCCAGATGTCACACTAAGCACCCTTCTAGCTGTCTCCATTACCACTTCTGCTGTAGTTGCCCAGCTCTCCGGTAACTCTTCACTGCCACCTATTACCTGTCTTACTTTCTCCCAGCATCTGGTGATGTCCATGAGTTCAAGACTTCAGGGTTTTCAACCAAGTATTAGAAATGAACATTTTATTTCCAGTTATTTAATTTGTCCAATTACTTTTGAGCCCCTAAAATAAAGGGATTGTGTTAAAAAAAATACTTTAGTTCCCTCACATTTTTATGCAATCTTTTTGTTCAACCCACTGAATTAAAGCTGAAAGTCTGCACTTCAACTGCATCTGAGTTGTTTCATTTAAAATTCATTGTGGTAATGTACAGAACCAAAATTAGAAAAAAGTTGTCTCTGTCCAAATATTTATGGACCTAACTGTATAACAATTGCATGCTATAGGGCATGTGTTGTTAGAAGCAAAGAAACATAAAATCAACTTGATTAGTTCAAGAGTCAACAAATGAAGAACAGTCACACTGTTACATAAAATGTTTGCAGGCAAGTATTTCATGTATTATAATGTTGTTTGTTTTCTGGCAGACTGAGACGGTAGTAGAATTTGCCATGCCGAAAAAAACAAAGCTTCACACGTGCACAGGGGCCTTGTCACTGTGTGACTCATGATACAATCTACAGTCTTCCACTGTACACCCAATATTGTTTACCAGCTGTCTGTGAGAGAACCTCATCCACTGTACTTTTAAACTATTTATGATCAGCCCATTAACTAAAGCATACAATTGTACTAATTTAAAGTGTTAAAAGCATGCACATTTTTTAAATATTTAATGCAAGCAAAGTCTTGGTGGTAGGATTTCAGCAACAAATTATTGTCATTCTTAAGATACAAGCATAAGGTGTAGGCTAATTCCTTTTCTGTTCTTTCTTTATATTTAAAGTAAAATTAAGTTTGAAATACTCAACCTATTTTTAAAAATTTTTAATGTGTGGATTCATTATAAAATATGTTAAGATTCACTATAAAATAAAAAACATTTATCACAAAATATTATACTCTGCTGTATTGCTACTTTGCCCATCACTGGTAGCTTAATTACCATTAAGCCTACTTGAAGATTTTGGAGCTTCAGCCTTGATATTAGTAAATAATCCAAAACTTTGTTTCACCCATTTTGGTATGTGCTTATCATCATGGAGCAGTACCTAAATAAATGCAAAACTGTTGTGATTATACAGCCACCTAGCTGTCACGGTTATGTCACATTTGCACAAGTCAGATTAGCTAAAACTGACAAAAGAAAAAAAGAACACAGGTGGTGAGTCTGCTTACATACATTTGCTTCTGTACAGACATGATACAGATCTACTTGAAAAGGGTAACTGTAGAGTCAGACTTTCAGCTGCTGTCTCACTTTTGTATTGCTCCATGGTACAACTACTTCTAGATATGCAGTTTTTTTATATTGGAAACTTTCCTGCTTAAGTCAATCCTTGTTCTAATTATAACATTAAAAATCATAAGTCAAAAGTGCTTATACAGTAATTAACCATTTCGATTATCTGAGTTGAGCGAATCTGAAATCACATGACCCACTTCATTTAATATAGGCTTCAGTTGATTATTATTATTATTTTGTGTTAAAGGACACGTTTTAGTCACAAAATAAAGAAATTCATTTTACAATAAAGACTAAACAAGACCTTTTCAAGAAGGCTGACAAAGCAACTAAGGACTGTTACCTGTTTGCACTGCGTATGGCTACCAGAACTGTCAAGGCTCTGGTGATAATGTGAATAGCAGATGACAGGTTCAGGGAGAGCATCCAAGAACAGCAGCAAAGCTTCTGCTACAGAGTGATTGCTACCAGCTGAACAAAACAGTTAAGGAAAATCTACAACATCAAAACAAAAAACAGGAAATGTACACAAAGGAAAGGTTTAATAATCTTCATGATTACAGCAGTTTGCAATATGTATTGTTTTTGTTTATAATCAAGGTGTTCCTCTTATGGGCAAGGATATGAAGAGAATCTGGCATTCCTGTGTCTAAGCAGTCACGAATTTCCTCAAACTCCGTCCTGAGACCAGGCTGTTGGAACAGATCTGCCTACAAGAATTATACTCAGTTAATAAAGTTCTACTAATGGCAATTAATCAATTTAATAATTTTCTCTTTATTATTCTTCAGTAAGTACTGTATTAGTATTTACCTTTTTAATTCAAGATTTAAAATAGAACAGAGTAAACAGATGAACACATAACATTTTTATTGAAAATAAAACACAGAGCAATGAATGACAACCAACCTGATGGCAAGCATTTCTGTATAAATGTTCAACCAACATCCACAGTTCTTTGGGAATGTCCAGTTGCTTTTCTAAAGTATCACTGGGCTCTATTTGCTGATGAAGTGACATCAAGGTCTTTGTTGAATGCATAAAAGATAGGAAAGCAATACATGAATAATTATTTGACATTTCTTATCTTCTTCTGTCCATCCTTGTCACATCCAATGCAAATCTTAACATCTGTAACTCTGCCACCTCCAACTCTGTCTCCTGTTTTTTGGTCAGTGCCACCGTCTCCAACCCATATAACATAGCTGGTCTCACTACACCCCTATAGACCTTCCCGTTCACTCTTGCTGGTACCCGTCTGTCACTTCTGACACTCTTCTCCACCCACTCCACCCTGCCTGTACTCTCTTCTTCACCTCTCTACCGCACTCCCTGTTACTCTGTACTGCTGATCCCATGTGATTAAACTCATCCACCTTTGCCAACTTTACTCCCTGCATCCTCAACATTTCTCTGACCTCCCTGTCATTCACATGTATGTTCTGTCTTGTTCCTACTGACCTTCATTCATCTCCTCTCTACAGCATAGCTCTACCTCTCCAGGTTCTCCTCAACCTGCTCCCTACTCTTGCTACAGATCACAATGTCATCAGCAAACATCATAGTCCACGGGGAATCCTGTCTAATCTTGTCTGTCAACCTATTCATCACCATTGCAAATAAGAACGGGCTCAGAGTTGGTCCCTGATGTAATCCCACCTCCACCTTAAATTCATCTGTCACTTCTACTACAGACCTCACCATGATCACACTTCTCTTGTACATATCCTGTATAACTCTTACGTACTTCTCTGCCACTACCGACTTCCTCACTCTCATACAATACCACAACTCCTCTGTTGGCACTCTGTCATATGCTTTCTCTAAATCCACAAGGACACAATGCAACTCCTGCCCTTCTCTATACTTCTCCATCAACACCCTCAGAGCAAACATCGCATCTGTAGTGCTCATTCCTGGCATGAAACCATACTGTTGCTCACGAATCATCACCTCCCTTCTTAACCTAGCTTCCACTACTTTTTCACATAACTTCACGCTGTGGCTCATCAATTTTATCGCTTTGTAGTTACTACAGCTCTACACATCCCCCTTATTCTTAAAAATATGTACCAGTTCACTTCTTCTTCACTTCTTATGCACCCTCTGATTTTTCAAGATTGCATTAAACAATCTTGTTAAAAACTCCACTGGTGTTTCTCCTAAACACCTCCATGCTTCCACAGGTATGTCATCTGGACCAACAGCCTTCCCATTCTTCATCCTCTTCATATCTGTCCTTGCTTCCTCCTTGCTAATCCGTTGCACTTCCTGATTCACTATCTCCACATTATCCAACCTTCTATCTCTCTCATTCTCTTCATCCATCTGCGCAGAACACTCTCCTTGCTTGTGAGTAAGTTTCCACCTTTACCCTTTATCACCCTAACCTGCTGCACATCTTTCCCAGTTCTGTCCTTCTGTTTAGCCAATCATTACAGGTCCTTTTCTCCCTCCTTAGTGTCCAACCTCTCATACAACTCATCATACGCCTTTTCTTTAGCCTTTGCCACCTCTCTCCTCACCTTAAGCCTTATCTCCTTGTACTGCATCACTTCTGCATCACTCTGATTACCCTGCTTCATATTCACCAGCCTCTTCCTCTGTATACTCTGCTATACTTTCCCATTCCAACACCAGGATTCTTTGTCCTTCTTTGTCAGTCCAGATGTCACACCAAGCACCCTTCTAGCTGTCTCCATTACCACTTCTGCTGTAGTTGCCCAGCTCTCCGGTAACTCTTCACTGCTACCTATTACCTGTCTTACTTTCTCCCTGAACTCCACTTTACTGTCTTTCTTTTTCAGCTTCTACCACTTGATCCTTGGCTCTGTCCTCACTCTCCTCCTCTACTTAATATCCAACATCATCCTACAGACCACCATCCTAGGCTGCCTAACTACGCTTTCCTTTGCCACCACTTTGCAGTCTCCAATCTCTTTTAGGCTGACTCTCCTGCATACACCTGTGTTCCTCCTCCTTCTTAAAATACACACAGTATTCATCACAACCATGTCCATCCATTTCACAAAATCCATTCTTTGACATTTCTTATAAAATGTAAAAATACTAATATGAAGTGATTAACAAGGGTACTTTTTAGGAAAGTACAATATTAACAAATAATAACTGAAATGCTGATTAATATTCACAGACATTCATAATTTTCTTTGATCAATTGGCATCTCAACTAGAAAGAACTCCTAACTTGTGTGTGCATATGTGCAGGATTAAGTAACCCCAAAAAGTTTTTAAAATTGAAGTGTGGTTCATTTACTATAAAAATAATAAATATACTGCATATCAGCAATAAAAAAAATATTACTGTACTATATCTTTAAGCTGTTGAGATTTGTTGCAGTATGTTTGTGTAAGTAACAGTAAGCTGAGTGGAAATAAAATTAAATTTTACTTACAAATTGCTGAATAAGTTCTGGAGGCATATCTTGGATTGGTTCTCGCATATAGCACAATGCTTGTAGTGAAGATCCAAAGCAACTTGGGAGATAATTGCCAGAAATAGGAACAAAGTAGTCTTTACCCCTTTCTAGGTGCAGAATTAATATATCTTCTAATTTCTCTTCTTGGCTGGTTAACTTTGTGGCAGTTGTTTTATTTACAAACACTTCAAGTTCAATTTCTAATTTTGCACCTGTTAAACAAAATTAAAACAGTTCCCTTTGTGGTATATCTTTTAATACTAAATCACAGATGTGCCATGACTGGTATTTTGATATTAAAATAAACAAAATAATTTAAAACTTTTCAATAAAATAATTTTTAAAAATCTGAGTGACTAACAGGATAGGACCAAACAGAACAGTTTTGTAATTAGGGTTTGGGCACTGACTAAGGATATTTCCAGAGTATTTACTATGGCCGGTGTACTTGGAGTGATTAACGGGAAGGGGCACACCATGCACACATTGGAGGGGATCATGTCTCTCAACTGACTTGGAGAAGCTGGAGACTTTTGGTGAAGAAAGGTAAGTTTGGACTCATTCTGTTATAATCATGATTTAATCAGAACAATGAGGCATTAACAATGTGGTAATGAAAAAAACAGAAGTCATAAAGTGTCTTACCACTGTCAATTCAGTGGAATAAGCATAGTTTAATTTCCACCAGCTCAACCTTGTATTGCAAATTCTCTACTACTCACATGAATATTCAGTTTTTGCATAAAGTTTTCAAATTTTGGAAATTCACATATTTCATACTGTATTTATGGCTAATTTTTAATCCTCCAAAGACTATTGTTCAAATAATATCAATCAAATAATAATTAAAGGATACTAAACTTTTTACATATAATTACATTTTTCAGAGTAAAGTAGTGGGCTCTGCCCCCTGCTCGCTTCGCTCACCCACCCCCGTGTTTGGTTTACTGGATATACAATTTAAAGAGATTGTTATTTTCATGGGAATTGTTACATATGCATTATTTTCACTTTTACTTTAAAAACTTTTGTAAAAACAATACTTGTCCTTTATTTCTGTTCCCCGTGACTGGTTACATCTCTTTCTCACCAGACGTATAATGCTGCTGGCGTTGTGAAGGGGGGGGGGGGCAGCTGAATGCACGCTAAGGATATCCCGTCGGATCATCTGCTGTCTTTCTGCTGCTTGCGAGCTGGTTGTCGCATGTCGTTGTTTTAAGAGCTGTGAGCACATGATGCGTGTCTGCCAAAAGCAATCTAACAAGTGCTAGGTTAGATGTCTGTAGACTTGTTTTAAATGATGGCTCACTGCCTTGTCTCGCGTGACATTGTAAAAACAATAATTGTCCTTTATTTCCGGCCCCAGGTGTGGTTAAATCTCTTTCTTGCAGGACATATAACGCTGCTCACGTTGTGAAGGGGTCATTTTAAAAGCCATTTTAAAGCCTGTACAGCCACTGTCCTTTTTGCCACTTCGTGTCTCTGCTGCTCACGTTGTGATCACTTCTCCGTGATCATAAATATACAACTGACAGAATTGTGTTTTCTTTGAAATTAAACTTGTCGTTGCTTTAACTGTTGCGGGACCACAGATTCTCATAGCGTATGGTCTATTGTTGTGTAAATCTACTGTGAACGCTGGCCCCGGCACAGACAGACGGACAACATTTTTGCATCCCACACACTGTTTATTTACACTATATACAAATATCAATGTCACGTGCACTCACGAACCCCAGTGCCTTCAGCACCGATTTCCCCAATGTCCAGGGCCCACAGTCTCTGTGCCTTCCTGGCCGCCTCCCGTCCTCTCTCTCCAGTTCAGTCTGCTTCCTCCCGACTTCCACCTCCTGACTGGAGAGAGGCGGCCCCTTTTATGGGAACCCGGATGGGCTCCAGCTGCTTCCCGGCACTTAACGTTGGCCACACCCCTGTGTGGCGGAAGTGCCGGCTGCGCACCCGGAAGCCGTCCGTGTGTCCCCTGTCGTCTTTCCCCCGGCATTTCCTGGTGTGGCGGAAGTGCCGGGCTCCCGGGATAGTTAGGCACTGGGGCGCCGCCTGGCGGTGGCCACGGGTCCCTACAGGGCTGGGCTTCCAAGCCCTGTACTCGAGGCCCCCTGCATAACCAGGACGGACGCCCCCTCGCGGTCTGGAGGAGGCACAAGCCCTCCTCACGTCCTCCTGGGCGTCCCGGCCGGGGACCACACTACGTTTTGTGCATTGAATGATGCAAATGCAAAAAGACTTTGTTTTCTGCCCCTTGCCTTTTATTTCTGACCTCGCTTTGTCCTGCTATTTTTTCAATTACACCTGGTCCTGATGATTAATTTCTAAATATTAATCTTTCTAAATTATCAGAATGCACCATCTCTGGAATGAAGCTATTTTCTAAACAGCATTTTACAAAATACCCATTTACAATTAATTTAAGTTAAAATGTTTTTATATATGATATTGTTTACTGAAAATCTATTTTGAAACATTACTACTGAGCCAAGATCCAACTAATACTGAGTTCATACTAATGCAACTTTATAAAAACAGACAGAATTCACAGGAATTAGGTGAAAAAGACTTGCTGTCTACTGTACCTTGAGCAACGAAACCTTTGTAGGGCTGTGCAGTGAGCCATGGTTTACAGTAAGCAGGTTCCTCCAGCTTCTGAATAAACTGAAATTGACAGGGAACTTGTCCATCATTGTATATGGTAAATGTCTGAACCTGTCGCTGCATGTACTTTACATCTTTGAAATAAAACTGAAAGAAAAAGTGTAACTCCATCAGTGAATGTTATATTTAAATTGACATTTTGTTAATTACAACACACAGCACTGTCTTAAGTGAAGATCGATGCTAACAGAAATACCTTAGCTCAACCAACATTTGCCATTATTGAGGTGTCGGCAAACAGTCCCCATCATGACAGCAATCGGCAGAAGGATGAAACCAACTCTGCATAGTTCATTTACAGTGAACATTCACACAAATGCACACTCAATCTTACTTGTGCTGTTTTGAGTCTAACAAAAGTTGGACATTTTTAGTGAAAAAAAGTTTGGACAACTTTGCAGTTTATAGTATTTGCATAATTTACTCAGGATTCAAATTTTCAGTAGTTATTTTCTTTTTCATTGTGGTAAATATTCTTTGCGGAAGCAGGTTGTGTATGTTGCATATGATTAAACTAAAACCTAAGTTATTCTCTCTTTATGTACTTGAAATAAAATTATTTTTTTTATCATTTAAGTGGCCATTCAATTCTACAGACAGTTTAAAGAAATGAACAGAATGATCTCATTATTCCTGTTTCACACATAATTTAAAGTATTGCTATTTATTGTTATGGTGGGTAACAGATTTGTGGATTTTAGCACATCAAAAAAAGAACTATCAAAAAATGGCACAAAGCAGCTATTACAATGTACAGTTGTTTAAGTACTGTACATATGTTTTATACATGAAGAGAATCAGTAACAAACATTAATTATAAAGTACAAAAACCATTAAAACATGTCAAATATACCTCATGCTCTGAAAGAGAAACTGAAGGAATACATTCATTTTCCATTTTATCCAGTGACCGCACTATGTCCTCAAAAGTCTTTCTGTATAACTCTTCATTCACTACTTTTATCTGTAAGAGAAACTTACAACAATTATTACTATGACAGTCTGAAATGTTTTTGCAAATTGATCTTTCTTTAAAAAATATCAGATTGTATTTGAGTTTGAAAGTAAGTATTAAATTATATTTTGTATTCTTATAATATAATAACATCGTTTTGGTGTATCTCTGCATACTGAGTAAGGTCAAGAAATAAAACTGTCAAAAAATGTCCCTGTAATAAAAGAATACCTGAAGAAGGAATAAGCAAAGGAAAAGCAAAAGAAATAAAAGGATTGACAAAGAAAAAAAAACTTCTCCAGTGGTTCATTCTACACTACTTTGGATAATTTCTGGGACAAGTACAAGGTCTGATTAAGGAACGGCTTGCTTTGGCTACAACGATGCCACGTTCAAATTTTCTTTAGGCTGCATTAGTTCTCTCCACCTATGCATCTCTTTTTATCCCATAAGCATTCCTTAAAGAGTCAGGTGCCCAAAGCTGCTTGTCCAAAGTAAGCAACCTGATCCCGTTCCTCTGAATTAGAGACAATGTGCTAACAATCGCCTAACCACATATAATACCTACTTGTAAATATACAGTATATTACAAAAACAGCAATTCTATAAATCACAGACTGAAGACTTTAAAGAAAACCTTGATTACAATGCATTAATTTTGTTTTGTTTTCCTTAGACAGCCCAACTACAGTAAAATGCATTTAAATTCAGTAAAATTGTATTTTCCAAAAATTGAATGTGAACTCACCAAAGTCAGCAATAATTCAAAATGTAATATTGTTATAGATTCTGAGATATATTTAATTCATAAATAAATATTATCCTCTGCAGTTTAAAAACATGATATTTTATGCTTTATAACTTGCATGTCAAATACACAGCAATACAGTAATAATATCTGTATTAGAAAAGTTGAATGGATTAATTTTTTTTCTTACCCCAATTTCAAAAATTGAGCTGACAGGTTTGTGGTCACTAGTTTTCAAAGATAAGTGACTGCTGTACTGTAGCTGCTTGACATTTTTTCCTTTCCATAAAATACGGTCACACCAGGCTGGAGTTCTGCATTTTTCACTGATGACCAGTTAAAACAAAATAAATACATCTTTGAAAATAATTCCTCTTTTTAAACTGCATAATCTTATATTCCATTCAACTTGAAAAGATAAAAATATAGCTACTATATAAATATATAACATATATATATATATATATATATATATATATATATATATATATATATATAAATATATATTGTGGAGGATGGCTGGCCGTTTATCTCGGCCAATACCCCCAAGCCGCCAGGTGGAGCCCTCCTTGCAGCACCAGAAGACCAGCAGGGCATCATGGAAAATGGAGTTTTTATGCGCAGCCCTGCTGGATGCCATGGGGGCCACTAGGGGATGCTGCAGGGAGGACTGAGGACTCATTTGTGCTCTATGACCCGGAAGTTCGTCATAGGAAGAGCGACGGGCTTCCGGGATGAAGAACAGAACTTGTACCTGACCCGGAAGTGATTGAGAGTCACATGGACTGGGGATGGAGAACACTTCCGGGTCAGGAGATATAAAAGGACTGTGGGAGCTCCCATACGGTGAGCTGAGCTGGGTGGAAGGGTGGCAATGCGTCTGGGAGCTGGAGGATTGGTTTATTAGTGATTATTGTGTTTGTTTATGAGTATTGTGGAGGAGAGGGTGTTTTGTACACTGTGGAGATTTAATAAAGTCATTATTGGGACTTTTACCTGGTGTCTGGAGTCGTGGACAGGGGTTCAAGGGAGCGAGAGCGCCCCCTATCTACCACACTATATATATATATATATATATATATATATATATATATATATA
>JANRMT010062849.1:15743208-15790953 GCA_026402145.1 Polypterus bichir lapradei
CAGGGACGCCCCTGCTGCTTATGTTCCGGGGGAGCCAACATGGGCAGTCCAATACCTCCCCCGGGACGCTGGGTGGCAGCCTCCCTGGCTGACGGTGATTCCTCAACCACCCGCAGGGCTCCATGGGAGATGGAGTCCTCTACAGCCTGGTTGGGGGCTCGGATGGCCGCTAGGGGGAGCTGCATGGACTCAGCAGCCTGGCTGGACGAATCTTCAGCCCCACCCGAAGGTGCAATTAGAACCAGGTGGTCAAGCACCTGGAACACTTCCGGGTGGGTTATAAAAAGGGCCAGGGTCAGGAGGAGGAGGACTACGCTTGTGGAGGAGTGGTGGTAAAGAAGAAGAGTGTTTGGTGCTGTTGTGATTGCTGCTTGGGACTGTGTATTGCCTGTGGGTCACGGGGAAGACGTGTGCTCACAGGTGAAGAAAAATAAAAGTCTTATTGGTTTTAGACGTGCCTCTGTGTCTTTCTGTGTCGGGTCAGGCGCCTATATAGCGCCTTTTGTTACAACATATATATAAATACATACATATATATATACTGTATATATACACACACAGTGCCCTCCATAATGTTTGTAACAGACACATTTTTCTTTGAATAAACCCTCTGCTCCATAGTTTAAAATTACAAATCATTGAGTTTAGGCATGATTAAAGTGTACATTGGAGCTTTAATTTAAAGGTATTTGCATACATTTCAGTCACACCATGTAGAAATGACACCACTTTTTATACATGGTGCCCTGATTTGGGGGCACCACATCCACCCATAGATGCCACCAATGGAAGGTGATGAGTAGTCCATTTATGTCAACAAAGACACACTATATGGCAGATAAGAATACTGTAGAACCTCTGGGAGCACATCTGGAAAACATGTCCTGCCAGGCCATTAACTAAGGAAGAGGTAGCTTTGCAGTTAGATAGGTAAAACACGTGTTTAAATGTTTTCTACGAAGCTCTGGTAGGTGGCAGGGAAAGAAAGTGCCTCATGCTATCTATCTGGACTGCCCTGGCTGCAGTGCAGCCTGCAGAAGGAGGGCAGGCTGACTGTCAATGCTGGCCAAACACAGACAATGGAAAGTGACGAGTAGTCCGTTAATGTCAACAAAGGCACACTATATGGCAGATGAAAATAAATAAAGAGGAGCTCAGAAAAAAAACATGTACATAATATCAAATATAAAATGGCCTAACCACTTTTCTGTCTTGATTCCAATTCCTGTTCCGGATTAGATTTGATATAACAACTTTATAATTTAGCATTAATATAAATTATTGTTACATATGGCTCGTGATGTAAATTAGAAATAAGCTGAAACTGATGTAGAAAATCATAAAGTATTAAAAACAGAAAAAACAGAAAGACAAAAAAAAAAAAAAAAAAACAAAAGATACTGAATGCTAAATGAGGAATTTAAATGCAGAAAGTTGTAGATAAGTTGAAATGTTTGAATGAGATTATCCTGCTTCTGAAAACAGGAATGTAGGCTTTGACCAGGGAAAAAACAGGAACAAATTTTTAAAAAATTAAATGATTTGAAGTATCTTAGGAGGCAGCATCTGCAAAATATTCAAAGGAAAAATACAGTAGTATAGTGTAGTACATTTTGAAGGTTTTCAAATACATATGGTATATAATTAAATTATTCATACTCACTGCATATGAAACTGCATAGCCTCTTTTACTAAACTAACGTTAATAAAAAAGAGCTTTTAGACTGGCTAATCCTGTATTGCATTTTTGTACCTTGTATCCCACTGATCAGATCCTGTGTCATATTTATAGGTTGGCTGAAATGTGAGCTCTCCTTCTGTAAAACCATCAAACACTGCTTTTTCTTCCATCTGCTTCTTTAACTGGGAAAGATATGATTTTCAAAGTGTAAATCAAAATATTGTTTAATATGCTGTATCAAAAACATGTAAATGTACAACTTTTATTAAAAGGATAGACCTTGGAAACAAAACCTGATTATTAAGGTAATATAGCAAACATGTGGATGCTGTTGTTTGTAATGCATTGTACATTTTTTGTTTAACTACAGCTGTCAATTACAAAATGTTTTACTTATTTTTTTGTTTTAGTCCTCACTTATTGTTTCTAATTAATTAAATAAAACATATGTTTTACATCAGTGGTTCTCAATTATGATCCTGGAGGTCTGCGGTTGCTACACGTCTTTGTTCCAACCAGTTTTGTAATTAGAAGTCAGGCCTAACAGATAATGAAAGTTAATTATATGGGTTGTTAGTACTTTCATTCTTCCAAGACAAAAATTGTATTTTTTTCTTCTCAGAACTTTATAAATATATTTTGTGGTCCTTCAATTCTCTCTTATGTATTTCAAATCATTTTATTAACATAGATACTTCATGATGCATGTACAGTTTTAAATGGAAGCATGTTAGCTGGAGAGCTGGTGGTTCCATTGTCATTCACCACTCATTATTAACTGATGAGAGGTTAAGAATACAGTCACCAATTAAACCTTGAATGCAGTATGTTATGGCTGTTGGATGAGTAAAAGACAAAAAATTAAAAATGTACAATTTATAGTGACCACTCTCAAGCTAAACTTGAATCAGTAAACTAAACCATAATTGAATGTTTCAGTGTTTGAAGAATTCCCTAATGCCTTTCAATAACAGATTTAGAAAATTCAAAAATGCTGCCTATAAGTTGACTAGTGCTATTCAGACATAGTGGGAGCCAGGATGTGTGATGGTGGCAGTTCTAGCCAGCAACAGCAGAGGCAAGTGGTATGAATGAACTATGAAGACTCTAAAAGTAATTCAGAGGAAGGTAATGAAAAAAGAAAGAGACTCTTGAATTTTCCTACATTTCATCATCCACACCGAACAGCTTCAAAAATACGTGCAAGCAAAAACTCTTTTGAAGCTATTTGTGTAACAAAGAAATATATTAAATACTCAAGTAAAAACAGTTATTGCAAATACTTAGACACAATCAGCTTGAAAAATTGTGACATGAAAAGACTTGCATGTGTGTTCAGTACATGTTTTCTGAAATCAAGTTGTTAATGCTGTCTATGAAACAGCAAAGCAATATGCTGAAGGCCAGTATCTTCCACAAAAATTCTCTACTACAGCAGGGTAAAGTTCAGGCACAAGGCAGGAACAATTCCTGGACAGTGTAATAATAATAATAATAATTCATTACATTTATATAGCGCTTTTCTCAGTACTCAAAGCGCTATCCACACAGGGAGGAGCCAGGAAGTGAACCAACAATCTTCCACAGTCTCCTTACTGCAAAGCAGCAGCACTACCACTGCGCCACCTGTGAGGCATAAGGGTCCAATTCAGCATCAATAATCCACCTAACCTGCATGTCTTTGGACTGTGGGAGGAAACCCACTCAGATATGGGCAAAAAACACCAACCTGGGACTCAAACACCAGTCTCCTAGTTGCATGGCAGCAGTATTATCACTGTGTTACCAAGAAGTCCCAGATCCCTGTTCAAAATGTCTTTGTATGTTGTGGTATTAGAAGTACCCTTCACTGGAACTAAGTGACCTAGCCCACAGAAAAATTTTACAAGAAGGCACTAGAATGTGGTAGTCTAGAATGTGGCATTCTCCTGGAATCTACCAATCCCAGATTCAACCATGAGACTGCCAGATGGTGAAGTATGATTCAAAACTCCAGAAAACACATTTCCTCTACTCCACAGTCCAAAGGCAGCATGCTTAACACCACTCCAGCTGACACTTGCCATTGTGCATTGTGCATTGTGTCAAATATAACACAAGTAAACACAAAATGCAGTTTTTAAATGATGGTTTTTATTATTTAGGGAGAAAAAAATTCCAAACCTACATGGCCCTGTGTGAAAAAGTAATTGCCCCCTTGTTAAAAAAATAACCTAACTGTGGTGTATCACACCTGAGTTCAATTTCCGTAGCCACCCCCAGGCCTGATTACTGCCACACCTGTTTCAATCAAGAAATCACTTAAATAGGAGCTGCCTGACACAGAGAAGTAGACCAAAAGCACCTCAAAAGCTAGACATCATGCCAAGATCCAAAGAAATTCAGGAACAAATGAGAACAGAAGTAATTGAGATCTATCAGTCTGGTAAAGGTTATAAAGCCATTTCTAAAGCTTTGGGACTCCAGCGAACCACAGTGAGAGCCATTATCCACAAATGGCAAAAACATGGAACAGTGGTGAACCTTCCCAGGAGTGGCCGGCCGACCAAAATTACCCCAAGAGCGCAGAGACGACTCATCCGAGAGGTCACAAAAGACCCCAGGACAACGTCTAAAGAACTGCAGGCCTCACTTGCCTCAATTAAAGTCAGTGTTCACGACTCCACCATAAGAAAGAGACTGGGCAAAAACGGCCTGCATGGCAGATTTCCAAGATGCAAACCACTGTTAAGCAAAAAGAACATTAGGGCTCGTCTCAATTTTGCTGAGAAACATCTCATTGATTGCCAAGACTTTGGGGAAAATACCTTGTGGACTGATGAGACAAAAGTTGAACTTTTTGGAAGGCAAATGTCCTGTTATATCTGGCGTAAAAGGAACACAGCATTTCAGAAAAAGAACATCATACCAACAGTAAAATATGGTGGTGGTAGTGTGATGGTCTGGGGTTGTTTTGCTGCTTCAGGACCTGGAAGGCTTGCTGTGATAGATGGAACCATGAATTCTACTGTCTACCAAAAAATCCTGAAGGAGAATGTCCGGCCATCTGTTCGTCAACTCAAGCTGAACACACCAGCAAATCCACCTCTGAATGGCTGAAGAAAAACAAAATGAAGACTTTGGAGTGGCCTAGTCAAAGTCCTGACCTGAATCCAATTGAGATGCTATGGCATGACCTTAAAAAGGTGGTTCATGCTAGAAAACCCTCAAATAAAGCTGAATTACAACAATTCTCCAAAGATGAGTGGGCCAAAATTCCTCCAGAGCGCTGTAAAAGACTCATTGCAAGTTATCGCAAACGCTTGATTGCAGTTATTGCTGCTAAGGGTGGCCCAACCAGTTATTAGGTTCAGGGGGCAATTACTTTTTCACACAGGGCCATGTAGGTTTGGATTTTTTTTTCTCCCTAAATAATAAAAACCATCATTTAAAAACTGCATTTTGTGTTTACTTGCGTTATATTTGACTAATGGTTAAATGTGTTTGATGATCAGAAACATTTTGTGTGACAAACATGCAAAAGAATAAGAAATCAGGAAGGGGGCAAATAGTTTTTCACACCACTGTATATATAATTCACTAAGGGCACGCAAGACAGAGAGCCACACCCGCCAACTAAAAGAGCGCCACCTGCCAACTCTAACCCTCCTACCACGTCATGGGATACGCACGACAGAGACATGCACGCCAACTGTAACCGTCCTCCTGCTTCCAGCGTCGCTCTCGAGGCATGTGCACTGCCTGCTCATGTGCCCGCACGCAACAACTTGCCAAACACAGCCTCAGTCACTTTCGTCTGTGCAAAAGTCCACATGCACCTCTGAGCCACGTTGACTTTTCACCGCACACAAGACAGATAGCCACGACCGCCAACTCAGAGCCCCGCCCACCAACTCTAACAGAGCCCTGCCCATGGGTTACACACAAAAGAGCCACGAACGCCCACTCTAACCCTCCTCCCACATCATGGGGAACGCACGACAAGGCTCCGCCCGCCAACTCTCACCCTCAAGGCAATTATATGGTGACATCGACTTCTCAACTGTCACTCTGGAACAACTCAGTATGTAAGCTATATTAACCGTCACCAACAAAGACTCACTACACCTTAATGAACAAGTGCTGAAATTTATCCCTAACGACGAAGTAACTTTCACCAGCATTGACTCCATCGTCACAGACGATCCTGCAGATCAACTTGCATTCCCCAAAAAATTTCTTAATAGTCTTACTCCCACTGGCATGCCTCCGCATAAACTCAAAATTAAAATTGGTTCAGTCATCATGCTTCTCAGGAACCTCATGCCAGCAAAAGGTCTCTGTAATGGCACTAGACTTTCTGTTACTAGCATTCACCGCAATGTATTGGAGTGTAAGACTATCACATCTGCTACCTCACAAACTGTCCTTATTCCCCAGATTTCCCTGACCCCATCAGATTCTAATTTGCCTTTTACTTTTACACACAGACAATTTCCTGTTAGATTGGCATTTGCAATGACTATTAATAAGGCACAAGGACAAACTTTCAAAAAAATATGCCTGTATCTGCCAAAACCTGTTTTCACTCACGGACAATTGTATGTTGCTTCCTCCAGAGTTCTATCTTTTCATTCACTGACAGCTGTATCCTCAACCCCTCCCCATTTGGACAACTGTGTCTTTCAGGAAGTGTTCACTCATCAATAAATAATTATATGCGGCGTATGCTATGCCGTGGGCTGGCTAGTATGCATTATTTGCTCTAGCACTTTACTGGCCCCAGTTTGTGAATTTGTGTGGTCTGCCACTTTGTGACTAAGCTGCTGTTGCTCCTAGATGCTTCCACTACATGATAATAGCACTTAAGGTTGATCAGGGGTCATTCAGCACAGAAGAAATTTCATATACTGACTTGTGACAATGTTGCATTCTATAATAGTGCCACATATAAAGTCACTGCTGCCAACGTTTGATAATGGAGATTGCATTGCTATATGCTTGATTTTATGCAACTGTTACTAATTAATGTGACTAAGGCAATTGAATTTAATAATCTGGAGGGTGTCCACATACCTTTGGCCAAGTGAGTTTTACATTTTTGCACAACTAGTTACAGTCACTTGCTAGTTTTAATGAATTGTATTTTATTTAAAGAGCTTAGCAATAATTTAACATTATTTCCTGACTAGATTAGCCAATAAATAGATAGATACCAATAAATGTGGTAATAATAATAATTGAGAATATGCTTTAAATCTAATCCACTTTCTAAGTAGATTAAGCCAATAAATTCTTATTATTACATTTCTGTACTGTTGGAGGCTTCTTTTCTTTAGATACTAGCTATGTAGTAGCTGAACACTGTTGTCAAGTTTGCCAAATTGAAAATGGCTTTGGAAATACCTCTCAAAGTCCTTAATAATAAATAACCTTATTTACAACTAACACACATATATTATACACATATATTTATAATACCATACTTAATTAAATTAATTAAAATCATCACAGACAATATAGTAATACAGAGAATCTACAAACCTGGTCATACTTATAAAGAGTCTTAAAATCTCTTTCATCAATGAGTTTTTTGACTTGCTCAACATCTACGTCACTTATCCGGTAGTTTAGGTCACCAAACCAAAGGACAGTGCTAGAAAAGATACATTTTGTTTATCATTTTATAGGATTAAGTCACTGCTTTCTGCTTGAAAATCATCATGGGTCAGAGCTGACCTTAATAAACTATTTCCCATATCTGACTCTAACATCTAAACTAAACTGATAGAAGAAGTATTCTTTACTGTGCTTAAAGCATGTATAAGCATTTTTACTATACAGTATAATCTATTAAATATTCAAATATATATAGTCTGGTAGAGCCTTTATAGAGTTTTTATATAAACTTGGGAATTTGTAATGAGTATAGCAGGATATTACAGATGGAAAGTGAGTTGTTAAAATGAGGGAATCAGAGGGCATTTTGGCACAGACAAAAAAATAAGCATAATAGTGATAAACAAGACAGTATTAACAATGAAAACAGTAAGTGGGGCAAAGACATTCTGGCAAAAGGAGCATTTATTTTGTTATTCTGGACATGTCACTATAAAAAATAAAACAGGCAGGAATGCTAAGTATCTGTTATTAATAAATGTTTTAAAGTAAAAATCTGGTACTTTGTCACAATACAATATTCAAAGGCTGTTAAGAAATGAGCAAGGTTCAGAATATTTCTAATAAATTTTGTAAAATAATATTCAATTTAATAAATTTCAAAACTTATACTTACTCATGTTTCATGATAGGCAGATTTGGAAGAACTGGGTCAAAAGACCTGAAAGTCAGTCTGCTACAGATGTCTCTAAAATCCTGGTTACGTCTTTCATATTCTTCTGTATGCGCTGCTAAGTGACAGTTCACAATACATAATGATGAATTATGGAAATTGAACCTGATGCCAACTGCCCCTTTGTTACCCTGAGAAAAGTAAAAAAAAATACTTAAGATATGAAAAAAAATAGTTGTGGTACCTTTTAATTAAAGCAATTTAATAAACTGCAGTCTCATCTCCCATCAACATTTAAGTACCGTATTTAAAAGCAGCAGACAAACAACATTTCTAACTAGCTTACCTAAACCTGTGCATAACTGTCTGCCTAAATCAGTGGTCCCAAACGTAGCCAAATTAATATGGTTTTGATCCGACAGAACCTTCCAGAGGTGGAAGACTATACACTTTGATGACTTCTCTATTTTTTCTACCTCCTATGCTTGTCTAGTATTTTTTTTAAAGGATATGTTTGGTATTTTTTAAATCAAACTTATTTCTTCACAATCATGGTATATATTACTTTGCTTCATGAAACTACATTTTAAATTGAACCACATTTTATAAATTTTAAAAATTAACTAGCCTAATGGGTATCTGGGTCCCAATGTGAAAAAAGAAATATTAAAATTTACCAAATATATTAATTTTTCAAGTCTAAAATGTTATCAAGTATTGATCCATGTCTTGAAATTACACATATACTGCAAAACAGTGTATCCAAGTCTTTTCAAGAAATATTACTTACTGCCTTCATTTTGTGGTATTTTTCCAGCAATGCAGAATTTGGTTCAATACAGCTTTGGAGAAATTCCGCAAAAGAATCTTACACGTGCTCAAGTTTAACTTATTTTGGTTAAAGAAAGCATTTTCTGATTAGTGTGGCTCCTGAAAATGCTTCTCATTCGCTGTATTGCTTTCCTTTTCAGAAAATCCTTTTTGTTTCTCCTGATCTAACCTCTCTTTAATTCTGACAATAACATTTACAATCCGTTCCTAATATCTCCTGTCTTGTGTTAATTATTATAATAAAGTGTTTATGTGCTTTTGATGGCAGAGGGATAATGCTCATCTGGGAACTTTATATGAAATAGCTTTTCCAAAACTAGTTTGGGGTGACATTGGTATTCTTGGCTAAATGTCTGTTTAATAGACTTTATTGTTTTTTGTTTGCAATTTCTCTAGATTTATCTTTTGACTTTTGTAGAATTTGTCATTTTTGGCTTTTATCTTTGTAGTTGAAACTTTAATTTTGCTTTTCTACTCAATTTTGTTTGCATTATAAAATTGAAGAATTTTTTGCATTTTGATTTGCATAAACTTTTCTTTGACAAGTATCTTTTGATTAATATTTGAGCAAACATTAATTGGTTTTGAAATATCACCCTGTTCAGGTTGGTTTTCTGTCTGCTGGAATAGATTATGGTTTTTGTAGCCCTTAGTGGAAAAGGCAAATTTAGAAAATGAATGCATGAATAGTTTTTTTTAATGTAAGGTCACAATAGAGTAATTGTCATAAATTAGCCATACCATTCTTCCCATTATTCCTGTACCAACATATTCAGCTTCAATTGCAGAGATGTATTCAGCAAGTTCCTTCTTTACATAAAAAAGCAGCATTATGCCCACCAAGCGGATCACCTTAATCTGTAATTATAAAGATAGGAACCAAGTAAACCGACTGTCAATAAAAACCTTTACAACCTTTATATATAATCTAAGGATACAATCACACAATTCATGTGGAGAAAACTATAGAGAAGACATTGTGCAGTGATTATGGGTTATTTCAACTAAGAAGTACAGAAACCATACAATGATATGAGAAAAGGGACACAGAAGATAAAATGGATATTTATTTTTCATTCTTGCTTGCTATCTTGGCAATTGACAAACATCTTCGTGGAAATGTAAACAAGTTATTGATTAACTTCTAACATCAATAGATTTAAGGACATTTTTTCCTTTACCATAGCATATTTACTTTCTGGATGGAGACCCTCAAATACAGCTTTTGACCACTCCTGCTCCTTGGGAGTATCACTGAAGATAAATGCTTCTTTGCTGAGATCAAGCTCTTGAAACCTGTTTGAAAGTACATTTATCATGATACAGAACAAGTGCACTAATATAAATGTGGCCGGTAAATTTACATTAATCTGGAGCTAAAAAGCAATGGAATAAAAATGTAAACAATACACAAAAATAAAAACAAACAGCAAAGCCATACTGCTTTATTGACATACCCTACAAGATAGATATCAGGAGGTTTAGTGCCACCTTTCAGCCAAGGAAGTAAGCTTTCTTTTGGAGACTGCCCATTAACATTGTAAGTACCAACATAAAACCTAAAAAAAACAAGATATGATGCAGCTAGTAAAACATTTTATAATCAATGTCACTATAAATATATACCGGACAGTAACAATAACAGTATATTATTATGGATAATGTTTGATTTCCAGATGTCTATGTGGAGTTTATACATTTGTCTCATTATCTTTGTGCGCCACTCCATTTATCACCCACATTCCAAAGACATGAATGACAGATTAAATGGCAGCTTTGAATTATCCCAGTATGACTAAGTGAGTGTGCTCTGTAACAGAATGGCATACTGGTCATGGTTGGTTCCAGAGACATATGCCAACTATGACAAGTGACTGAACACAACTCTTTCTCTCCGTTAAGGAGAAAAATCCACTGTGTTTTGCATTTTTTGTTATCAGATTATGTTATTTTAATAAACACATCAAAATTCTTCTGCCAGGGGCCATCTGCAATTGGTAGGGTGTGTCATTCTACAGATATTGCTTTATGTGAATGGCTTCAAATGTCTAATTACAATCTCAAACAAAATCTCCATAGTAACCACAATATTATTCTTAAACTCTTCACAGACTTGTCAAAGGTTACTAGCAATTGCATTGCTTTGACCTAGTTTTTCATGCAGTCTTTCACAAAGCAGAAAAAAAGAGGTTGAGAAAAAGTTGTACTTTTTAAATTTTTAGGTGATCCACTTTAAAGCATAAGCATCAGATACTTATTAGATACACCATCTTCTCTTGTTACATTTATTGAACATGAAGTAAGAGTGAATCAGACTGTCATTTACTGATCCAGACTACTACAGCTTACCCCACTTCAAAACTGGTTTACATATACAGCCTAACCTGGGCAAAACATTTACAGAGGAATCTTACATGGAATAGTAAGATAACTGCATGTACTGTACATGCGTATTAAACACATTCAAGGGCTATAACTTTTATAATAACTACAGTGCCCTACAGCATGTTTTTTGTCTTTTTAATTTGGGAGAAGTGCATCATTTTACACATCCCAACAATGCCTCCCATTAAGATTTATTAAAGGCTGTAAAAGTGTAACAAACAGTACAGTTCACATTTTTCTAGTTTTCTCAATATGTCCTTGCCTTTGTCACATAATTTCTACCAAATTCAAACAATTTAACTTCTTATAAGTTCAGTTCCTAACAAGCATTATAAGTAAAAAACAAGTTTTTATTAATTAATTTCATATTAATACATAAACATACCTGTATTCTTTTGTAAAAGTGTAGGATTCCTCCCTTTTCAACAATTCACACTTAATAAGGTTATCTCTCAATTCAAACTGGGGCATTGCAAGCATCTGAGCTTTGTTTGCAACTGTGTAGCTTGACGATCGTACCATGTCATTACTAACTTCTGGCTTCACTTTACCATTTCTGTTAAAAAAATGTATTTTGCAAGCATATTTATATATATTAAAACGTATACATATTAAAAGCTGTGTGAACCTGAGCATTTAAATAAATTAGTAACTAGATTAGATTTTTAGATATATGAATTACACTTCTAAAATAATAATAACTAAAATACAATGACTACATTTCATAATTCGTTATTCAGCTGAATCCTTAAAGATGCTGGTATGAAAGGTAGCACGGCTTTATGCAGTTTTTTAAAGATGTTTCTCCATTAATTTATTTCCATTATTTTAGATGAAGGCCTTGCATTTTGACATTTCTACATTTGGGAGGTGCAGTTAAAGCAGTCAACAAAATGATGAAGCATAATCTGGGATGTATACTTCACCACACACCCCCTTTTAACCCTCTAAACAACAATCCGGATTACATGGCTTTTTCAATAGGAAACAGTTTTTCAATTTATCATTAATGCAAATATAAAAAATAAAATTAAAATATTACTTATTTTACAAATACTTTTGAAATGATCTCATAGACATATCAAGCACTACTGTAATAAAGAATTCCAAAATTTTGCGAATAACTGTTTTATACTTGTATTTCATCAAGTTGTGCCTCATTTTTAGTTGTACTGTTAAATGCCATTTAATGTTAAATATCATGTAAATAAAACTTACCTACTCAGAATTATATTATTATAGTAAACTGAGTCAGACAACTGATTGGCTTAATAAAAGTGAAATATTCTGCACTGAAATAAATATTATTCAAAAACAGTAAAAGCTGGAAGTCAAGAGGAGCGAGAGAGAGAATTTAGGAGCACATGCTGATACGGCGCATTTATGCACCCACCACATGACAAACTAACTCAGGATCCCAGATTACAACCCGAATCCACCCATGCAATGGGTGATACGTCAGCACCACACTAGTTCAGATGGAGTGGAACAGTGTGAGGTTTTTTTTATGACAGCTGGAGTGCCAATTCTGCCTGCAACCCCCAGATTTTTCCCTGCAGATTATCCTCATAACCAGGACAGAGCAATTGCAGGTTAAGGGCCTTGCTCAAGGGCCCAATGAAGTAGAGTCACTTTTTGCATTTACGGGATTTCATCCGGCAACCTTCCATATGGCAGTACAGATCCCTAGCTTCAGAGCCACCACTTCACCCACTAGGATGAAAATGTATCCAGTGTTCATGAAGATCTTCTTTATTTTATGAACACGAAGAAGTGAGTTTATCTATTCAAGAACAGGCATAAGATTTTAAATATTTGTATTTAATATGTCCTCTAAATAAGTATTATACAGGTATATACTAGTATATGCATTGCTTTTACCTAATATATTGCTCTTACCTGACTGCATCGTTATCAGAGATGTTCTGGATATTTTGTTTTGTTTCTTCAGAGACTTGTGATTTGCCATTTACTGTAGCAGTCCCTACAAGAGAATCACTTCATTAACATCAGTTTATTAGACCACAGACAAACCAACTGGATAAAATTTCCGACAAGCACACTCAAGACTCAGGGTCAAAAATGACTTTAGATGTTAACTGAAATTAATTTTCCTTGGGAGTGAGCAGTTCACCAGTTGATTCAGTATACCAGATGAAATTCTCCTTAAAGTATTGGTTTTGAAAAAAACTTTACCAGTATGTTAAAGGTTAGTGGAAAACTTGTGAACATATTTAAAATACTTTAAGCAGCACTCAGCCTCCAAGCATGCAAATCTCTACATACAACAGGAAACAGGAAATGTGATTTTGTGTGTGTGTGTGTGTACAGTATTAATATCTTAAACTTAATGTCTTTTGTGTATGAACTTATATGTGAGCTGTGTTTAATAAGTGAGCCTACTCCTTTAAGAATACCGTGCAGAGTGATGTGCTCTTCAACCTTAATGGCGAGTCAATACTGGCTGTGCTTCTCTACAACTCTGCACTGAATTAAGTAGGTTTAACAATGTACAGTATATATATAGTTTATAGCCAGCAGTCCGAGGGAGGGAGAGATAACAGAGAAAAATCTGTATCTTGTCAACTGTTTGGTTGGTGGTGGCATCAATGAGTGCATGAGAAAGACCCTGCTCTTTTATCAGTTCATGCCGGAGAGGTGAATACCTGATACAGAATTCGTTTGAATAGCAGAGCATTAACAAGCATTTGGACAGATTATAGGCGTAAAAACATTATACTTATTCATTGGACCCTAGGTTGTGGCTATCAGGAGAAGCTTGTCTTTTTCCCTATTTCTTCACTAACATGATTTCCTAAAACTTGTTACCTACATCTTCTTTAATTAACTTGACACTACTGTTTTTTGCCATGGCTTTGCTATGATCTTGAGGTGATGTCTCTAGTTCTGTGAAGAAATCCCAAAGCACAGATGCTAAGAATACTGGTGATTCCAACATGACTGTCTTCTGCAATGATGATTTAAAAAGATTTATTACATAAACCAGCTATAAGAATCCCTTGTCATGAAGACATCGTCATAATCTGCCTAGTAAACAATTTTCAATGTTCTTGGGGCTTTTCTGATATTATCAACAGGAGAACAAGATTTAAACAAAGGAGAAGAAAGTGTCACATCTCTTCTCTATACTAAATGAATTAGAGGATAGAAATAGAAGAAACTATGGTTATTATGTGGGGGTGAGGGAAAATAAAGAAGAAGCAGATCCACTACAGCTTCTAAAGAAATTATAGCCAGCAACTCAGGACGTCTTCCCCATATTGAAAGATGTCAAAGATTGTATAGTCCCCACAATAGTGCTACATATCCTAGACCATTGATGGTGTGTTTTCTTACTTTCCTGAATCACCAAACTGTGTTTTGTTAATCAAGGAAACCCACCCTCCGGTTCATCATATGAATAAAATGGTTTTAATATAAAATTAATTATATATTAATCATGATTACAATTACAACTGTTTACGGAAAGTGAAAATTACTGACTGACTGACAACTACTGCATTCTATCTGTGCTCCTGATCACTCACAGATCAAGCTTTCCTAGTTACAAACTGCTCTAAACAGCAATTAGTGTTGTAATCGATCACAGACACATTCATAAGGCCCAAATGCACTGGTAAATCAAAGACACATCATAGGACCAACTACAGTGAATCCAGAAAGTATTCACAGCGCATCACTTTTTCCAAATTTTGTTATGTTACATCCTTATTCCAAAACTAGACATGTGCGCCCAACTACGTTGCGCGTGTTAAAGTTGTCTGTGAAGGGCTCCCTGTTTAAACACAGCTGCCAGTCGTGAACTGGGCCCTTCGTCGCACAGCATTATGATTTTTTATAAAGGAAACAAAATTACAAAAGAAAACCCTTGGACATTGATTCGATAGGAACGGCCTACTCAGAATCACTGTCCGAATAGTAATTATGTGGTGGTGTGGGAGCATTTCTGCTTCTGTCCGTTCACAGTCCGTCTTGTTTTCACGACGCTATCGTTTCCTCTCATGATGTCTTCTCAACCTTTCTCCAATCTCGCAGATTGCTTTGTGGCAATCCAAAGAGTAAGGCAATATACACGGAGCAATGGTTATAAAAGGGGGACACATAGGTATCCAGGCTCTTTAAAGCATAAATAGGGATCACTTCACTGACATGTGAGCAAGCCACGGTACAACTGTGAGACGCGCAGCACTCGCAGGCTACAACGTAACAATAATAATTTCCGGAACGTGCTGTTACGTTGTCATTCATTTTACCCACTGTCTTTCTTTCATTCATATGTTATGTAGACACGTACCTTTTATCTTCGGCAATCTCATTCTCTAACCAGGCCTCAGGAGTTAACCAGCGTAACACTGGCCACCACCCCTTTCGTTATTCTGGCACATTGTTGACATCCGTGAGTAACAACAACGTACTAAACTGGTAGGTGGTCTACGCATGCGTGGAATTTGCGGACAAACAAAGATCAAGATCTAAATGAAGATCTCTTTAGTTAATTTAAAGCACAACAATTTGTTTAATTTGAATGTCTGTGTTTTGAGGTGTGACTGGAGTACAACAGTCTTCAGTAGTATAAGCCTGGAGGAGATTCTTAATGCAATGCCAATGTTTTAGCTGTCTCTCTACTGCCATCTAGTGCTTCTTCTTCTAATTCATTCGCGGACAAACAAAGGTCAAGATCCAAATGAAGATTATATATAGAGGTGGATTAAATTCATTTTTTTCCTCAGAATTCTACACACAACACCCCATAATGACAATGTGAAAAAAGTTTACTTGAGGTTTTTGAAAATTTGTTAAAAATAAAAAAACTGAGAAATCACATGTACGTAAGTATTCACAGCCTTTGCTCAATACTGTACTTTGTTGATGCACTTTTGACAGCAATTACAGCCTCAAGTCTTTTTGAATATGATGCCACAAGCTTGGCACACCTATCCTTGGCCAGTTTTGCCCATTCCTCTTTGCAGCACCTCTCAAGCTCCATCAGATTGGGTGGCAAGCGTCAGTACACAGCCATTTTAAGATCTCTCCAGAGATGTTCAATCGGATTCAAGTCTGGACTCTGGCTGGGCCACTCAACACATTCACAGAGTTGTCCTGAAGCCACTCCTTTGATATCTTAGCTGTGTGCTTAGGGTCGTTGTCCTGCTGAAAGATGAACCATCACCTTAGTCTGAGGTCAAGAGCGCTCTGGAGAAGGTTTTCATCCAGGATGTCTCTGTACATTGCTGCAGTCATCGTTCCCTTTATCCTGACTGGTCCGAGAGTCCTTCAGGTGCCTTTTGGCAAACTCCAGGCGGGCTGACATGTGCCTTTTACTAAGGAGTGGCTTCCGTCTGGCCACTCTACCATACAGGCCTGATTGGTGGATTGCTGCAGAGATGGTTGTCCTTCTGGAAGGTTCTCCTCTCTCCACAGAGGACCTCTGGAGTTGACAGAGTGACCATCGGGTTCTTGGTCACCTCACTGACTAAGGCCCTTCTCCCCTGATCGTTCAGTTTAGATGGCCGGCCAACTCTAGGAGGAGTCCTGGTGGTTTCGAACTTCTTCCACTTACAGATGATGGCGGCCACTGTGCTCATTGGGACCTTCAAAGCAGCAGAAATTTTTCTGTAACCTTCCCCAGTTTTGTGCCTTGAAACAATCCTATCTCGGAGCTCTACAGACAATTCCTTTGACTTCATGCTTGGTTTGTGCTCTGACATGAACTGTCAACTGTGGGACCTTATATAGACAGGTGTGTGCCTTTCCAAATCATGTCAAATCAACTGAATTTACCACAGGTGGACTCCAATTAAGCTGCAGAAACATCTCAAGGATGATCAGGGGAAACAGGATGCACCTGAGCCCAATTTTGAGCTTCATGGCAAAGGCTGTGAATACTTATGTACATGTGCTTTCTCAATTTTTTTATTTTTAATAAATTTACAAAAATCTCAAGTAAACTTTTTTCACGTTGTCATTATGGGGTGTTGTGTGTAGAATTCTGAGGAAAAAAATGAATTTAATCAATTTTGGAATAAGGCTGTAACATAACAAAATGTGGAAAAAGTGATGCGCTGTGAATACTTTCCGGATGCACTGTACATGCTAAATGCTAAACGCATTTTTAAGACTCTGACCCCAAACAATATTTTTTAAATAGTGTCCATGTATTTCTTTTCTGTCTGCAGCAGCTTTCAAAAAAATTAAGAAACAGAAGTAATGCCGAACCTAGAACACTTGACATTAACATACAAAATAAAGAGAATCTTCCTTTTTAGGAAATGTTTTGTTTTCAAAAGTGTGCTGTGCAAACATTTACACAGCCATTTCAAATTTAACTGCATGGTCCAATGCATAAAAGTTAATCAAGCAGCACTAAGTTCCAGTAAAGTTGGGTCCGCGACACAGTCAACTATTATCTGTTTCTGTTATAACTCATGTCTGTATCCAGTAGGCTACTGAAAGCAAAATCAGATAACAGTAGTCATTACAATTTATTTATCAAAAGACTCCAATTAAAACTGTGCGCAATGAAGGTTTTAAAAAATGATCAACACTCAGGGAAAGAGAATTCATCCCGTGTTGTAATTATCTTTCTGAAGTTAAGTTGCCTTTACTTTTCACCAGACAATGGATAAAAATCAACCTAGATCTGAAACAAGTTTTTCATTAATCAGTTATTTTAAAACTCCTGTTAAACAGCTTTTTTTTGCTGTTTTTAGGGTTTCTTATGTGAGTGGCCACACTTTGTTATTGCTTATAACTGTGTACAAATACAGAATTATATAACTGCTTGGACTGTAGTTACTTGCACTCAGTAAATTTATAACTGTGAAATAGCATTACATTCTTCAAATATACGACATGTGCTTTCACTTATGGGATGTTCTAATGAACATTAATCTGCCTTCAAAAGTCAAATGAATGACACAAATTTAATGTTTGCAGATTCATATTAAGCAATGAAGCATGCCGTTTTGCTTACTACTAACTGCATGTTTTGGTGATTATGCTTTTCTGTTAACACAGTACATGTTGTATTAATAGGAAGATGCCCCTTGTCCTTAGAAGAATTGAAACAGTAAATTTTATTTTGGCATTAACAAATGCAACAACTCATTTCATCGCCTGTGCAGACAACCCAAACAGCCACTTTCTTTTAATCTTGAATTGATGTTTACTTGCTGCAGCTGTTGTTAGCACTGCCAGTCTTTGCACATCCCACAGCCTTATATGAATAACTGTAAATGCATGTTTTTGTCATCTTTTATAGTGCCTTCTGGAGTCATTTTTCCACTTGCAGTCACACATGAGTGCAGTACTGACTTTCTTGGCACTACTAATACTGTAAAATTGCTGGTACCATTGTTTTTGGAACTTTGGTATCAAGTTAGTACCAAAATATCAGTACTTGTGGCATTCCCTAGAGCTTCTAGAGTTTTGATCATTATGGATCACATTTCCCATGACTCTTGTCAAGGTGTGTCTTTGTGATGTGAGTCCAAAGAGGTGTTGGGATGGGTTTCTTTTTTGTGAGCAGAGCCAGGCAAAATAGTGGGATACTGTGAGTAAATGACTAGATGTCTGTCATATGTATTATGTGACAAGAGTAAACAGAATGTTTTGCTGTTTGTCAGGCATTGGTCCCCACTGAAGCTTACTGTGTCAGGATCTTAGTTATTCCCATTCTCCTTACGAGCATGACATTAAGGGTTTTTCTCAATCCTAACAACAAACAACATAAGGTAAGTAAAATATTATAATTATTTTTGGGTGGAGTATTCCTTTAAGTGAAACTACCTCTTCATACAGTACATGACTGAAGATTTAACGTTAAACAAGCATAAACCTGTTTTACTAACTAACAGTAGAAAGTTATGTGAATATAACAATTGATTTTAGGTATCACTGTCAGAATTTCAATACAGATATGTAAGATATTAAAATGCCTTTTATGTGCTATACATATTTTGTATTTTCATTGAAGACTAAAATATTTAATGCTCAGGTTTAGGTTAACAAATCACACATGGTTTTTAGCAATTTAAATATCAAATTTGCCAATAAACAAGATCACCAATAAAAAGTGAGCTTTCAACAAAAAGGGAAGTAAAGGATTATTACACTGCGTGTTAAGGATTGCCGTGCTATCACAGCCTTACCAGGAAGGTCAAACTCCACAGAATCTATTCTGCTATAATGTCATTTAGGGTTATCTCTGATCATTTGTCTCTTATAGTGATTCATTCTTTTAATAGATAACAAATCCCATTTAGACAGTGTTCAAAAAATATTAGCTAGGAGGCATGTTCCTGGTGCATACTTATAATGCTAAACTCTGATCGTAATTGTAATTGAAGTTGTATGAATATTAAAAGTACACAATAATGTATACACAAAATGCACTATTTCACATAGGAATTAAAAAAAAAAACTTTCTGCTACATTTCCTTATGAGGGTACATGATACTAGCAAAGAAAATATTTAGGGCTTCAATTTCAGTATGGAATTGCAAGCATTGCGCATTTCTTTTAATAGTGCAGTTAACCCAATCATGGTGGATTATTCTGCATTTTAATTATTATATTTTGCTGTTCATTCAGCTCATTCAGCAAATTTAATGAAAGTGACTAATTTGTTTTTTATTGTACTATACTCTCCCTCACATAAGCATAAATGTTCACACACATTTTGGCAGTTATTAGCTTTAATCTGGCAAGTATGTATATTTGTGAAACAATATGGCAAAGCAAGTTCACTGAGCAAAAATTTCCACAAGAAATCCCAATTCAAATAAGGTAGCCATAAACTCAGTCCAGAGTCCATGCCTCTGGAATCAATAGGCCTTACTCTTAACTGAAACATTGCACTTTAATATGATTTCTAGAAATGGCAGGGTGTGCAAGAATTAAATCTCTCCCTCCCCAAACTCATGTGTCCACAGTGGATGAGCAAAGTGTGCCTAGTTTGAAAACAGCTCAGCAAAATATGTTGGTCTGTAAAATTCTTGGGCAGTTATAAAATGGCAAGCAAACTATAATCACTAATGTGCTCAATAGGGCTCACTTGATTTTGTCATAGAAACAATATCTTTGACAAGTGGTCCTTTTGTTTAAAGATAAGTCTACATATTTTCTTATATTAAGCTGTTGTTCCCACTTCAATAGCGGACTCTTGCCATGTTTATGTCACACTTTATAGTATAAGGTTTAATTGCATAAAGTCTTGGTTTTAATTATTGATTGGAATGGCAACTGTACTCCTTTTTTTCTCTATTTGTTTTTTTAAGTTGGAACATTATTGAATTGGTTTCTTCTATCTGCTGAGCTTAAGGTTTACTTATTTTATTTTTTCCCTTAGGCAGTATAGGCAATCATACAAGAAAACCTTCTCATCTCAATCACTTATCAGTTTGGTAAAGTCATCAACCACCATTCAACAAAAAGAAACCACACAATCTATATTTCAGGGGTCCACCAACAGCTTGTTTTCACATTTGATTTTTATATAGAGTACTTAATGCACAGTGTAGGCCGATGTTCTATAAGAAAGCAAAGAATGATGCTACATTTTTAAAAACAAATATATGAGAACAATACAATTGTATTTAATAAAACAATAGTAGTTAAAGTTATGCCTTTTGCTTAATATCATAACTTTTTAAAAATATCTATCAAAATTATCAATAATTCTTGTAAATATTTAGCCAACTTAAAAACTCTTCAAAAAATTAGAATTTCAATACAAAAAAACTGAAATGTCAATGTGTTTCTTGATTATACGTATCACTGCATAGGGCGGGTCCTCTAGCAAATAACATGAGTGTTGACTGCAGTAACACAATGTTGATTTGACAGATTTGAAACTGATTTCAGATACTAAAGGGGTATGCATAACAAATTCAGATATACTATACTATGATAGTGCTAGTGGAAAATAACTTTGTACTCAGAACAAACCTCCTCTAACACAAAAGGATATCTGCCTGGTACACAAGAATCATATATGCAAGATGGATTGTTCTGTGTAGCTAATGTTTTAATTTCACCAGTGAAAAACAATGACAAGATAAGAAGATAACCAGTCACTTACTGAGTTACTTCAAACCAACTTACAGCTTTGCAACGCTTTAAATTTTCTGTTGCCTAATATTTGAGTCCAGTACTGATTTGGAAGTTGGAAAAAGCAATAAGACTCAATACCAAGAGTGACTACTTAAGGGGTTGTATTGGACTGATATAAGTAATATTAGTACATACCCACTGTATACACCTGCTTAAGCAAGCTAAGACATGAGGAACAGTTCCTGAAGATTTCCACCCACTTTACATCTAGCTCATTTAGTGGCTACTAAATACCAGTCCAAGTCTGCATAACCTTCTGCACAAGGGGCAGAAATCTTAAGTACCCTCAATCGCTGGTGTTATCCCTGGTTTCTCATGCAACTCCCAACTTAAATTACAAGAATAAAAAAGTCAGACTGTACTCTGGTTCAGCTGCGGGTAATTAAACAGTTGAAAGATACTATTCGGTAGTGAACTAGTGATCAACGAAGCAAATAAGTGGATCACAGAGCAACAAATTATATAAAATAAACCAATTATACAATTTCCAAAATGGAAAATAAATCTGACCGAAATCTTGATATTTAACATGGGTTGCAGATCTTTGTGTTGCATTTCTTTATTGTTATTTCATTATTATTGATATTATTATTATGGGCTATCAATGAAGCTGCTAAACATTATGTGCTATACCCAATAATAATCTCTTTTATACAAAATGTGACTATTTCTGTAGCTGTCATGAATAGGGCAAACTGTTGTTAAACATAATTATTCAGCACACATATTTCCTATTTTGTAAGACTATCAGGATAAATCAAATATTTGTCTCCATTAAAAATCATAAGTGGAAAATGTGCTTTAATTATGTGTTCTACAATAATTGATCAATATTTAGTGGCAGTAATTATGAGATGCCTGCCAGGTTGCCACCCTGTTACACCTTCTTGGCATTTTCTGGCCCTTCACCTCCAAGAATGTTAAATAGAACACTGTTTTTGTTATTGCTAAATGTATTCAATTATAGAGTGATTTCAGAAATAAAACTAAGATTTATGCATCCCTTGAAAGTATGTGGTGATGGGACCAATCACCTGTGACTGTTAATTGTTTTCATTTTTAGCATTCCATAGACAGAAACATTGAAATATTAGGTTGAATGAAAAAATAGAAAAAACCATACACAGTGCATACGTAGCTCCAATTAGAAAACAGTATATGCACTAATTCCAAAATATCAAGAGAATTTTTACATGAGATAAGCTGCATTGTTTGTCATGCTTATTCCAAAATAAAATTTGCAAATGATTCATTCAAAATTGCCACAATGGCCAGACAATTATATGGTTCAGCTGAAAATGCTGATTTTAAAAAAATGAACTGGCGGGCCACTTTAATGATACTAAAAATAACTAGTTAGCAGTAGGGCCCTCACACAGAGACATTCAAATAGTGAGACTTCTAAAAATAAATTAGCAAAACTAAACTTGCGGAACTCTTTGGGTATTTGAAGACAGTGGAGTCTATAGCATTACAATAACTAAAATATTATGAAAATAGTGAAAGAGCACAATGTTTATATTTAAATAATATGAGAGCAACTGAGATGCTGTCTTCAGTTCTGAGTTCATTAATGGATGACATAATTACTAATGTTTAAGCCAGTCCTATTCAAGGGCTAATTCAGAATGAGTCCACGGACTAATTAAAAGCAAACATCTGATATACTTATGTGCGATACTTTGAAAACAAAGACTGTTTTAATAGGTATTTTGGAATAGTTTTTATTAATTAACTTACTTTCATATTTAATAAAAAGACTTTCATAAATGTACAGTACAAATACAAACATAATATCACAAGAATATGTTAAGTACCTAACAAAATGTCTTATGGAGATGCTGTTTTGTTAACAGCTTAAAATAATTTGATTGGTGGGATTTTTATTCACCCAGCAGTTCATTGTACAGTATATTTATTTTTTGCATTTCTGTAGTTTTTTTTAGTTGGTTCACTTTGATATTGACTTATTTTTTAGGTGATCTTGCATATAATGTGAAAAATACTTATTGTGGTTGCCATGTCTTTCTGCATGACACAAATAAGCACCCAATAGACAGATTTTGTTGAAATATGGCACTTATTCTTCAAGAACATTTTTCATGAAAAGTTCAGTTTTATTGAGCTATCTTAAACAGAGCAGACTGTACAAATTTAAAAAGAAATTCACAATTTGTAAACTAATCTATCATTAATATGTGTAACTTCAATTGCGGATTACCTTACTGTTTCCAATTTACCCTAAGAGAGGTCACTACAACTTGTATATTTTTCTCTTTTTAAATCATCCAGCTGCTGATCCTGACAGTGAACCGAGATCCCCAATACAAGTTACTTTAAAACCGGAACCATGGCTGGAAAAAAAAAAGTTTTATAAGGGGGTACATAAGTATATTTCAGAAGTCAAGATGAAAAAAAGTGTTGCACAATTTTGTATTACTTTGATTGTGCAACTAACTCTTACCTATCAATGAAACCTCCTGCCCTCTGTTATTTCAGTTCATGGCAGATTTTTGTTTTTATTATTTTTTGTTAACAGTCTTCTTATCTCCTAGAATTTTTGCATATATTCTTAAATGGCTTGAACACATTCATTTTCTTAAGACCACTGCACTGACGTCTGAACTCAATCTCCCCAGGAGGATTGCCTAATATAAGTATGATTCAATATATATTAGTAAAATGTCTCCATTTTAAACCTAATGAAATACATAAACTCTACATACAGGGTCTGTCCCCAAACTTTCTTATTGAACCTCATGGATCATTTTAATTTTCTTCTTCATGTAACATTACAACTATCTTCATTCTGCAACCGCCATTTGTTAAATATGGAGCAGTTTAACATGGGAAAACTACTCCACTTATGTCAACAGATAGCTAAATAAGCTCCTAATGCAGTGAATGCTTCACAAAGAAATGCAAATGCAGACATTAACCCTGGAATTGTGATGAGTCATTCTACTGAGCGTTTATGCACACTTAATCCAGCCTAATCTAGGAGCATTAAGAAAGGTTAGAACCAAACTTGGACCAGATATCTGTCCATTACAGCAGTAAGTTCAGTTCTAGGAAACCCCTGTGGCTGAAGGTTTTTATTCAAATGAATTTCACAATTAGTTAGTCATTTATACTTCAAATTAATCTACTCACTTCACTTCTGGATAAGTCTCCCACCCGATTTAACAGAATTTAAGAGGATCTGCCAGGAAAAACTGGATAAACTACTCAAATCAATGTGTGCAAAGTTTGTAGATACTGACTGAGGGACACTTCAAACTATAATTGCTGTCAAAGGGGCTTCTACAAATTACTGAAAGCCTCGGAATTTATACATAAATGAGAGTTTTCGATTTTTTGTTTTCACTTTGTCAGTAAGGGTTATTGGGTGTAGACAGGGTCTGAATACTTTCTGAATCCTTTGCATATTAGCTTGCCTGCTAAAACTGTACTTATGAAATAAGATCAGACAAATGGATCTATTGCTGAAGTAATTCCTTTTCTCTAAAATTCACAGTTGTTAGCTTTTGGTAAGTAAACAAATTGTACAGATAAGTGAAAATTAAAAAGAAAATGGTAAAATGAATGTAACCATTTAAAGCTATGACAAAAGATACAGATTTTTCTTAACTTTTTTAGAAGAAGGAAAAAACCAGGAAACTAAACAAAAAAATCAATTAAAGCTAATAATGTCTCAATGATTGTGAAACTGGTAGAATTAAAAAAACTGTATCCACAGAGTTCTCCCGGAACTGAATTTGGGAGCCACTTCATTATAGGACCCACTCATTTACAAATAAAAACACTCACATTTACAGGAGGCCAATTAGAACTTATCACTCAAACTAATACACCCAATGTCGGGATGTGGTAGGAAGACAGGAGTACCGGGACAAAAATTGCATGAGATACTGGGTAGTTAACAATCCCCAAATAGAAAATTAGCAGAAGCAAGATTTGAACCCAGGACAATGAATGCCCATTTGAAATGAATATCAAAAAGGAATAGGCTGTGAGCTAAAATGAATAATGAAAGAATAATGTTTGTCCAGAACTGGATGTTTATGGCCATCTGCAGAAAACAAATCCAACTGAAAAAACTTTCACCAGAGAGTTTGTCCCCCAGAGGTTTATTTCTGTGTAATACTGTACTGTTCTTCTCATTATCTTTCTTATTACCTTTACCATTACCTTCCTACAAATCATTATCACTATTATTATTATTATTACTATCATCATTATATTCATCATTACCTGCAAACTCAAAAACAGAATAGAAAAATATATACAGTATAATTTATACAAACTGTAATATATATTAAATAATGGTTTGTTTTTCAGCTTTACATTTGTAGTGTATAAACAATCTACTACTTTCCAAGACACTACACAAGTACAGAGCTATATGAACAACTGTTTTAATTTATTTTCTACAATTAAGCACATTCAAAGAAGTCACACTTCTCAGATCACAAGGAAAACCTTATGGAACAAGTAAACACAAATTATTTGAGGCAGGGTTGACATTAGTTTTCAATTACTGTAACAAGCCTTGGTTTTGTGTCCCAGTTTAAATTGTGTATGAGCCTCTCATATGTGTTTTTTTTTTCCTTTTGCCTCAGTCCATTACAGAACATCTTGCATAATCCCAAACCCACTTATACATTCACTGACAGAGGGCTTGTCCCTGCCTTGTGCTTAGTGTTTCTGGGACAGGCTATGGTTTCTTGCAATGCCCAAATAAACAGATCAGGACCAAAATATGGAGAGATCGATTGATGCATGTTGTGTAAACACAAAATTCTTACTTGATTAACTTTTTCTGCTCCCATTGGCATTTGTAATATGTGTCATATCTAGTCAGTTCAAGTGCACATAACCATATGTTTCAAAACATTACATATCTAAACAAATTCATTATATAATTAATGACATTAGTAAATAAAAAGAGGATTTGGTGATGACTACTCGTATTAATTATATACTCAACTACTTTTAACCTACTTGTTTTGTTCAGGTTTGAAGGAAGCTGCTGCATATCCTAGCAGCACCGGGCAATAGATTGGAACCAACACTGTATTACAAGCATACACACAAACAAATACACTCATGCCCAACCAATTTATTCAAATGGCACCTCTCAAGAGAAAAGAAAACGGGTACCTGGAGGAAAACCTATAAAGACATGGGAAGAATGAGTAAAAACAACATTGGCAGTACTCCGGCTAGTGATTAGAGTTCAGGGCACTAAAACTAAGGCAGCAGAGCTAATCACTGCCCCACTGCTGTTTCAGCACAGAACAGGCATTTGTCAAATCTATGAAAAAAGAGCTGAAAAAACATGTTTGAACTTAATCATGAAATGTAACTTGCAAGCAAAGCATCCAGCAAACCAAAAGTTACACAAGAAAACATCATGTTTATTGAATTTTAACCACATGCTCCTTTTGAGCTCTGGTGGAAACACAGTAGTCATGATTGTATATTATTCATACTGAAGTCTACACTAGCGCATAGTTATGTAGTCTGCCCTTGTTTTTCAAAGGTTTATGATTTACTGATTCCCACCAGAAGTAGGTTTGTTATCAATACAGGAAAGATGTAATTCCTACAATGTTGTGTGTCTGAACCAATGAATGCGGGAAGAGACAGATCTTCAAGTCAAACACACAGCATTATGAGATTAAAAATTTTACTCAGCCACCAATACAAAATTAACATTTACTGAAAATAACATTTTCTGGTGGAGTATTAATCTAATGAATCAACAGTAAGGAATATGAAGGAAAAATCTGGAAATCCATGAAGCTGTTGCTGCAGCTAAACTCTTTATATTAATGTTACAGTACAGTAAAGTATACAGTACAGTAATTACAGTGGCATTATAAGTCAGGTCCACAAGAATTTTGACAGTGACATAATTTTCACAATTTTGGCTTTGTACACTACCACAATGGATTTGAAACAAAGCAATCAAGATGTGATTCAAGTATAGACTTTCAGCTTTAATTCAAGGGGTTTAATCAAAATATTGTATGAGCTGTTTAGAAAAGGCCGACATTTTTATACATGCCCCCTCCCCCCCATTTTCAGGCACACAAACGTACTTGGACAAACGAACACAATCATAAATATAATAATCATTTTCAATATTTGGTTGAAACTATTTTTACAGTCAATGACTGCCTTAAGTCTGGGACCCATGGCCATCTCCAAGTGCTGGGTTTCCACCCTAGTGATACTTTGCAAGGCCTTTACTGCAGCTGTCTTCAGTTTTTGCTTGTTCATTGGACTTTCTGACTTCAGTTTTGTCTTCAGCAAGTAAAATGCATGTCCATATGGGTCACTTGATTGACGTGGCCATTAAAGCATATTCTGCTTCTTTGTCTGGAAAAGCACTTGGTTTGCTTTCACAGTATGTTTGGGCTCACTGGTCATCTGTAGGGTTGAGTGTCATTCTATCAGTTTTGCAGCATTTGCCTGAATCTGAGCAGATAGTATAGCCTTCTACACTTTAGATGCCATCCTGCTACTTGTGCCAGCAGTTAGATTATCAATAAACACTAGTGACTGACTTCCATTTGCAGCCATGCATGCCCACGCCATAAAACTGCCTCTACCATATTTCACAGATGATGTGACTTGAGACATTCTTTTTCTTCTCCATACGCTTCTCTTTCTATCATTCTGGTATATACTGATCTTAGTTTTTCTTTGTCCAAAGAAAATTTTGTTCCAGAAGTGGATAAAAATGTCCTTCCTATGTTTGAGGTTTACCAGTGGTTTACGCCTTGTGGTAAACCCTCTGCTTTTACTTTCATGAAGTCTTCTCTTGATTGTAGACTTTGGCAATGATAGTTCTACCTCCCAGTGAGTGTTCTTGGTGTGGCTAAATGTTGTGAAAGGGGGTCTTTCACCAAAGACAGAATTCTGCAATCATCCAGAACAGTTGTCTTCTATGGTTTTCTAGAACTTCTGGTGTTGCTGAGTTCAAAGGTGTGTTTCTTCTTTTTAAGAATATATCAAATGGTGGATCTGAACACTCCTTGTGTTTCTGCTATCTCTATAAATAATTTGTTCTGTTATCTCAGCCTAATTATGGACACGGGCAGCACTTTGTACCTCATACTGAGAGTTCGCACAAGTTTTTCACAACTTGCAAAAAAATCTTTGACCTGATAGCAGCAAAGTGGTAAAGAAAAGCTGCTTGGCCTGATAGCAGCAAAGTGGTAAACAAAAATAGACCACTTCCTCTAAACAGCTGCCTTTAAATTACATGCTAGATGCAAAGAAGAGACTAAAACTGTCAAGTACCCAAAAAATAGTTCAAATTCTTGCAATAACTTAAAATTATCAAACTATAGTTATTCAGTAAATAAGTAAATTAAATACATTTTTAAGTAATTGGTGAATTTACACAACTTCTGCCAAAATAGTTTACATGCACACTTGCATACATTTTATACTAAAAGTGGTGTATATAACTTATTTCACATAACGTTATTAGTGAAGATGAAGCCAAGGTCAAAATTGCAACTGCCAAATAAGTTATGAAAGATTAACAGATTATAACAAGAAAAAACATCAGATTACAAATGAAAAACTATGAACATATGGACAATAACTTTTCATCATATGATTCAGATGTGGGCAATGAAAAAGAAAAAAAGCAAGGTAATGTAGGATATTAAAGCAAATATGGGCACAAAGACCTGAAAGTACACACAAAGCACATTTAATTTATGGACAGAAATTAAACTAAATAAACAGAATGCAAAAATATGCATGGAGAGGTACGAAAGGTATAACGCTGAACCTACTGGTGCCTACAATAGAAGAAAACTCCTGGGGACACTTGACTTATAAGTTTAATCTTTCTGAGGCTGACATTATTTGTGGCACACACTCACTTGCAGTAAACACTTCCATTGTCAAATAGAAGCTAGTGAATACATATAGAGTACATAAAATCAAAATATTGGCAGATAGCTAGAAGGATAGGACAGTAACGTTTCCTGATAGACTTCTAAATAATTTGTTGGCTGAAAGTAGTCAGTGTTAGTGTGCCACAGAGGATGTGCAGCATTGTTTATAACTGCACTCAGTTTTGTTTCCATTCTCATTTCCTCTACTACTTAAAGATGGCCAAAAGTGCATCCCATAATTGAGCCTGCCCTTTTTAATCAGCTTAATTCAATTAGCTAATTAATTAATTGAAGTGAAGTCACTGGCTCAGCATGCCAAAGTGCAGAAAATCGCTTTTGCCATTACAGAGTTATTAAATACAAGTTTACATTGAGCATCAACAAAAGCTTGAAGGCAGCGGAGATGCCCAAAGAACTGATAACATTTCCCCAAATGCACTTGACTTCCTTTTGGAATTTCATCAACCGTTTTGGCAGGCTCAGAGGAAACTGGAAGGGGACTCATACTCTACACTTAATCTGATCATATTATGGCATGAGAGACTGAAATGTCACAGTAAACCTGTGGGTACAGACTGCCCATATCAAGCAATAATCTGCGAAAGGCATCTAGAATGGATACCATAAAAGGTAAAGATAAAGCCAGTAAACAAACTTCTTATATTCTTATGGCCTAAATTGTGCCAGTTAAGCATGTTTCTCAATACCGAGAAGGAAGATATTCACCAAAGGCCAGGTGTCATAGCCTCCTTCACATCAAGAATGACTTTAGTAGCTGAGTTTGAAGAATGGGTGAAAGTACCTATAAATGAAAATAATGATAAAGTTTAATCACACCATGGAAATGAAAAGAATGTGCATGGTTGGTGGAAAAGCCACAAGGAATCCTTCACTCTGCATTGCTAACACACCAGGCAAAACAATAGACCAGAAGAGAATGGCACTGAAACCAACAATGGTGGATGCAACTCTGTTCCTGCACAACTCTTATTAAATGAATGACTCCATCATGACTGTAAATAATTCTGAGTTTGCCCAATAGTTTTGTTCCACTTGGAAGACCAACAAAAGTTCCCAGTTCATAACCGGTAAGACTAATAGCTTATAATTATCCATACAGTATGCAATACTGTACATTGCAAAACTGTGCAAGTAAGCTGATAAAGTTCTTAGTTTAAATTTAAATATTCCTATAAATATTCTAAAGTAATATGTGCACTTTCATTTTAGGCTTTTTGCTTTTTTGTGGTGCCGACTGCCTTGACTACACAGCTGTTCTAAATGCACAGTTTTTTTTTTTTTATTTATTTACTGAGATCTATGCTTCGGATAAATGTGTCTGCCAAACAAATAAATGTAAATGTAAAATCTATAGATAAATCATTAACAAGAAAAAAATCAAGTGGGCTGCTGCATTACAGACAATTACTATTTTGCAATTTACAGATGACCTATAATTACGTAATACTGAATGTTAATTCCTCCGGTCAAAAATGAAGGTCAGGCCTAAGACTTTTATATATGCTAAAATGATATAGTTATAGAAAGCAGCAAGGAGAGTGGGCATATACAGTAATGGGTCTCAAACTGTACTCTTCCAAGATCCCCCCATCAGAGCTCCACTACATGGGCCAAGATGTTACCATTTTCTTACTTCTGTTGCAGTCTTGACAAAGGTTCTTGTTTTTAAACAGACATTTATTAACAAAAGCATATTTGATTCTAGTGTTATTACACTGCCTTTGTTTTTATTTTTTTGAACATAACATAATAATGTTTCAAAAAACAGCCTTATGTTTTAATGAAGAAATTTTATTTTTACTAGTGCATGAATTTTTTAATCATAACATAAAACTAGTAGGTATTATTTGTTATAAACAATAACCCGTAATTACCAAAATACAAAATCTGCCACTGAAGATATTTTTGATAACAACAAAAGCTGCTCACTTGGCTGAAGTATTTCTTTTGACATTAAGCGTAAAGTTATTACATCCATCCATCATCCAACCCGCTGAATCCGAACAGGGTCACGGGGGTCTGCTGGAGCCAATCCCAGCCAACACAGGGCACAATGCAGGAACCAATCCTGGGCAGGGTGCCAACCCACCGCAGGACACACACAAACACACCCACACACCAAGCACACACTACGGCCAATTTAGAATTGCCAATCCACCTAACCTGCACGTCTTTGGACTGTGGGAGGAAACTGGAGCACCCGGAGGAAACCCACGCAGACACGGGGAGAATATGCAAACTCCACGCAGGGAGGACCCGGGAAGTCAACCCAGGTCTCCTAACTGCGAGGCAGCAGCGCTACCACTGCGCCACCGTGCCGCCCAAGTTATTACATATTTCTGAAAATAAAGGGTCAAAGGTGATTTTTCAAAATGCAGAACAAATCACTGCAGAAAATATTTTT
Source organism: Polypterus bichir lapradei (assembly GCA_026402145.1). NCBI lineage: Eukaryota > Metazoa > Chordata > Cladistia > Polypteriformes > Polypteridae > Polypterus > Polypterus bichir. The sequence continues at coordinate 15,774,861 of JANRMT010062849.1, forward strand.
GTGATTTAATTACAGAAGCTTCCTGGTTATTCTCTGGATTCAGCACTAGAGTGCTTTCATCAATAATAAGCACATTTTTACATTAGTGGAAATGCATGTGTAAAAATCAAGTCAACTGAAAGTCGACATTTAGAAGTCTGTCAAATCTGTGCCATTATTTTAAAACTCTACAGCTCTTTAAGTCAGTGTAGCATGAAACCCTCTTTTTTTCTATTGGTTCATTACTAGCAGCCAGTTTCCATTCTAACTACAAGTTAGTAGTTATGGTATGCTGTGCTGTTCAAGTGAACATGAGTGAACACTAAACCCTGAAATGCTGTATATATGCGGTGCAGACACTGCAGACACATTTAATTCCAGATGTAAATGTAATTTAGCTAAACTATATAAAGATTCAATGTATACTGTATATGTATGAAATGTAATTTAAAGGGATTCTTTGATTAAAACTGTCTGTCGTCATGCAGCATAACACATTTTGAATACTGAGAAAGCAGTCCACTTTTAAAATACGCTTTTTATTGCCCTACTGCAGCTTCATTTTAGTATTTTGCTGCTATTTTAAACTTACTTTCAGTCATTCTGCAGCCCCCGGGAAGATTCTTGGGGCCTCTAATTGCGAACAGTGTTTTATTGAACTAATTGTGCTCAAACATACTCCATGAGCCTTTCTAGACTTTCTAGAGCAATGATTTAACATAGTCATTCTTTCATTTAATTAATTTTATTTATAAGACACTTTACATTTGTAGTAAATCTCAAAGTACTACATAAAAAAATGTAATTTAATATTAATTTCTGTCTTTATGAAGTTTATCATGCCATCCTGCCTTTAGACCTCTTCTCCAAACTGGGTTATGTGAACACAGCTAAACAGCCAAGACCTCAGCCACAGACAATAAAGTTGCTCATAGTCTTCTTTTTCCATTTGGACCAGAGACTCAATTTTTCACAGAGCATATGGAGCTTTCAAAATACCACCTCTAACACACATTTAACTATATAACTATCTAACCATGTTGTCTTATTAATAATTTACTATTGAACCATTGAGCTCCTGCCCACTTTTCACATTTTTGACAACATATCACACCTTGTGCATGTTGCTGATATACAAAAGTACAACATCAACAACAGTAGAAAAATGAAATAATTGAACAAGTACATCACGTTGTAGTTGACAGAATTGTACATGTATGGCTTGTCAATAGTGGAAAAGTACAATTAGATTCAAAACAGCCTCATTTCTTTGCATGTTGCTAAACCACTGATACGATACCAGTCAAAGACATGTATACAGCATTGCATACAAGAGGAAATGAGATGTGCTGAATTCTTTCCCTAAAGGGGGCATCAGAAAATTGTACACTAATCGTTGGTGGTTTTGACTTGGCTAACCACTTCTTTCATAACACATCTTGTGACAATTTAAAACCTGTCAGAAATATGTTAATATTCTCTTTTTACAAGAAAACACTTTTATTTCAATTATAACTGAAATATTTACTGTCAATTCCCAAAAATGATGAAAATGCTTTACAAAGCAAATTACCTTAAACCTATCCCATCTTCACAAAGAAATAAAAACTGTAATTTAAATGAAATATAAAAACAAAAATTGTGTCAAACTGCTAAATGATAATTTATAACAAGCAATTTTGAAATTTGAATGAAAACCTGAAAAACTTGCTATACAACACCATAGCCAAAAGCTATTTTAATTTCAACCAAGTATAAAACAGGTTTTAAAGCATACAAAGCAACTAAAACAGTAAGATATGATATTAAGATCTGATAAATGAAAAAAGGAGAAACTGGCAGAGAATATATCTAAGAACATTTTTTCCACTGTTCACACACTGAACCGTATATGACAGTGCATCACTGTTTAGAGTGGGAGTGATGAGGACACCAGATTATGTATAACACTCATGTGCATGTGTGTTATTCCTGTATTTGTATTGTTTGTTTTTTTCCAGAAACAACAGTGTTCATCTATGAGTGCTATTACAATAAGTTCTGGATTATGAATACAACTGGATTTTAAATAATTTGATTATTCAAAACTAAACAAATTTTCTCATTATTAAGCTTCATGTGACTGCAGATGCAATTCATGACATGGGCCAGAGGTCTGGCCTGAGCAGCAAAATGTATAAAGAAAATAATCCTAGACTAAGCATTAAAAAAGTATACACACACAGAGAATATGGAAGCTTCATGTAAACAACGCCAAGACAGAAACTCCAACTTAGCACTCAGGAGCTGTAAGGTAACAGTGATGACCACTGCACTACACTCATTTTATTTATTTATTTATTTTTACATGGAATTATAATTATTTTGTTCTAATCTACAAAATTATTGGAAACCTGTGTTTTCCTAAACATGAGTGACAAAATTCACTTTGGTACAGCACAGTGCCAAGTTTAAATTTAGCTTTGATTGACAAAAGAGGCTTGACTAAAAAAGCATACACACATTAAAAGTCCAACTCTTGCTCATTCCAAAAAACTTAAGTAAGCTCATGAACATCTATTAAATTGTACTTTCGAATGACTTCTTTTCTTGATCAACCAAGTTTACAAACATACTTATTTGCATTTTTGTCTGGGCCACTACAACAATGGAGTGAATGTCTAAGTTAAGAGAGTCAGCTGTTAAATTCTGTAAACTAGGGGAAGGTGTCTAAGGTTGTGTCTCATAAAGTTGATTCAACAGCAATCATAAAACAAATGAAACCACACTTTGGAAGAATGGGAAATCCTGTCTAGCTAAGTTGGGAAAATAATTACAGTAAAAAGTCAAAGGCAAAGTAAAAAGGAAAAATGGAATAAACTAGCATTAACATACGCTCCAGAATAGCATTCCACTTGTGGACGTTAGAAGAAATTGCACAATCCAACCCATTTGAAAAGTTTATACTTTTTTTTTGTTCTTTATTTCGCCTTATACAATTTCTTGTATTAGGAATTTGTTAGTTTTCGCATACCCCTTGGGGTCAGAGCGCAGGGTCAGCCATTGTACAGCGCCCCTGGAGCAATTACAGGTTAAAGGTCTTGCTCAAGGGCCCAGTAGAGGATCTCTTTTGGCAGTGACGAAGATTCGAACAGGCAACCTTCTGGACACCAGCACAGATCCTTAGCCTCACAGTCACCACTCCTTGACTATTATTTTACATTCAATCACAGTTAATTTCATTTGGCTTTTTAGAAACTGACACAGAAAAGGCCTCTTTAATGTTAAAGTTAGAATATACCTCAGTAAAGTTGTCTAAATTAATTGCATATATAAAGCACAAAGTAATTGATTGCACAGTTATTAATCTCCTTTAATATGACATACTTAAATTATCACTGTTGCAGCCAACTGGTTTTAGAAGTCACACAGTTAGTTAAATGCAGATTGCCTGTCTTTAGTCAAGGGCTTTCAGTTCACTGTAGTCTAAATGTGCTCACATCTGGAGGTCCAACTCGGGGTGAGTCAGTATTGTAGCCTAAGCTATACAATTAAGCAAAAAGGACACTCCATGCAACACTGTGATAAACTTATTGAAAAGCATAAGTCAAGACAATGGATTCAAGAAAATATCCAAGTCACTGAGTATCTCTTAAAGTTCAGTTAAATCAATCATCAAGAACAGAAAGAGTTTGGAATAGTTCAATGTCAACCTAGAACATACCATCCACACAAACTGAGTGAATACGGAAGAAGACAGCTAGTGAATGAAGCCATGAGAACTATGATACTGTATCTCTGGAAGAGTTATAAGTTACACTAGTTGAGAATGGAAAGACTGCTTACAACAGCTGTTCCCAGATGTTTCACAAATAATGTTAGCAGTAAAAAGGTTCTATGGTGTGATGGGACCAAAATTGATAATTTTGGCCATCAGCCTAAACACCATGTTTGATGTAAGCCAAACGATGCACATTACCAAAAGCACAACATCAAAGGGAAGTATGCTGGTGAAGAATCGTGATATGGGGATACTTCTCTGCAAGAGGCCCTTAAAGGCTTGTGATGGTATGGGGTAAAATAAATGCAGCAAAATAAAGGAAAATCCTGAAAGAAAACTTAACGCAACAAGTATCCTTGCTCCTTGTTTTCCAGCAAGACTTAACCCCAAGCACAAAGCCAAAGCTACACAAGAATGACTTAAAAACAACAACATTGATGTCCTGTAGTGGCCAAGTCAACAGTCCAGATCTCAATCCAATTGAAAATTTATATCTAGATTTGATAAAGACTGTTCACACACAATCCCCAAGCAACCTGACAAAGCTTGAACATTTTTTCAAAGAAGAATGGAAAAAAATTGCGGTGCCCAGATATGTAAAGCTAAAACACACAGACTCAATGCTCTAATTGCTGCCAAAGGTGCATCTTCTAGATACTGACTTAAAGAGTGTGAATAACTTTCATGAAAGTGCTCACAGCAGTAAAATGATGGTCTACAGTTTCCATGTCATCACTCTAGCACAATTCTCTAAACCCTATACCCTGCAAACAATCAGTATTACAATCTGTAAGTAAACTGTAATTAAAATATTACTTTTGACAAAAGCTTTTATTTTATGTAACATCTTTGACAGTGAGACATAACATTTATTTTTATTGGTATTATTATTAAACCTCTACAAAAAATAATTAATATTTGGAGGTAAGCATAACAGAAGTTGTGCAACAAAATGTGGGTTGCAATTAGTAATTACTTTCATATTCATGCTAGAAGCACTTGAGATACTTTATGTTCTCTTCATTGCTTTTCTTTTGATGACCTACAGTGCCTTGAAAAAGCATTTGCCCATATCCTAATTTCCATTGTTACAATTTTTTATTAAATGTTTTCAGATTTTTAACCAAAATCTAACATTAAATAAAAGACAACTATTCATGTATCACGAGAACACATTTCACAAACACTTTCATTGGTACTGAAATGTGAAGTTTCCCTTTTCATGTTATGGACCTGTACAGACATTGTTCCCCATTTTGCCAGCACATATTCTTGAAAAAGACAATTACAAAATGAAGATTACAAAAAAAATACTTGCCGCATTGCAGTTAGTAGTCCTAATCCTATGTGTTTGTGGTCATACCAACTGTTTACATGTGATTATGTGGCCAAGCATAACACAAAGTCTACCAAAAACCCTGAAATGTTATACATATGTGTCTGATTGCCAACAGTAAACACACTGCTTACATAAAGGAGATTACACTCCTTAATAAATGGTACAATAACAACCAACTCTCCCAAAACAAAGATGACAGTTGACATCAGTAGGGGTAGCAACAGCTTTAGGTTTCTAGCGTTCCACATCACTGAGAATCTTTGCACAGTTCCTCAATGTCTCGTTTAACAGGCTTAACAGCACCTTTTGATTTTGAGAAAGCTGAGTAACTCTATCACCCTGGATCACCCTTAGCAACTCCAGATCCTTAGCAGAAAGTATACTAACTAGCTATATCACAGCCTAGTATTGAAGCTGCACTGTAGCAGACTGCAAGACTGTGTAGCAGGTTTTCAAAATGACCCAACTCATCCTTGTTGCCAAGCTACCATACACAGAGGACATTTATATATAAAACATACCTGAAGAAGGCTTTCCCCATTGTCCCAGACACCCCATACTCCAGCAATAAACTGTCTGCCCCCTTTTAATACAAGTAGTATAATAGTAATCAATGCTGTACTAGCAGACACATTAATGGTTTCAACTCCTAGTGCATTATCACATACTATTTCCTGCTTGATCTGTTACCATAACTCCACACTTGCACTATCAATCAGTTTGTATGATTAATTCAATGTTACTATCAATTGTACTGCATGGTTAAATGTACCACCTTGTTCTTATTATTCTGTCTCCTACATGTTGTTTTTTAAATATCTGATATTTATATTTTACCTTTGATAGTATTGTATAGTTAATGAAATTATTAGTTATCAACTGTTTATTCATATTACTTTGTTTAGTGATCTCTGACTGTTGTACTATGTCATTATAACATATAGTGCCCATACTGCCGCATATTTTTTTCAATACTATGTGTGCCAGCAACAAATACTTTTCATGGTACTGCAAAGTGAAAATAAAATAATTTGAAATTATTTTTAAATGTTTTACATTAAATACATCTCTTACTACTGGTGTTCCTATCCAAAACAACACATCTTAATTCACTTTCTATTTAATGGAATTTTGTAAGAAACACAAACTTCCAAACTTTTTCATAATTGATCATTATTTTAAAACATGACACCCAGCTGTCGATTCTTGAATTTTTTGACAAAGAAATCAATATTTTACAAATAAAAGAGACTGCCTGTGTATTTGCCTATGGCCATGTTCACAAGGAACACACTAAAGATATTGACCTAAAATGTTTGTCTACATTCAAATAGTGGTCAAAACAGTAGAGCATAGTTTGACCTATATTAGCATGCCCAAAAACTGCACAGAGTGTAGCCAAAAGTTTGAGCTACATCAAAGTTATCAAAAGTCACCTGACCAGAGGGTTATAATGTTCCTCACTGTACAACATTCCCTTCAATTAACTGAAACACCAATTAAATGCTTTAGAAATTTAAATACCAATTACTTTGTTACTACACTGTATTGCTAAATAATATAAAAAACTTCCAAATTTAAGATGTATATTTCTGAAACAGTACTGGTAACTCAAAGAGCCACTGGGCAAAATATGTTATTCCCTACATACCAACATATTAAGTTAAGTTTAAATGTATGCAATTCCCAACTAATGTAAGCATTGTAGTGAGTAAAAACAGAGCCTGTGACCAAACATTAAACACAGAGAGCAGTAGTTTAGAGGAAATAATGCATATATCTAATACAGTTATTTAAGGGCTGCTTCAAAATGGGAAATAAATGCTATTTGTACATTTATGCCTGAATGGACAAACAATGAAAATAAAAAATATTTACAAAGAAATGTAGTTTTGTTTCAAGAATACCAGCATAGGAGAGAGTTTCTCCCCACCCACAATTACAGCAGCCCAGGTAAGCAGAGAGCTGAGGAGACTTTGTGCCAGCAAAGCAGTTGGTCTAGATGGAGTATCGCCACAGCTGCTGAAGGCCTGCGCGTTGGAGCTGGGGAGTCCTCTACAGCATATCTTCAACCTGAGCCTGGAACAGGGGAGAGTCCTGAGGCTTTGGAATACATCTTGCATCACCCCTGTCCCAAAGGTATCACGTCCTGGTGAGCTGAATGACTTCACGCCTGTCGCCCTGACGTCACATGTGATGAAGACCATGGAGCGGCTGCTGCTTCACCACCTAAGGCCACAGGTCCGCCATGCCCTTGACCCTCTGCAGTTCGCATACCAGGAAAAGGTGGGAGTGAAGGATGCCATCATCTATATGCTACACCAATCCCTCTCCCACTTGGACAGAGCCAGTGGTGCTGTAAGAATTATGTTTCTGGACTTCTCTAGTGCCTTCAACACCATCCAACCTCTGCTCCTCAGGGACAAGCTGACAGAGATGGGAGTAGATTCATACCTGGTGGCATGGATCGTGGACTATCTTACAGACAGATCTCAGTAAGTGCATCTCAGGAACTGCAGGTCTGACATGGTAGTCAGCAACACAGGAGCGCCGCAGGGGACTGTACTTTCTCCGGTCCTGTTCAGCCTATATACATCGGACTTCCAGTACAACTCGAAGTCCTGCCACGTGCAAAAGTTCGCTGACAACACTGCTATTGTGGGCTGCATCAGGAGTGGGCAGGAGGAGGAGTATAGGAACCTAATCAAGGACTTTTTTAAATGGTGCAACTCAAACCACCTACAACTGAACACCAGCAAGACCAAGGAACTGGTGGTGGATTTTAGGAGGCCCAGGCCCCTCCTGGACCCCGTGATCATCAGAGGTGACTGTGTGTACAGGGTGCAGACCTATAAATACCTGGGAGTACAACTGGATTATAAATTGGACTGGACTACCAATACTGATGCTCTGTACAAGAAAGGACAGAGCCGACTATACTTTCTTACAAGGCTGGCGTCCTTCAACATCTGCAATAAGATGCTGCACATGTTCTATCAGACGGATGTGGCGAGCGCCCTCTTCTACGCGGTGGCATGCTGGGGAGGCAGCATAAAGAAGAGGGACACCTCACGCCTGGATGAACTGGTGAGGAAGGCAGGCTCTATTGTAGGCACGGAGCTGGACAGTTTGACATCCGTGGCAGAGCAACGGGCGCTGAGCAGGCTCCTGTCAATCATGGAGAATCCACTGCATCCACTGAACAGTATCATCTCCAGACAGAGGAGCAGCTTTAGCGACAGACTGCTGTCACTGTCCTGCTCCACTGACAGACGGGGGGGTAAACGTTAACATTATACAAAGTTACTGTATGTTATACCTGCACTTTTATCACTCTTTAATTTAAAATTGGTTTTTTTATCAGTATGCTGCTGCTGGAGTATGTGAATTTCCCCTTGGGGATTAATAAATTATCTATCTATCTATCTATCTATCTATCTATATTGTTAAGAACAGTAGCATCTCTGTTTTACTTGTATCTCTAACTATGTCTATATAAACATTTACTTTTCAGTGTTCCTAATAATCTAAATCAATAGATACATTGCATAGTAATTGCATAGCTATATACTGAACTGGCCAAGTAAGAGTACAAAAATAATCAGATTTTTTTTGCATTTAATAAAACTCTGACATGAAAATAGTTTTTTACAAACAACACTATCACTAGATTTATTTAAATACATCAAATAAGCTCTTCCTATATATTCTTAATATGAGATTATTAAATATTTCATTTGTACAAGCATAATAACTGCTTTCTAATTAAAGACATAAAACAAATATAAATTATATATTACCTTTCTGGCAACAAGTGGTTTAATGTGTGCTTATTCAATCCAACATCTTATTTTATATAGAAGGCTAAAATGTAAGTCTTTTCAGGGTGTCTCAGAACCAAATCTTACTTGAATATTTCGTGGGATGTTGTTTTTACTACTTTAAAAAAACTGCAAAATGAATCAATAAAGTCTTTATAGAAGTCACCAAAGCTGCTTCGCATGCATCCTTGTGGTGTTCCATTCAAACAGCATATTATTCATCTTTCCTATTAGCCTTGCATTCTAATATAAATTTAAGGTGCAATGAGAAGTCAAACAAAATGACACCTTTTATTGGTTAGCTGAACAGATTACAATGTGCAAGCTTTCGAGGCAACTGAGACCCCTTCTTCAGGCAACTTATAATGGGGCCTCATCTGCCTCGAAAATCACCATTGCAGTCTGTTCAGTTAGGCAACAAAAGGTGTAATTTTGCTTCTCATTGCATCCATTACGGCTAACATGGTACAACACCCTACTACTACAAATTTTTAGTGGCAACTTATACAACTAATTATAAAGAAATAGATCTTTTAAAACTGCACACTGTCATTTTATGTTGCCAACTACCATGCATGGACAGCACATATATATTTTTAAACATAGTTTCCAAGTAAATGGTCACAGAGAGCCAGATCAGGGCAGGATGGACAGGAGATCAGGTCACACATGTTCAGCTAAAATACAAGACTGTAATCAAAGTAACAAGCACACTTTTCAATTATGGTAAAAAACTAGAGTAAACAAATAAAGCCATAATAATAATGTGAATCTGCTAACTCTGTCCAAACACTGATTATACCAGGTGCTACCATTAACATAATGTCTTTGTGAAAAATAATCATTTTTGAGTCTGTCGACATAGCTCTTGAATTGCTGGAATGGATATTTACGGGGTCAACTGTTTGCTGGGATGAACAAAGCAAAATGTTTGCTTCATGTAGTTCACATCATAATTGAAATCACAGCTCTAAAATGTGCCATGCATTTTTAGAAGTTGGAAAAACTTTTTGATGGTACAGTTTTTTGCATTAAGAGATGTTTAGGTAGTATACATCATTAAAATAGCATTCAGATAAAACAATACTATGAATCACTTATTTGATCACATGTATGACTTAATACAAATACTGTAATTTATCTTAATTATATGTAGAATTTACTAAATACAAAACTATTGTAATTAAACTGTTATTTTGAGTAACGTGCCTAACTGAATGTAAGCCTGCGTTTACAGCTTTGGAATCATAAAAATGTGCATTAGTATTCACTCTACAGTCAGTAATTCTTTCATTTGATTAAAATCACTTGGATTATTTCTACTTTGGCATATTTGAGAAAGATCTGAACATTCACACTAGAAACCTTAAACCTTGTGGTATGTGTGAGCCGTGGGAGTGACTGTAAGACCTGCGATGAAAAAACGAGTCGTTCTGGGTGTAGTCCTGCTAAAACCGGAAAGGACTTTGGCTACTTATGACATTCTATCAATATCTTGAAGAAAAAAAGTGAGGAGAAAGCTAAAATATACCACTGCAGCGTGTTTGTAATGTCGGGCGTCTTTAAACTCTAAACCTATCGAATTCTTTACTTAATCTTTTAAGTTCGTTCCCAACAACAATTAATAAAATGTAATACACTCCACCACTCTACGCCCAGATTGAAAAAGCGTCAAAAAGTAGCACAGAGTGCAGATTTAATACACAGCATAAGCCTAAGAATGCAGGATTACTTTTGGACGCTTGGCTTTATTATAAAGAGACTATTCTGCCTCTACTTTCGCCCGGTGAAGCCGAGGAAACCTCGAAGATATGATGTAAAAAAATAAAGCTTTTTTACTTGTTACCTGGTTCTTTGCTCCCTTTAGGCATCTCTCAGATTTCCGGTCATCCTTAAATATACTTGTGACACCGAAGGCTTCAAAGAGAACATACAACTGGTGCCAGTCCACAGAAACGCACACACACTCCCACAGACACACACACACAGCAATCCAATGCGCTTAAGACCAAACCAATCAAACTGCAGGTTGACCCGCGACATGCCAACTTAAAAAGGACTGGGACTTTACACTCGCTGTACAAACGTATTCCACAGGCGGACGCTGTACAAGTATGCGTTCGTTATTTAGGTTAGTCGTACTGTAAATGATCACAAAATCAAGTGACATTAATAATCTTAAACTATCTAACCGCCCCGCTTTGCCCTACTGTGTGTTAGGCACGTATCTCTTGTGAGCGATCCTTTTACAGTGTCGTCACAGTCTTCCTGCATTAGCGCGCTGCGACCTCCCTTGTGTTTATCTCCCAATAAACGTTCCTTAAATACCTCTTCCGCTGGTATGTTTTGGGAGCCCATCCCTGATGCTGTCTGTAAAACTATGAACGAGCTTGTATGTGAGGTGTAACTGCTATCGTCAATACTTTTCTAAAACCAAAAGACTTTTTTTTTTGTACCTTTGCCCAAATATACTTTTTGATGTTGATCCTACGAAGGAATCTAGAAAGCTGTGGAGACAGTTATATTTACAATTGTTCTAAAAACAATTCACTAAGTTTGGCGCAGCTGATGTGCTGCAATATGTTAATTGTTTTAAAATATTGTTTGCATTTTTTAAAATATTTGTTGGTTTGTTTTTTAATTTATTTTCCCAAAGCGATTTGAAAATCCTAGATGATGACACATTTGTACACCTGATTTGCTCTAGGATAGACAATGGATCAGTGGTGGGGATAGAATTAGCAATCTTTGGATTTTCAGTCCACCTTCCTTAATGAAAGACCTGCTAGCTATTCCAAGGACTGAGTTAATATAGATTGTTAATTGTCAAAAGGCCATAGATGCCTCCTCAATATTTTGCACTCTGTTATCTGTAAGAAGCCAAATTTCCCCCAGGGGACAAATAAAGTTTGTTTGTTCATTTGGTCTGTGTGTCTGTCTATCTGTCTATCCTTTAGACCAGGGGTCCTCAACTCCGGTCCTGGAGGGCCCCAGTGGCTGCAGGTTTTCATTCTCACCCTTTTCTTAATTAGTGACTTGTTTTTGCTGTTAATTAACTTGTTTTGAATTCATTTTAATTGAATTGTTTTTTTTAAGATTTGTTCCCCTGAATCGTTCCTCTGAATTGCTGCATTTCTTTCCTTAAATGGCACCCAGAAAGAAATTAAATGTGAAGTGAGTGAGCCGACAGAAGACCAACTAAGTCAAGGCCTCAAACTCCAACCAATTTCACTCCAACCAGCTGCTTAATTAGGCACGGAGTCTCGTCGTTAATTAAACCCGCTCTTTAATTCAATGGCTTGTTGCTGCTCTCATTGGGCAATGGCAGACATTTCCATAATTGTGGATTTTCTCTTTTCTAAGAGCACTGGGGATCTGAGCAGATCAACATTCCTGAGACCTTCATCTTTCTTTATTTTCAGATATTGTATGATGGACACCAGTTGTTTTGTCTCATTTTGTATCTCGTTATTGTTTGGCTACTAACTAAGGAAAAAGAAACAAGGGGTCTGAGTCTTCAAGAGCAAATCAAATAAAGTGAATTCAAAAGAAGTTAATTAGCAGCAAGAACAGGTCACTAATTAAGAAAAGGGTTAGAATGAAAACCTGCAGCCACTGGGGCCCTCCAGGACTGGAGTTGGGGACCCCTGCTTTAGACCACTTTAAAGGAGAAACACAAAATTTCCCATACCAAAATTCTGGTTAAATAATATATAGTATGACCCTTCATATAACATAATGCTTTTGAATTACACTAACTTCGTCATCAATTTTTTCACCACTTTTAATAAATGTGATAAGAATACTGAACATGTGCAAAATGTAGTGGTATGGCAAAAACAAACCCAAAAAAAAACTACCTTTTAAGGGATATTGTTGTCCTAGGAAATTAATAACAGCCATTTTTATAGGCACAGGGCCCAGTGCGGAACAATATTCAAGACTTAAATGTAAGGAGACTAGTACAGTAATATTAGTATGTCAGCTGTTAACGGAAAATATAACACTACAGACAAACATTGCAAAATTGAAGCGTAATTGGTAGGCTCAAGAACCAAACATTTAACAGTAAGGGTGCTGTATATCAATACATAGGCAACCACTATTGAGGAAATAAGGTCTACAACATGCCACAAAAAAGAGATATACATAGAATTTCTACTTAAAAATAGCTTTTACACATGCAGCACATTTCCAAATGACAATTTACTGTGAAGCATAGTGTAAGACAGTATACACACTGTAGCGAAGACGAGCAAAAAGAGTAAAATACATGTAAAGGCAGTCTTCAAAAACTGTGTTGTAGTAAATGCCCGAGTTTAAGAGAAAAATTTATAGATTGAAATAGCAGAAAAAACATGACAGGCAAAAAAGTTAAAAGCAGTGCAATTAAATTCACACATGAACTGATTGAGAACAAGTGAGACCCAAATGCTATGGAGCACAATCGCATTACACTCTTTCACCACAGTAACGGCCAGTGCAGTGCAAATTCGACATCCCAGTGTTCAATAAGGCTGTAAAGGTGGATGAAGTTTGCAGTATAGGAGAAGTCTCTTTGTCAGAAACTGCATGATGTCATATAAATCAGTTTTCCAAAATTAAAAAATGTCTTGCACATGTATGTACCTTGTGGAACCCTAACCATTGTGCAAAGTAAAGTACCACATGTGCACTGCTAAAGCATCATCTGGTCACAGGTGTCAGTAATGCAGTATGACACTTGAAACAATGCAAAATGTGCTTATAAAATATTTTTAGTTGGAAATTGATTTTTAGGAGACCCTAAATGCATGGCACCTGGAGGAGCAACAAAAGCGCACATGACAAAAGGGTGGCAACAAATGAGCACTGACACAAGAGCACAGTGACAAATATGCACAGAAAAATGCATTCAGCGAAAAAGTAAATGCAGCTAGTAACCCTCCCTGGAGTTGGTTTAGTTTACCAGAAAGATTTTTTGTTATAAATGAAATGTATATGTACCATAAAAAAAACATAACACAAAGAGAAACACTATACACAGAAAACAAATGAAGAGTGACCAAAACCATATGTAAGTAAAAGTGCATTTATACTACGTAATCCTTTGCAACTAGTCTAAAAGATGTATCTTTCGATATGTTGGTATTAATTGTAGCAGACAGCAATTATGCTTGACATATCTTGATCTGGAGATAATGCAGGAGTGGGCAGTATGGCCAAAAATCCAGGTTATAGTTAAAAATTTGGATGGTTTCAGTAGACATTGGCATATTCTGGTTTAATAATGCATGTATTAATGATTTATTTTGCAAACAGGTGCTCATCTTAACCTGCCAAAATGCTTGTTAATTTTCTGCTATTCAAATTCCTTCTGTTTGTCTACTTAAAATGACACACCACTCTAGGTACCCGTAAAGGAGTAGCCTTACTTATTACATGCACTTTACATGCAAATCCACACACAAGGATATTAAATTTATAACATTAATAGGTTAGGTTAGGTAGACTTTATCATCACAGTGGGAAATTTGTTTGCAGCAGGAAATTACAAAAAACAGAAGACATTGTTACACATATCCAAGATATAAACAAAGATACAACATTTGACAACCAATGTTACTGCATAAAATCACACTTAAGATCAGTACAAAGAAAAATAATTACTTTCAACAATACACAAAACAATATCACATAATTTAACATTTAACAGCATCCCTACAAGTAACATAATTTAAAATGTTTATAGCTCTAGGAATTACAGAGTTGTTAAACCTGTTGCTCTTTACCTTTGGAAGCCTAAATCTGCAACCTGATGGCAACAGCTGGAATTTAGAGCTAATAGGATGGCTACTGTCTGAAAGATTTGAGTTGACTTTCTTTCTGACCAATTTGTAGTACATTTCAGTGACAGAGGTCTGCTGTGAACCAATAATTTTATTGCTACTTTTTATAATGTTGTTAAGATAGTTTATATTCTTATTGCTGAGATTGCCAAACCAACAAGTAAAAGCAAATGTAAGAATAAATAACTAATAAAAAAGTGTCATTATGATTTTGCCCACTTTAAAAGAGCTGAGTTTTCTAAGAAAGAAAAGTTGTGACTGTTCCTTTTTACACTTTTGCTCTGTGTTAAGATCAAAGTTTACTTTGTTATCAATGATTGTTTCCTGATATATAATTAAAGCTGAGAAAACAGATGGTTGGGAGCACCTGAAATCTACAACCATATCTTTTGTCTTACAAATATTTAATTGTAAATAGGAGTGATCACACCATTGAACAAACTTATTAACAATAGGTCCATGGCTATCTTCTTTATCTTGTAAAAGACTTGCAATAACAGACTCATCTGCAAATTACAGGATAATAAAATACCGGCATAAAATCATATTTCCTGTTTCCTTTGGCATGTGTAACATTTTTAAAGGGGTAGGGTCAATTATTACACACCGATCCGAAACAAAATATGCAAATACATTACCTTTAAGACATTAATACACCTGCATAAAATCGCAATTTCCATTTCCTTTTGTGATAAAATATCCTTTATGTTTAAAACTCCTTAAAAGCAGACACAAAATGTAATAATATAATCGAATCTCTTGTACATTTAAATGTTATTAGCTTTAAGTGTCCACTAAATTACATTCCTGCAGTTTTTTCCGGAGCATCTGCCCGAGATAAAAAGGCACTCTTTTGTTGCTATACACTTTTTTGCACCATCGCAGTCTCAGTTAACTCATAACTAATACTGTGTTCAGAGACTGTCCTAACAGCATCCTGCAAAACAGAGTGGACCTGGATCCACACATTGCAGTGAGATGTGCTTGTGCAATCCCATGAATCAGTTCACTCCCTTCATCACATGTATGACCAAAATGCCTTCTCCCATTATCCTGTACATCATGGTTACAAAAAAGATTGTGAATTAGTTGAAAAATTCAAGACGGAAAGGAAATTCTTTTGAATGTGAAAGTGATAATGCTAAGCTAAACAGCTTTATTAAAATTAAAGACAATGAAAGGCAATGTGTTATTAGGGTTTGCTTTGATGAAAAATGTTATTATTAAACTATATTAGTCAATTTTTATGTATTTTGGTGTTTTTTTGGTGACAGGAATGCTTAAAAATGTTTTCAATTTAAATTAATGGTAAATAGGTGTTTTGTTACAAAAATGTACATATTCATATTTATACACACACATATAT
>JANRMT010062849.1:15791353-15869120 GCA_026402145.1 Polypterus bichir lapradei
TTGGTTTTCCGGATACACATTTTTAAGATTTTTTTTTCTTTGAATTGTTGCTATTTCATTAGTTTCACTTTTATTTCAGAACTTCTGTAAAAACAGTATTTGGAATCTTGCAAGTCCCAATATGCTGAATCTTTTTAATGAGGTCAGTGAGACATGTGTTTAATGACTTTGTACCATAATTCAGGATAGGTTTCTCTGTTTGGAATTTCAGCACAGACAAAACGATCTACATCATCAGCAGTTAATAATTTTTTTTACAAAGTAACCAATAAATGCATGTACGGTAAACTCTGTTTTTGAAATCCTCAAGATTCAAGATTCTTTATTTGTCACATGCATAGTTATACAGGACAACACGCAGTGAAATGCATCCTGATCTGCTTATCAAAAGCTGTGCAAAGTTAGAAGAATATCAGTTAGATTAACAAAAAGTCATAAATTGAAAAATAACAGTATAGTAGAACATAAGAAATAAGTAAAATTATGTCAATAAAGTAGAATTAAGTGTTAAGGTGCAATAGTGCAGTGATTATTGTGCAAAACCAAAGTTAGACAGGTGCATAGTTAAATGAGGCAGTTTGTTTATTTGTGCTACTGCGATGTTTACTTTCTTTTTTTTATACTTTCTAATTTTCCTACTTTCATATTCTTTAACTTTCTCCACATGTGTATCCTCCAACGTTTATTTTTTTTGAGCCTTTCGAATTCCACTGCTTTCATAATTTCTAACCTGCTCTGAATGTGTTTAGCGCCAACGTTTGTGAACGTCTTTATGAAGTTCTACTTTGTCTTTTACTCTGTCTTTTAATTCTGATCTGGATTGGATGTGTTTTTTTTTCAATTCCACTTGTTTCGGGCTGATAATTACTTTCCTTATTTTCTGAATTTGCACCTAGATTATTCTTTTTCTTTTTTGCTCTTTTTTCTCTCCAATGCTTTTGAGTCTCTTTTCTCCGCGCTGCTTTCTTCTTCGCTTAGTCAACGACGTTTCATTTATAACGTACTGTCCTTATACTCTTTATATGCGCTGAGAGCCCTGGATCTGTGTGTGCTCCAATCCTTTAGACGACTGAATGTTTTGCTGCCTCTTGGCTTATTTGATATTGATTGTAAATAAGGCGTGTCTTGCAAGAATCTCATGTTCCACGCCATCGCGAGACTGTCCTGGGTCAGTCTCTTGGCACAAAGTCTCATGTTTAAGGTCCCCGCGAGATGCTCTGTGGCCAATCTCTTTCATCTCGCGGTTTCTTTTAAATGTCTTCCGTGATCTTAACATGAAGATCACGTCTTGACGCCCTTGTGTTTCTCTTCAGGATTTTTTTTATAATAGAGATATATATATATATATATATACAGGTATATATATATATATATATATACATATATATATATATATATATATATAACTTTATGCATATACATGGAGATACATATATATATATACATTATACTGAATATAGTCACATGCATAGTTATGATCTGTCTGTTCTAGAGTCCAACGTAAAGGGTTCAAAGCAGAACAAGTTGAAAATTACACTGGAATCTGTCTTCCACTCCCAACTTCAGCCAAGAAACCAAGAATATCTTGACCAACCAGAAGACCCGTCACTGAAGCTCCACTCCTTCTGGTCCATCCACTGTTTAAACTGTGTATATTCAAGAAATCACTGTGAACTGACAACCAGTGTATGAGCAAAGCACATCAGCAGCTTTTACCTAAAATATTGGTTAGGCAATTAAACTCGGCTACTGTTACTGTTTAAATTTAACATGGCATTTTCTGTTTATATATTTGTCTGATTTACAAAATGCCATGTCTAAGTAAAAAAACAAGTATGAAGTGCATGGAAAAGTTTTAAACGCTTTGTGTGGACTAATTGTTAGACACCAACACTAGAAAAAGGCATGAAATGACCTAAGCAACAAAAAAGTATACAAAATGAATAGTAGCTATTCCAGCCAATAAATTCCTCTATTTTATAAAGCCCACTTCTGAATTTCAAGGTTGCAGAGGCTAGAGCTTATCTAGGTAACAATGACCATGCAGAGCAGGAAATAAATATAGACAGAATATTACCCTACTCCACAAAATAGATAGTAATGTAAATAAATACAAAATTGAGCATTCATCAATATGATGATTAATAATTAATCTTATAATTTACAATAATTATTCAATAGCAGTAGAGAAAATTTGGCATTACTTTAACAAAAGTACAACATTTCCCAGTTGTAATAGGTATAAAACATATAATTGTGTATTCAATGTCTTATTAATGTATTTATTTTGATTACCTGTTTTCCTCATATTATCTGATGCTTCAGTCTCAATTCCTTTAAATGCAGCAGTAGGGATGAATGCTCCCTTCTTCTCAGAGAAAGATGCCAGAGCTGATTTAGGGAGGTACTTAGAAAGCCACAAAAACTGGGGACAGGGATCCACAGGCATATGCTGCTTATCAACTCCTGGTATCATGCAATAAAATACAAATAAATATGGTAAACATCAAGGAAGTTTAAATATTTCTGACTTTTGCTTTTCTCACAGTGTGATAGGTCATCATTAGCATAACTATTTATCTGAACAGTGGGCTCTAATTCAGAAAACCACTTCTGCAAATGAAGTTTTTCCTGTAACATACTTAACTTTTGAGTCAGCATACGAGATGATGGGAGATTGGCAGGCACTGCATAAGAAATTAAGTTGCTTTTTTTTTTATATTGCCATGGTATTAACAGATAACATTGACAAGGGTTAGTAATTTACTAACCAAACAATACAACATCCAAAAAACCTGTTCAATTAATCTGTCTGTCATATGGTTCTTTCTATGGCAATATCATAAACATTTACAGTACTAAGAATTTAGCATTATATAACAAGTTACTAGTGAGGAAAGCTGTTTTTGAAGCATTATTTTCCTAATATAATATATAAAAAGTGTAAATGGCAACAGCAATACATTCAGAAAAAATGTAAATCAGACAACACCATATATCATACTGTATTAATAATTAAATTATGATAAATAAACCTGAAGATAACTCTTCAGCTATAAATTGACTTCTCATGTGAACAACTAAATGGACATCAGCTTATTTTAAAGCACTTACAACCTGATTGCTTTATAAATCTAAAAGTAACATGATACAATATTTATTTTCAATAATTGGAATGTATAAAAATATATTATTTTAAATTTTAACTTAATTATTTTAACAATTATTTACTTGTTTTTACACATGGTTTATCAATAGTTATTAACAGATCTACACACTTTTAATAGCATCTATCTTCCGAAGATTGCAAAAAAGAAATTTAAGTTGTCTTGTATGTTTAATTTGTGTCCTCTTTAAATATACTACAACAGTAAACACTTTGTCTTACACACACAGATTGTAATGTTATTCTTTTGAATTTCCAAAACCATACTCTTAAAATCTGCCCAAACCTTGTAGCCTGTTATTCTTTGGTTATACTGAAAACAACTATAGTCATTTTAGTATAAATGAATGATCAGTTTCATTTTTTTAAATGAGTAGGAAACAAAATGGAAGCAATGGGACAATTATATCAAATGCAGAACTTCCACAGTACGTTTTTAGAGATGCTTTAAAGTGCAACAAGAGTAGTCCTTTAAGAAGTATCAACTTATATTCTACAGAATCAGTAAGTGTAACAACTTTAAAAAGTAATATTTTTCTGTGTCACTACAAATAAACTAAATGTTTCTTCTTAATCTCTTTAATAAAAGTTTAAAAATAAAGCTTACCTTTAGATTTTTAACTGACTCTCTCTGAAACCGCTTCCATATTGCAAAACCCACCACAAGCTACAGCCTCATTTAACAGGCAAATATGAGCATTTTCCTGTAAAGTGTTTGGTAATGTCAAACTGTTTAGCAGTACTTTGTTTTTTTAAATAAGAGTTATTAAATGTCATCCCAACTATGTAACATCGTTTTCAAAACCTGCCCCCAAAAGTCAATTTCTTTCTTAAAACTGCAAGGGTCAATTTGATAAATTTGCATTATATGTAAGTATAAATAAATAAATAACTCATATAATCTATAGACTTGTTTTTAATCTTAACACATAAAATGCTAAGGTTTCCCTTAGTATACTTTATGCTGTAACGATTTTCTCAAAGGGTTTCCTCACTCTCAAGGTACAAACGTTAAAAAAAAACACCACACCCCATTTCTTAGTTTGACTCTGTTTTGGTCTAATACATTTCATCAGCAAAAGGATGTAAATTTAAATCACAAAATAAAAATCTAGAAATGGTATTTGTCTTGTGGTCTTAAAACCCAAATGTTATCATGACACACTTATAGTCACACATAAAGCATATTGTATGCTAAAACAAACTCTGATGATTACAGCATTGTAGTAACATGTAAACCAAAAAGTAAAATGAGTGTAATCTAAATAAAGAAAAAAAAAATGATTCAACCACCCAACCATACAAGCATCTTATGACCAATGTTCTTCTGGCGTAAGGCCATGCTTGGTAGGAGTCTATCCTGGATCATTATACGGGTCCATTTCCATGATGCCAATTAGCCTAGCATGCATACATGTGGAAAAAATTGGAGCATTTTGAAAGCCCACTCAGATATGAGGAGAATATACAATCAGCAAATAAGCAGTGAACTTGTCAAGATATACATGTATGACACTTTCAACTTTTACTGCGTAGCTGATATATGTAAGCTAACATGTTGATAAAACTTGCAAATTTTCAAACCATAAATGATGTTTTCTCAAGTAAGCAATTTAAATTGTCTGACTCTATTAATTTTAAATTGTAAATGCTACTTAATAAATATAGTTTGCAATCTGGGTTTTGAAAAAGTAAAGTAAATTGAATCAACTTGATGTCTACCAGAGTTTGTCCAGAGTTCAGTTATAAGTCGTCTATATATTTAAAACAATAAATATCTTCATGTTCTGTTACTAAAACAAAGTTCCCCTTTGTATTACTAAATAGAAACACTGAAAAGTATAAAACAAGATTTTTATGTACTTGTGTTGCTGCATCTGCATTTTCTTTAAAATTCGTCTCATTAGATAATAGTTTATCTAATGAGATAGTTTAATAAATAAATAAATAATTCAAGAAAACAAGTACCTTTCTGTGAAGCTAATCAATGTGAAAAAACACAGAAATTTAGATTGCATATTAAACTTTAATTTATGCTTAAGGTGAGTGCTCTTCTCAGTAAATATTAAACAGCAAATATGCTGCTCTGTCAGAAAATACAATTCAAACTGTCTTCAGCATTATTTGCACTTTTTTGACATAACGCAGTTCGGCAGGATAATTCATCCATCCATCCATCCATTATCCAACCTGCTATATTCTAACTAGAGGGTCACGCTGGTCTGCTGGAGCCAATCCCAGCTAATACAGGGGAGCAAGGCAGGAAACAAACCCCAGGCAGGATGCCAGCCCACCGCAGGGCACACACCCACACACACCCACACACCAAGCACAATTTAGAATTGCCAATGCACCTAACCTGCATGTCTTTGGACTGTGGGAGGAAACCGGAGTACCCGGAGGAAACCCACGCAAACACGGGGAGAACATGCAAACTCCACGCAGGGAGGACCCAGGAAGCAAACCCGGGTCTCCTAAGTGCGAGGCAGCAGCGCTACCCACTGCGCCACTGTGCCGGCCCAGGATAATTCATTTACCCTTTAATTACTGATTTTGGTATCATTAAATGTATCTTATTAACACCTGTTCAGATAGTGAAAGAAGACAGCAAGCATTTTTGGGATGTAACACACATGCAACCAACCTCACCTCACCTCACCTCACCTCACCTCACCTCACCTCACTAGTCTAAAAGTGCTCTTCTTCTGTGTTCTATAAAAGGACTCAAGATGGTATGCAGAACATATACAACTATTATGTTCCAGTATGCAGCATTGAGATGGCTTGAGAGACAATTATTAATTAATGTTCACCCACTTCCCACTTTATTAGGTACACCTGCTTGTTTTATACAAATATCCAATCAGCCAATCACATGACAACAACTCAATGCATTTAGGTAAGTAGATATTGTCAGCAAGATCTGCTGTAGTTCAAACCGAGCATCAGAATGAGAAGGATAGGTGATTTAAGTGACTTTGAACGTGACATGGTAGTAGTTGCCAGACAAGCTAGTCTGAGTATTTCTAGGATAGTCTAGGATTTTCAGGGACAACCATCTTTAGGGTTTACAGGGAAGCGATATATCCAGTGAACAGCAGTTCTCTGGACGAAAATTGACTCCAGATGTCTGAGAAGAATGGCCAGACTGGTTTGAGCTGATAGAAAGGCAACAGTAACTCACATAGCCACTCTTTACAACCGAGGTAAGCTGAAGAGCATCTCTGAATGCACAATACATCAAACCATGAAGCAGATGGGTTACAGCAGCAGAAGACCATACCGGGTGCAACTCCTGTCAGCTAAAAACAGGCAACTGAGGCTACAATTTGCATAAGTTCACCAAAATTGGACAACAGAAGATGGAAAAACATGGCCTGGTCCGATGAGTCTCAATTTCTGCTGCGACATTTTGACGGTAGGGTCAGAATTTACCATCAACAAAATGAAAGTATGGACCTATCCAGCCTTGTATCAATGGTTCAGGCTGGTGGTTGTGGTGTAATGGTGTGGTGTAATGGTTTGAGGGCTATTTTCTTGGCACATTTTGGGACCCTTAGTACCAACTGAGCAATGTTTAAATGCCACAGTCTACCTGAGTATTGTTGCTGACCAAGTCCATCTTTTTATGATCGCAGTGTACCCCTCTTCTGATGGCTACTTCCAGCAGGATAACGCACCATGTCACAAATCTCAGATCTTCTCAAAACTGTTTTATTGAATACGACAATGAGTTCACTGTACTCAAATGACGTCCACAGTCACCAGATCTCAATCCAATAGAGTACCTTTGGGATGTGGTGGAATGGAAGATTAGCACCATGATTGTGCAGCTGACAAACCTGCTGCAACATGATGCTATCATTTCAATATGGACCAAAATCCCGGAGAAATGTCTCCAGCACCTTGTTGGATCTATGCCATGAAGAATTATGGCAGTTCTGAAGACAAAAGGGGGTCAAACCTGGTACTAGCAAAGGTGTACCTAAGTGGCCAGTGAGTGCATACTGTAGTTAATCCCCACTTCTGCCTACTGTAGAATTTTGGCATCATCCATTTTCATTGTTAACTAACAATACATCTAAAACCATCTACAAATTAGGCTAACCTCTCAAATCTTCTTTTCATTATGTGAACTCTCCAAAGTTCTGCCTAAGGACAACTAGGACTAGATACATGAAAATGTGTCCTAATCATTTCACTTTTAATTTTTCATTGTTCTCTTGCCCATATTTTTAAAAAGATCAGTTTCAAAAAGAAAAGTGCACGGGGAGCTCCAACACTGACAGAGAAATATTTTATGTAAATGCCTCACAGGGACAGGTTTTCATAGACACACAGGTTTAAAAAGAAGGTTGCAATTCCATCTCACTTTCATTTCCTCCCCTGATCTAAGGCATTAAGCAGTCCCATCCAAGGAAACATAGTAACACTTCCACTACTTCCAGTCTCCTCCCCTTTCTGGCAAATGGGCCATAAATTACTCCTGTACAGGATATTTGACATCATTTGATCAAAGCAATCTGAAGGAAGCAATGCAGTAGCAGGCTTATATGAGAAAGACATTCTTCTTCTATTATCTTTTCATACCTTATATTTTTTTATTTCTTCAGCCTTGCTGATTAAATAGGTATTCCTGGCTGAGACCTTAGCGACTTTCACATTTCTGTCATATTTATTTACATCAATCAGTTTTCATTTATTGCCTCACCAACTGCTCTTTGAATTATAAGTTTAAACAGTGTTTGTATAGTGTGCTCAAACTAACGGAGGTATTCAGATGGCATGACTTGTGCTACAATCTGTTCGTTATTCTTTTAACTAAAGCGATACTTGCATTTAGTTAGAGAAGTAGCTTCCTTTACTGAATGATCTTAATACCACTGTTTTCTGATATGTCTTAAAACTGGTTCCATGAGAGACATGTCATCCAAATACTTAATTTCCCATCATAGAATTACTATATCTGATTAAATCACCTAATTTTTAGAATGTCATAATTTTGCTATAATTGCTGTTCAGTAATTTTTTCCTTATGAAATTAAGTAAAATAATTATGTATTTTAACTTTTCAAAAAGAGTGCTTCTGTGGCCTAAACCAGATACTGTGCACAGATCTGAAGAATTTTACTCAGCATAGGCACTTATTAATTATGAAAAAATGAAAGGATAACAATGGGGCCATACAAAGGCACTAAACAACTAACACCTCATTACCTTCTGTGGGCCTTTCTGAACAGATGCCAGAAATTCTATACTGTGTATCTAATATTGTTTCCTGTCACTAGGTCCTTTCATTACTCATACCTTTAATTTCATTCTGTCTGTCTGTGTGCTTTGGATCTTTTTTAACTATGCTGCCTCTTCCAGCACACAGACAGCTTCATTTCAAATGGTTGCCATAGACCTAATACCATACATGCTTTGCATGAAGTTGTAAAGTACTCATTCAGGGAGTGGCAGCATTAAATGGCAAAAGGACACATGCAGGATACAAAACTGGAACTCATTTCACATTATCAGAAGCCACCAACCTATGATTAAATTTGTATTTGCATTCCTTATAAATAAACAAAAACAAGTTATCAAGCAACAGTGAAGACTAAAGTAATCAATTAATTAATAACTCAAAAATATGAAATATTGGTGTATTTTGAAAGCAGTATTAATTATCTTTCCGTCCGTTTTCTGTGGCAACTATCAATCCATTTTCTGAACTAACTTAATCCAGTCTCAGGGTCAGAGCCTACTTGGAGCCCTAACACACATGTTTATTCAAGTCTATTTTGTTTTCAACAATTTTCTTAAAATGCTTGTCTTTGGCATGATAAAGAAACTAAAAATATGTGTATAATTATCACACAATGTAAATTTCAGTCAGACAGTGGAAGCAGCAGTACTAACAGTTAATAAACTATTCAGGCTATGAAAGTATTCCTTTCCATATTTCCTGTAGGATATCTGTTGCCTCTGTCATGTACTAATCAACACAGTATGTCTGTTGATCTTTAATCCTTTACAAAATATGTATTACAGTGTAGTGTAAAAATGCTTCTGAGTAATATAAACAGAATAGTTCATTTAACATTTTTATTAACTATGTTATGAATAACAGGGATATGTCGCGTCACATTGGATGTATTACAAAATATGCTCAGTTTCATTTGTCATTAAACAATAACGTTAAACATCTTATTCAAACCTTCCTACATAGAAAGTAGTTAAATCTTCATCAACTGTATCTAATGCATAGACCGTTGTGCACAGTACTCAGAAATAGACGTCTATTCTAAGAATATATCTTTCTTACTGATTAAATTTAGTATTATCACTAGCAAATATACTGCATCATCTGGTAATTGAATTTCTGTAGCATCATTAAAAAAACTTCCACTGATTAACTGATTTTTAAAATCTATGATTCAATTAAGCTGGTTGAGAAAGTTACACTATGTTTTGCCAGTTATGCAGTCATTTGTTTTAAATTCTTTTGGGCCCTCATCATTTTACATTGTCCTCTCAACAACATCTATCTTGTTAAGAAGGCACAATGCTTCTGAGGGTGCTGAGGAAATATATCATACATGATCCTAACTTATACAGATAGGCACTGTATAATAATAATAATAATAATAATAATAATAATAATAATTATTATTATTATTATTATTATTATTATTATTTTTTTTTTTTTTTTTAGCTACATCACATTATGTAAGCTAAATTAACAATGAACTGAATTACTTTGAACAGAATCATGGATTAGTGCACTGTATTATGTTACTTTCTTGGTGCAAACCAATATTTATTTAAATATTATAAAATATGTTACAGTATAATTCATGTACTCTGACATTAAATACACTAATAACACAGGACCATAACAAAATTCCTTCATTTTAATTTTTAACTGTTTCCTCAATAAAATACACAAGCAAGAGTGCTGTACCTGCTGCTTGAATTTATATTTACTGTAAGAGTTCATGATATTACATTTTTTACATATACATAATGCTATTGCTAAAAGACACACACGCACACACATACAAAAATCAACTAAAGTGTCACAACTATGAATAACAACATATAAAGGCAAGCAGAAGATGTACCACAAACCCCAAGATGCTGATAAAACCAGCCCTGAATGGGATAACATCATAAGGCACACTTATGAACAAATCTGCAATAACTTACCAGTTTAGAGCCACTAGTTAATCCAGTACATACATCTTAGAGTTTTGGAAGGAAACATAATCTGTACAAAAGTCATGCAAACATGGGGAGTTACAAAGCCAGGAGTCAAAGCCAGGATCTATGTGGGAGCAGAACTAACCACTATGACTTTGTACATTCCCCACTGGAAAAATACAAACTTTAATTTACATTGCCAAGTATTGTCAAATTGACTAATCAAAAGACAGAATGCACTTGTAATTAGAACAAGAGCTCCAAAGTAAATACTGCATGTCCTTGAAAGATTTCTGACATTGTCCTTATCCAGCTGTACTCATACACATACTGAGAGTAGTGTTTGGCTGAGAAAAATCACAGAATAGTGTTTAAAACTTTATTATACATCATAGAGAAAAGAAGGCTGGGTACCTTTAAACAATAGAAAAATGTGAAAAATATATGAATTAAACTTATTTGTTATGCCTATAGCTGGAATCAAAATACTTTTATTTAGATTCATAAGCTTCATTTTTGTTTGATTCTAGGTGGGAAGGCACCATATGCAGTTCATATCAGTTTGTTCTGTTACTTAACTTTCCCCTCAGTATCCACAGGCTTGATGTCATGTCAGTTGGCGAAAATAAACTGCATTTGAATTAATTTGTGTGCAGCAATATTTGCATATTATTAAACTTCACATTATTACTTTAGCGTCCAAATATCATGTGTGAACATGAAATCAATGATCATTATCATCTATGGCTGCATTCTTTGTATCCTTGGAAGGGATTTATAACATAGCTTTCCTTCTTAGATACAAATTATATCTATTATGGAGTGCTTCCATAGGAACCAAACCCAAACCAGCTATACTAGTTTACACAAAAAAAAGTTTGTTTACCTGCAGATTATTAGATACCTCCTGCATTCAAATGTTAAGCCAACTCATTCCAAAAATGTTTCTGAGTTGTCATACAGTGAAGAAAAACTTTAAGGGGTTTGTGCATCTGTCTGGACAGAATACATATGAATAGTAATATAACACAGATGAGCTGTCCCCTAATAAATTCAAGTACAGTTCTCAAAGAATCTTTTATGTGGCATATTTGTTTATATACACTAACAAGATGTATTTATTATCTCATAGTCTAATTACTATTGACATTTGAAAATATAAAAGCATAATGTAATAAAAAAACACAATATCTCTGTTATTAACAAACTTCAACTTGGCACAGAGAAAGAATAGAACTAATTCACAAGTTTAGAAACAATCCAGGTTTCTATACAGACTATAAATAAACACTGAGACACAGATGTTTTACATTTCTAAGTACTTGTTTCACAATAAGAAATCAAATAATTGTGAAAGAAAACAGAAAAAATTATTATGGTCAAGTACCATGACTATTTGAGGGGTAAGTATTAAGCACCATCAAAATTCCCCCTTATCCTTTTTTCAGACATCATTAATATCTGCAAAGGATTTGTTGATCTGTTTTAGAAAAAGTCTAAGACACCAAGGCCTGCTCTCTCATCTTCCTACACCTAACTGTATCCAGTAATTCTGGTAATTAAATAGGAGGATACACAGGCATGCCCCCTTCAGAATTGACAAGACTTCACAGATAACAAAACACAACAATGTACTACTCACACTTATTACTTATCTCTGTCAATAAATATGAGGGATCGCTGCTTTCCTAAATCAACATAAACATTGGTCTAAAAAACCCTTCTGACTCGCTAACTTCCAAGACCCTCATTAATCCAGTTGCAGGGCCTTCCCTGCATAATACTGGTTGATCATGCTTTAATGGCAATCGTTTATGTCTGATCATCAAAACCACTTTTACTGATCTAAAGTCATCATTTTCACTACACATATCCCGATGAGGCTCATAATAAAATGGTGGCCTGACCAGGCCTCATTGTCCTTAGCTACTTCTTTCAACCCCAAGTGGAGTTTCCAGACAGTTCCATGAGAACAGAGAGATATAGTCCATACAGTGAGTCATGAATCTTTCTCTGGTTCACCTCTCAGTTGAAAGCTTTTCATGGGAGTTGCTAAGGGGCATTCTAACTATGTGACCAAACCACCTAAACTGGTTTCTCTCAATCGGAAGCAGTTGTGGCCATACTCCAAAGTCCTCACGTATTTCTGAATTCCTTACTCTATCATGGAGTATAAGCCCAACAACTCTGCACAGCAACCTCATTTCAATCACTTATATTCATGAACTAAATCCAAAGAAAAAAGAAAAAATACACGAAAGTAATGACCTAACAAGGTTAAAGTTCAGACACTCTAAGAGGATTAATAAGGTTTAAGAAGCAATGGACTATTAGAAACTAAACTAAGAAGATAAAGAGAAAATTTTAATTTAAACTAGAAAGAAAACACAGAAAAGGAGAAAGCACAAAACATCACACATGATTCAGACCAGACCAAGACTAAAATCTCAAAAAACAGTACCCAAATATGAAAACCTAAATAACATTGTTAAATGTAACCAACAAAGAGCTAAATAAAACAAGGAGTGCTGTAATACTAGAATTAATGGTATACACAAAAGAGTAGGACAAACAACATGAAGTTTTAATATTAAGGGAAGAACGGCAGCAAGGACTAATGAGTTAGCCAGTTCCTCAGCAAGGAAAAAAGTTGCAGCTGCTTCTTTTATAGAGTCTCAGGTGACTGTCATAATTGATATATTTGCATTTTACCACAATCACAGAGTCCAGCTTCTAGGCTGTTGAGTTAGGGTAAGTGAAAACAGTTAACATGTACACAGGGATCATGAGGAAAGGAAGGGAAAGTGTTAGGCTCCAGCAAACTCCTATCTTTGCTTTAACATCACTGTCTGGTATAATGAATGCAAAACTGACAAAAAAAATTACAACACAATTTTTTTGTCTGAAAGTACTCCTTTATGAGTAAGTTGCTCCAATTATATTACTACCTCTGCTGCAGTTACAGATTACTTTTGTCAAAATACACAATTTTTCTTAGCTATGTATGTTCTAATTATAAAACATTCCACATTTTCTCAAGTACATGTTGTGGGGTGGTAGAATTGGAGAGCTTGTGCGCTATAGAATCTTTCTTTATAAGTCATGAGTAAGCACAGACTAAACAAACATCTCTACAATAACCAACAATAGAATTAATATGTTAACTTTAGTTAATATGAAAGCGGTCAACAGGGTGGAACAGTGCTTGAGTTTTAAGAACCTCAGGCTGAATTCTGATCAGTGCTTGTGTAGAGAAGACACATGCTTCCTTTATCTACATTGGTTTTCTCTGGAGGCCTGATTTCCTTCCATATGCAACACATGTGTACATCTGGTTGAATGGTGATTTAAAATTTTCTCTGTACAGTTGAGTATGATAGCATGTACGTGTGTGCCCTGTCATGCACTGATATCTCCTAAACAAAGTTGCTTCTGGAATTACATTAGATGCTTCCAGGATAGACTCTGACTCTCCGCGACCCAGTAATAGAAAGGGCATGTCTTTAAAATGCATGGGTGATAAAAGCCCAAAGACAAAGTAGTTTTTCAAAACAGACTGTCTGAAATTACAGAAGCATGCAAAGTAAGCCAGACACATTTCTAATAAATAAAAGGCATTTGTAAAAATGATAAAGAGGCAATACTAGGATAACTATTAACTAACCATTTGTGTTTTTTATTTTCCTGTGTACTGTAATATTGGAAAATAGATGTCTTCCCTATTCAGTTGTCATCTCTGCTTCAGTAAACTATTGTGCTTTATTGTAACAAGGAATCCAAAGCAAGCATAGTCCATAGTAGCTCTCAATAATAAACAAAAATTCACACAAATTAAAAACATGTCTGTTTTGCTGCAGTTAGTAATTAAAGAAAGTAATGGCATATATTTACTTCTTACCATGGCAGGCTTTACATGTTTCATGTAGAAACCTTCGTGAATTTGAACTGAAAGGCAGCTGCAATTCAAGTAACACATTGTCAGATGTAATCCTCACAGTCATGTCTGAGCCTATTTAGAAAAAGAATTCATTACATTATAAATAGTTGTATGCATTGGTAGAAACTAAAATGAGCTAATACTGATACTTAAAGCCCATCAGAATAAAAACAAATTCACATAAACCTTAAAAGTTTAATTTATGAATAACATATTAAAATAGCATTACTCACCTAACACTGGAAATTCACTTAAGACTGAAAGAAAAAAATATACACTCCATTAGTTTATTCAAATCATGAAATAAAACCACAATCCCACAAAATATTTATATTTAAGATTTATATTCAAGCTATTCCATATGCATTTAATATATTTAGTGCTGTGAAAAAGTAAGAACACCCTGTGAAATGGGTGCATGTTTCTCAACAAATTTGCATGTACAAATATTTGATCTTCATTTTCATAATACTGATAAATAATGGTGATCTAATTAATCAAATATCAATGAAAAATATTCTTTGTAATCACGTATTCAAAAAAACAACAGAAATGCAATAGTCTGCTCTGGAAAAAATAAGTACACCCCTGGTTTCAATAGGCGATGTAAATCCCATTGGCAGAAAGGGGTTCTAAACCTTTCTTGTGATTATCTATCAGTCTCCTGAACCACCTTGCAGAAAATGTTATTCACTCATCCTTACAGAGCTTCTTTAACTGTATTATCCTTGCTTCTTTATATCTAATTCAAGTTACACCATAGCATTTCTAATAGGGTTAAAGTATGAGCGTTGCCATTCCATAACTCTACATTTCTTCTTTTTTCAGTCATTTGTGTGTTTATTGAGTCATTTGGTTAACTGTCTTGTTGCAAGATTTACTTCAGCTTTTTGAAAGATGGACTCACACTCAACTCAAATACCCCTAGTGTAATGTGGAACTCATGTCTTACTTAATAATAAGTTGGCCAGGTCCTGAGGCAGAAAAGTAAATCTAAGCCACAATGCTTTTATCACATGCATTACAGTTAGCAAAGTTGATGTGTCAAAGGCAGTTGTTATTTTTTACCAAACATGCATATGACATTGTGAAGAAACACAGCTCTACCTGCATCTCTTCCATCCAGAGCACATTGTTACAACAGGCATGTTCTTCAAAGTATTGTCAGCCAAATATAAGATAATCATCCATATTATGTTTTTAGAGAAAATGTCTTCCTGACCTTGCATGTAGGGCAAACTTATGCAGGATTTCTCAAATGGTTAACTCATACACTTTGACACTGACTGAAGCAAGACTTGCTTTTAAATCCCTTGATGTTATTCTGGGGATCTTGCAGCATCTACTAGTCAGTTCTTGGGGTGAATCTGAAGGAAAGACTTGGCCTGGATAGATCAATTTTACACTTCTGGTTGATGATCTTTCAGTCAGTAAAATGATTAACTACAAGCTGCTATGAAATGTTTTAAAACCCTTTATAGGCTAAAACACATCAATAATCTTTCTTCTTTGAGCCACAGAGAGCTCTGTTGAGCTTAGCAACATCTCACACCTCAGTTACCATCAGCGAATCACACCACAAGTTTATTATGTTCATATAAGGCAAGGCTCTCTAATTAACTTTCTATGGATGTTCTGATCATTTGTTGGAATGCACCAGATTCTATATGTACTTGTTTGCTAAAATAGTATACATGTGTGCAAAATGTGATTTTCCAGTTTTACCATTTAAAATAAGTTTACTTTTTTCTATCAGTATTGCTCACATGGCAATGAAATATTCTGCACAAAAAGCTAACAGAAGACAAACCTTTTCATATACTGTACTTACTTTTTCACACCACTATACATACAGTATTTTTAATTATTCATCTATTTAAATAAATCTATTACTGAACAAAATCGTGGATTCCTCCCATTAATAAACTGCTAAAAATAGCAAGTGGAATTATTTCTTTGAACAATCCACTGACATGGCAACCTAGGCTAAATAGGAATTATTGTAGCTTTCTAGGTGACTAGACCATTCCTTTTGCTCAGCAAACTAATGTGTTAATTTTTCTGCCCCACAGTTTCAGTCTAGAAGTATAAGAACCAGACCAGAAATACTTGCTTCTTTTCCACCCTACTCTCAGCTCCCAATAGCTACTACAAAATCTTGTCTTAAATTTAAGCCAATTTAATCTTAGTTATGTCATCATGAGGTGCCACTACTCATACTTCATCATACTTGAGCCCTTAAAAGCAGTCAGCACAAACAATGACATTACCAGTCTAAACAAGGGGTAGGCAACATCAGTCCTGGAGGGCCGCAGTGGCTGCAGGTTTTCAATCTCATACCTTATTTTATTTTATGTCTTTTTAATCTGCAATGTAATGTTCTTAGATTTTGTAGAATTTGTTCATTTTCAAAGGAATCGTCCAAATGATTTGAAGCCTAAAATGATTATTTTTTTGTCTGTCACATTTTTCTCTTAAGTGTTTTATTAAACCAAATAGTACATGATGAATCCACACAAGTGTAAATGGAAACAAGTTACGTGGAGAACTGCTGGCTCCTTTGTCATATGCATCTTATTGCTAATAAGGAACCAATAAAAACACTGATTGCAGCTCTTCAACACTGAAATACACAATTAATGGTGGGGAATCTTAACAAGTGAGACCACTAAAATGAAGCAGAAAAATGTCACTTCAGCAATAAGTGTTTCATTAGCAATAATTGACTTCTCATTATGAAACTGGGTTGGAAGAAAAACCTGCAGCCACTGTGGCCGTCCAGGACTAACGTTGCCTAGCCCAGCTCTAAACAAACACACAGTGGTTACAGTAAAAAAAAAAGAATTATTTGTGCTTATTAATTTTAAAAACCAGTACTATAAATAAATTATTGAAAAACAATAAAAATAATGAAGCCCTTACTGTTATCATGTTCATGTACAAATAAATTAAAATTGTCAATCTCTGATACCACAACACTTAGAAATGGTAGGAAGGACTGTAAAACAACTGCTGGAAACTTTGCAGGACAGTCAAATATACTACAGAAAATACTGAAAATGTTTTGTTCACCGTCTTGAATCTAAACATTGGCCATTAAATCAACATGATGTACAACTGTACAAATAAATTACAAAGTAAAGAGGGTGAGCAAGGTTTTGTATAGGGAAAACAACAAAAAAGAAACATCCAAGCCCAGTGTGCAAACAGAAAGAAGAAAACCTAAGAACTTTGTTAGATTGATAACCAAAGAGTCGTTTAAAGCATAAAAGAAGCTTCATTAGTTTTGTTTTAAAATTCAGATGATTACCAGCACTGAAGAGGGAGTTTAAATACCATAGTAAATGATGAGGATATGACAAGTGTGACTTCCACATCTGTCCTTAGCAACACACACCCACATCCCAACACCAAGACAGCCAACTGTTAGCAGAAACTACTGTCAGCTTTAGATTCTTCCTGTCCTTGTGCCATACCAAGTGCAATCTATGCACCACAGACAGTAAGAGTGGAAGGATGTACCATAGTAGGAACTGGTAGTGAAGGTTTATATTCATATCTAAATGGTACAGGCCAATTCTGTAAAACTCACCTATGTAGAGTCATGACTTCTAGTCAGATTGGAAGCTGCTAATAGAGTAGTAAAATAATTTTTCCAGATCATCATTGGTACATTCTGCTAAGCCATTTGGCTCTGGGTTATAACTAGAAATTACCTGGATAGAGCAACCTATTTTAGCACACCAAAACCTAGAACATCTGGATACCAGTAAGACCCTCTATCCAAAATTATTGCCCTAGGAAGTCTATGCAATTTTACAATCTGAGCAATATATATATATATATCAACTAGTTCTTTAATACTTGGATGTTGTACCATGTTAGCCATTATGGATGTAGTGAGAAGTTAAGCAAAACGACACCTTTTATTGGCTAACTAGAATGGTTACAATATGCAAGCTTTTGAAGCAACTCAGACCCCTTCTTCAGGCAAGATGTATGATTACATGTTCTTCATACACTTCTTCTGTTTTATGGCAATTTGAATGCTCTTGGTATATTATTGCCACCTACTGTACAGAGAGAAAACTCCTCATTCCATTTAATAGGTTAAATTCGTTTTCCCAGTTTCGTGTTTCTAATGAATTTCATTAGATCCTTGTATTTAGCAGCACTGTTGTTGTGTACTCCCAAAAGATCCTTTAATGATACTGTATTCATTTTAGTTTTGCAGAGACATTAATTTGTGTTCGCCTTTAGATTTTTACACAGAATACAATGGAGTAACACATTGCTTCCTCTGAGCCACATTTTAGTTTCCATCTCTGTGTCAACCTATTAAATACAATCCTTGATTTAAGGCACAGTGACTAGCCTTAGTCTGCTTAATATTACTTCTTCTCTTTTGTTTATACTTACCGATTTAAAAGGGCAACATTATTATGAATCATTACAATTGTCTGCCTTTAACTGCTCCTTCCTATGTATTTTTCCATAATTGCAAAACTTGTTTTTTTATTCTACTTTTGATTTCACTATAACCCTAACCCTCTTCAATTTCATTAGTTAATTTAATAAAAGTACATGACCATACAATGTTTTGAGCAAGGTAGATTAGCAATAAAATCTATAGAAGCCCTCTTCCAGTGTCTAGTGGTAGATAAACAGGCTGCAATAAACCTATTGGATACTCAGGGAACAGGTTTGTTTCTGTAACAAATGTCCTAATATACTGTTTCACATTTTCAGTCATCCCCTCCTAATAGAAATATGTAGTTCCACCATCTAGGTCATACCAGAATGCCTAAACAAACGAGAACTATGAGTCTAGTCCAACACCTTGCCTATCAAATCAAATGTCATGGAACAGGAGTCCCAAAACACATAAATCCCAACAAGTTCTATAAGCACATCCAAAAATGGCGACAGAGGGGGATATCATTGTCAAACCCCAGTTAGCAATAAGGAAAAACACTGAATCTTTATAAAATAAAAGATTTATTCTTTACAAAAAAGTAATCCAAGCACTATGACGCTCCATGAACACAACAATACAACAGAATTGCCTGAAACACAAATCAGTTTGAGTTAACAAAGTTCCAATAAAGAATCCAAACGTGATCAAAAGGAACAGAGAAGGTAAAATTAAACATAAATCACAAACATTACAATAAAGCACAAATTAAGTCACCAATCCTAGGCATGTTCGAAATTAATAAATAGGAACTGTGGGAGAACCTTTGGATTTATAGGGCAGAGGGCAGTTCTTAGCATTTGCAGGTGGCTTCACCTCCTTCCAACATGGGACATAACACAGGCAGCTTACATATATAAACCAAATCATAAATAAAGAATAATGAACATAAACAATATAAATCAAAGAATCAACAATAAACAAACGAGACATAAAATGTAAATTTGAACCCTAGCCAGGGGATGAACCATGACTGAGACATAACAACCATACATTATATTGGACAGGGACTTAGGCGGTACTTCTTGATCAATTAATGACTTTCCTACATTGGAGATTAGATCATCCAATAATTATACAAGTGCAGCCCCTAAAAACGTCTCAGGAGAAATTAAATTGTCTGAAGTTTTAGCAATTGCCTCATGTTCAAATTGTCTAGAAAGGGCTTCAGAATTGCTGTTTGCAGACCAGCAGAAGATGATTTCCACTAAAATATAACACCAAATGAGCATGCTTGGCATTTAGTTTTTTGGCAGACTTAATATACACAAAATTTTTAAGATTAGTGTAAATGACAAAAGAGAAATAAATGAGCAGATCACTTTTACCCACATCATAGTTCTGCTCGGTTTTAGTAAGCTTTTTCAAACAGAAGGAACATGGATGGGTCTCCTTAGAGTCCATAAACTGCTGAGATAAAATAACTCCCACACTGATACTAGAGGCATCAACCTTCACAATGAACTGGAATGAGGGGTCGTAGTTTAAATATTTTCAAACTTGAGCCTACAAGATCCATTCGAATTTAAGATTGTTTTTTCTTCCTGAGCAAGATATAGCTAAAATATTTTATAAGCTTTCTAAAGAAATGTGAAACCCTTATGAATCCCTGAACCTGTTTAATGGTTTAAGGTGCTTTCTAATTCAACACAGCAGCAACTTTCGACTGACCCATGTTCACACCAAATCTGGAAATGACAAAAACTAAAAATATCATAGAATCCTGGTGATAATTATACTTTTCAAGTTTTACATATAACTCTTTCTCTGAGTAGTTGAAGGACTCTCTCATATGCTGCACTTGTACTTCAAGGTTATTAGAAAATATCAAAATGTCATTAATATAGACTAGGATACAAATTTTTTTACTGAAACATATTGTTAACAAAAGCTTGAAATACTATTGGGCATTAGCAAGACCACATGATATTACAAAGTACTTTTAAAGACCTGTAGTGGTATTAAATGTTATCCTCCAGTTGTTTTCCTCACTTATTCTTATTTAATTAAATGCACTTTATAAATCCAGCTTCATGAATACAGTAGAACCTGTCACTTGATTAGGTAGTGCAGACATGAGAGGGAGGGGATAATTGTTTTTAAGAATTATTTTATCAGATTTCCAGCAGTCAATGCAAGGTCGAAGAGTCAATGACCCTTATCCTTTTTATTTACAAAAAAAAAAACAAAACTGTATTATATTCTATTAGAAGGTACAATAAACTCCGTTTCCAAGTTTTCTGGAATATATTTGCTTATTGCTAAACTCTCAGGACAAGTATAGAAGCCTCTATAAAAGATTAATAGGGCAATTATAATCTCTGTGTGTAGGTAACTCAATGGATTTTTATTTATTAAAAATGTCCTGAAAATTATTATATTGTGAAGGGTGCACAAGAATCAAATTATAGTGAACCACTGGTGTTAAGATTGTACCCAAGCAAATTTCACAGAACCTTTTTATTTTTTTAAGTTGTTTCCAATCAATTTTTTAACATGAGATAACCCAAAATGAAGGAATAGTACTGAGAATAATGAGAAATTAGATTGTTTCAATATGCAAAGTATGAACTTGTAGAATAAGTAGAGGAGAAATATATGTAATAGTACTTGTCCCTACTATGGCGGACGGCTGGGGAACCTGCCCAGCTGGGATACCTGGAAGAACTGGGAAAGGGACAATACCTCCCCAGGGCCATGAGAGGACAGCTGCCCTCTGAGTCACAGGATCAGTGCTTAGAAGCTCAGTCCTGTTGGGGCCCATGGAAAACACCAGGGGGAGCCTGTATGATTACAGAGCCATGGACTGCAGCACTTCCGCCACACCAGAATGTGCGGCCGGAAGAGCATTACAGAGCACCTGGAGCACATCTAGGGCAGTGAAGCCAGAGTCAGGAGGAAAATGACGGAGCTTGTGAAAGGAGGAGTGAAGGCGATAGAGAAGAAAGAGTTGAAAAGAAAGAAGGGACTGTGAGAGAATTGTGGCTATTTAAGGTATTGTGGTAATTCAGACCCCCGAACACAGACAGACAGACATCAAATGTCCAAAAACACACACGT
This sequence comes from Polypterus bichir lapradei, assembly GCA_026402145.1. Lineage (NCBI taxonomy): Eukaryota > Metazoa > Chordata > Cladistia > Polypteriformes > Polypteridae > Polypterus > Polypterus bichir. The sequence continues at coordinate 15,813,179 of JANRMT010062849.1, forward strand.
TTAATTATGTCCTTCTTTGTACAACACCATACAATGCCCCAAAAGGGTTTAGCTTCTAAGCTCTGATCCCGTGGCCCCGATGCAGACCAGGGCAGCTGCCCTCTCATAGCCCAGGAGCGGTATTGTCCCTTTCTCGGTCCTTCCAGGCTTCAGGCTGGGCAAGATCCCCATCTGTCCACCACACCACATATACAATATCAGGTTTTAGTTTTAACAGAGGAGCAGTCAGTTTTTGCTCTGTCTTTAACTGGAAGTTAATAAAATTTTCTGCTGCCCCTGAATTGAATTGAGTAGTGCTCGTGTTAAACCATTCCCAAGCTTAATTGACACAAACAGTGAATTGGCCCAATAAGTATATTTACTCATTTCAGCAATGTCTAAACTTAAAAGAGGACTGACTTTGACCCCTTTTCCACAGCTTAGTGCTGCAATTGATTATATTAAATTGTCAGCAGTAAAAGCAACATTTTTTTAAGACATCTGTGATGTTCATCTGCATTTAACATGTGTTTAAAGAGACTGGGAATTGACAGTTCCTGCCTGTCTTTTAGTCCTGTGAACCTTAAAGTTAGTTCAGTGACATTCTCATGTATGTGAGTAATAACAACATCATGCTCTCATATTTTTTTTTTAAGTAACCTTTGCTTAGATTGAGTCTTTAGTAACTTTGTCATAATATCATCCCATTCAGGATCCAACATTTCTCCTCTAAATTTATTTACTGACTACCAGAGTTGAATTGAGTAAAAAGAAAGAGGAAAAGCATCAGGAGCAGGATGATAAACTATACAGTAAAGCGACAGAGAAAGAATTTGTAACTGGTAGAATGACAAGAAAGAAATGGCTAAGCCCAATACGCTAACTGCAAGACAAAACCCAGAAAGTTTTTTTTAAGATCAATAACCAAAGAAATGTTTAAAGCAGAAAATATTCATCCTTTGTTTTGTTTTCAAAAATTTAAACAATTACCTACACCAAAGTAATAGTAATAATAATAATACATTTTATTTATTCCTAGGCGCCTTTCTAAACACTCAAGGACACTGAACAATAGATGAAACACACATTATAAACAAAACTAAAATACAAAATTTAAAATCAGATAGAGCAATTGTAGTTAAAGAGAAAAAGCAGTCTTAAAACAGATGAATTTTAAGTTTGGATTTGAAAGTGAGAATGATTCAATATTTCTAAGCTCAGATGGTAGTGAGTTTCAGAGCTGAGGAGTAGAGCAACTGAATGCTCTACTCCCCATGGTGGTAAGATGGACGAAGGGGACAGTCAAGTGGATGGATGAAGAGGATCTAAGGGAATGGCAACATGGAGGAGGTTGGACAGATATGGAAGGGCAAGGTTGTAGATAGCCTTAGAAGTTAACAGAAGAATTTTGAATTGAATGCAGAACTTAACTGCAAGCCAGTGAAGCTGCTGCAAGAAGGAAGTGAGAGAGGAAGGAAGAGAAGGGGGTTCTAGTAATGAGGTGGGCAGCTGAATTATGGACCAGTTGAAGCTTATAAAAAGATTTGTGAGAAAGACCAAAAAAAGGGAATTACAATAATTCAGACAGGAAGTGACAAGTCTATGAACAAGGATAGCAGTGGGTGGTGTGGGGAGTGAGGGAGGGGTGAATAAGATTAATGTTACACAGGTGGAAATATGCAGTCTGGGAGATGATATTGAGGTGGGAGTGAAAGATAGAGTACTATCAAGGATGACACACCAAAAGTGGTGGGTTTAAATTCTGTGAATGATGACTAAATGATGGTGTGACTTCCCAAGAGTGCCCCAGGCAACCCTCACCCACATCCTAACAACCCAAGGCCAAAATGATGGTGGGAGGCAGAAACCAAGATGTCATCATGGTAAAAATAATAGATAATAAACAAATAAATTAAACTACTGAATGACCCAACATAGCTGTGAAATGAAAGTAAACTAATATGCACCAAAAAACCAAGATACAGAAAACAATTATACCAGTAATGCAAAAAAATTCTTACGACTGATATATAAATTAATACACATATATCCATTCATGACAACAACATACTGACAAGTACTTCATTAATACATTGGGCTTTTATGCAAATGATGTCCAAAAAAACTGTGTATGAAGACATGCTTTCAAATGAAAGCCACCACTATAGTATGTCGGAAGTAGCTATTTTAATAAGTTGCAACCAATTTTTTTATTCCCCTCCCACATTCTCTTAATACCATGCGATTACCCAGTCTAGTTCAAATATCACCAGTTCCCTGTCAATGCCTGCTTCTCCATGACCACTAGTAAGGCACAAGGGCAGGCTTTTAAAATAGCAGATAATGACTTACAAACAAAATGAGCCTCACAAATCCAAATTTATATATTGTATGTTCAAGAGTGACCAGCATTAGGGAATTGTTAGCTAATATAACTAAATATATACTTTGCCAGGAGGCACTTCCAACAGAAATTACCTTATATACTACATATCACATATTTATAGCCACTGTATGTAGCAAATTCCTTGAAAATGAAATAGTAAATGGTAATGCTGTAGGCATATGTAAGGCATGGACCTACAGTATGTATGCATCAGATCTCTTTAGGCTGTTTCTACAGTGATGCCAAAATGTCAACATAGGTATACAGTAAAACCAAATTTAACAGTTGCATATTTACTGCTTTCCTGCAATTCATATTTATTGATAATGTTGTTGAACATAAAAAAGCTGTTGTATGAGCAAGTAAGCATCTCATAAGAATATGTTCCCACTACATCTAAAAGTGACTCTATTCTGAATTTTGCCTCATATAGGATTTTTTTTGTCTGACTCTTCAAAGTATTTTTTCAAGTGGTCTAAATCTGATAAGAGTGTGTTCAGCCAGTGTATCTGTCTTGAACATTCTCCACATGCTGAAAATGAACAAAGACAATTTTGTAGGACAGATGAGACGTAATAGACAAAGGCTTGTTGCTACATTACTTCACACTGTTTCAGTGCCGGATGTCTGTGAATTTGTCAGCTGATGATGGCAAGAAAGAGAAACAGAAAACAAAGAAATTGTAGCAATTGCTATGAGCACAATTATCACAGCTTATATGTATTGAGAACTGGTGAGAATAGGACTGGTGGGGATGCGATGTCAAGGTTCTGAAGGCAAAACAGCGGTTATGAAAGTAGTGCAATTATTTTCTGGCTGTGTTGTCATGTCTTGTGCTGATCACACTTATCTAAAACAATTCAGGGGCCTCATGTATACGTCATGTGTAGAATTCACACTAAAACATGGTGTACAGACAAAATCAGAAATGTGCACACGCACAATAAAATTCAGATGCATAAAACAGTGCATAAGCAAAGTTTCACGCACTTCCCCTTTATAAATCCCAATCAACGTGAATTTTAACACACATGCATGTGCCTACAGCCAAATCCTGAGTACTCCCAGAATTTTGCATATTTGAATATGCAAATCAATATAAATAGCCCATTCCGTTCAGTGTTTTGTTAAAATACAATGGTAAAAGCACATGTAAAAAAGAAGAATTTCACCAAATGTGACGTGGAGGTCCTACTCAGTGAAGTGGAGGCAAGGAAAAATGTACTATTTGGTGGCTTAGGTGGTGGTATGAGCAACAAAATGAAATTGATGGAGTGGCACTTGAAAGTTCAAGTTCAGAAAGTCGCACAGTGCCCGAAAAAAAAGAAGTGGTCAGATGTATAAGTCGACATGAAGTGAAGAGTGTCTGAATACACTGAATATGGAAATGTATTAGGGCCACACAGAAGAAAAAAAAATAGGCACACAGTGAAGAAAAAGGGTCTATGTAGTGATTAAAGTCGGAATGTCAACTTTAATCTCGAGAGCTCCATTTTAATCTCATATCTTATTTTGCAATTAAAGTAGAACATCACAAGCTTCTTTATTTTAAAATTGATATTTAATTTACTAGAGCTTCCCGAATCCCATCGTAACTAAAGAAGCACATTAAATGCTTTGTATTCTCTGTGTTCAATGACCCTGTCGTTAATCACTACTTGCTTCTTAAAGGAGCTTTCTCTTATACTGACAGGAGCGCGCAGGCAGTGATCACTACACAGAATACATTACATTCATTATATTACTGCGTTCTGGACATTTTAAAATAGTAAGATCTATACTTGATATCATTTTCATGATGAAAAGCATGTATTAAACATGTGAGGGTATGGTGGTGCTGCAGTAGAAATGAGCGATGAGGAATAATGCAATAATTTGTTGCAGCAGTATACTGTCTCTGTCTAACATATCAACCCCCAATTCCTGTCCTTCCATTTTTTTTCTCCACGTAACCAATCGCCACACAATAAGTGTATGTAATAAATGTAAAACCAGCTATAAGCTTAGAATGCTGATTAATCAAAATTTTTAAGGAACATTGAAAAATCTTCATTATATATGTTTAATTATTCCATCCATCCAGGATTACCACAGTCCCAGCAAGCATAGAGTGCAAGGTAGGAACAATCCCTGGACGAAGTGCCAGATCAATGCTACTGCTGTGCCACCGTGCCCTGCATGTTTAATTATTAACAGTACAGTACACATTATTTAAATGAATTTAACAATTATCTGTAAAATGGAATATACATACTGTACTTTAATGCATTTCATCATACAAATTATATAAAATGTACATCCTAGTATTCTAACTGCACAGCTCCAAGTGGATAGCTCTTGGAAATCTAATTCAACTTAGACACCAGTCATAATCATCTGTAAATACGCACTCTCTTCTATTGAACTGAATTGAATTCCTTTATTGTCATTGTATGGTACAATGAGATTAAATATGTAACTCCTTCATAAACTTATTTTCCAGTAAAGTGATAAAATAATAATACAATAAAAAACAATGAAAAATATACAATATGAAAGCATAAGTACAGTACACATGTACTGTACATACTGTATACTACAGATTGTGCAAATGGTTCATAAAGTGGCTCAGGTTGTGCAATATTGAAGATGTAGTGCAAGTTTACAGTGAGGTAATTGTGACTCTAAATACAAACATAATGGTGCGACTCAAACCACTTACACCTGAACACCAGCAAAACCAAGGATGTGGTGGTGGATTTTAGGAGACCCTGGACCCCATGATTATCAGAGGTGACTGTGTGCAGAGGGTGCAGACCTACGTATAAATACCTGGGAGTGCAGCTGGATGATAAATTGGACTGGACTGCCAATACTGATGCTCTATGCAAGAGAGGACAGAGCCGACCATACTTCCTTAGAAGGCTGGTGTCCTTCAACATCTGCAATAAGATGCTGCAGATGTTCTATCAGACGGTTGTGGTGAGTGCCCTATTCTACGCAGTGGTGTGCTGGGGAGGCAGCATGAAGAAGAAGGACGCCTCACACCTGGACAAATTGGTGAGGAAGGCAGGCTCTATTGTAGGCATGGAGCTGGACAGTTTGACATTCATGGCAGAGCGACGGGCGCTGAGCAGGTCTCCTGTCAAGCATCCACTGAACAGTATCATCTCCAGAGAGAGGAGCAGCTTCAGCGACAGACTGCTGTCACTGTCATGCTCCACTGACAGACTGAGGAGATCGTTCCTCCCCCACCACACTATGCGACTCTTCAATTACACCCTTTGGGGGGTGGGGTGTTAAACGTTAACATTATACAAAGTTATTGTCTGTTTTACCTGCATTTTTTATCACTCTTTAAGTTAATATTGTTTTTTATCAGTATGCTGCTGCTGGAGCATGTGAATTTCCCCTTGGGATTAATAAAGTATCTATCTCTCTATCTAAACAGTTTTACCAGGAGCACTTGATGGACTGATTGAGTGTTTATACCTCTTGGCACGAAACCATTTCTGAGCCTCAAGGTCAGTGCAGGAAAGGTTCTGCCGTATGGGTGAAGTTGAAATAGACTGTGGCATCCATGCAGATGCTGGTGGCCTTCCTTGAGGCTTTATGCTATAAACGTTATCCAGTACTGGAAGCTGTATCCAGATAATCATCTGTGCTCTCAACACAACCCGCTGTAGAGCTTTCCGATACCAGTACCACACACAGATATAATGGGTTAAAATACTCTCAGTGGTGCACTGAGAGCAACAACGTTAAAGTAGCTATGGTATTTGTAATAGTTTGGCCATTCTGTGCACCAATATATTTTTACAGAATGATTACAATCAAGTGACTTTAATTTGTAAATGATATGCAATTCATTTTGGTGCATTTAATAAAGTCCGCACCATGGACGTGAATCTAAAAAGGGAAGACAGCACAGAAACAGTAGCACTGCTTTGACACTGGGTGCTGCCAGTTTGCAAAACCAAGCAGAATAGTGTGTATGCATGGTGTGATGCTGCCATGAAAATTTGTGCGGCCTTATGGCAAGTTTAGTTTTTATACATCTTGAAGTGAGCGTAGAAACAGGCATATGCAACATTTTTGTGCATATACACCGTTTATACTCGACGCCCCAGATCTGGGTCATATTTGAGTGAAAAAATTGGAACTTAGCTGCAGTAAGAACACAGACTTCTTTTGTTTTCAAAAAATATAAAAAATTAAACTTGCTATTCACTAAGTTTTAATTAGGGTTCAGGATCTTGTTCTTTAACAAAAGAGCTGTTCAACAAGTTGGAGTTCATGAAAAAGGAATAGTAAACTGAAATAACAAAAAGTACAACAGTAATTATACAAATTAAATACAGAAAATCAGGACATGTTTAAATTGGATCATAAATATGAATCACAAAAATAACTAGAGTGAAAACATAAGAATAGCTAAATACAGCAAACCCAGAAATATACTATTACATTTTTCCTGAACTCACCACTTTTTTAGTTGGTCCCAGAAATGCTACACAGGGTTTTTATTGTATTTTAACAAAGTTTTCAAGTGATATTTGCAAAAACCTGGAACCCATATGAAGAATGAGTACCACAAAAAGTAAATTATAAAAATAATAAAAGACAGTAAATCCCACAATTTTAAGATGATGAGGATAGTAGTACACAAGCAACACATAAACATCTTACATTCAACTGTAGTGGTCTTCAGTGTAATAACAGCTTTATGTCTAGTTTTCTTTGCTGAAAAGTAGGCAGCTTTGTGCAAAAGTTAAGAGCGATTTTTGCCCATTATAATCAAAAGATTTGCTTGAGCTCATTCAAGTTTCTAGGACTGTCATTTTTAAAACATATAACACAGTCTGACGTCAAACCTTTAACAAAGCCATTTAACGATCACAAATGATATTTTTATATGTTAATTACCCCATGTTCTTTATAGTGGTGTCTGAGAAAAAACATAATAGAAGACAATAAAGAGCAGTGTTGTACAATGGTAGAAATCGTTCACAGAAAAAAGAAAAAAGTCTCTTCAGAAGTACTTCATGAATTGAAGTCAGGACTCTTGACCAACAGATAAGGGGGACAGATGGATCTTCATCAACAGTCCATACCAAGAGGCTTTAGTTTTCCTGTTTATGCAAGCACTGACAATTTGGTGATAACTATTTAGCAATATCTTAGCAATAAAGCATGCACATTTTGAGCATATGACTGGACAATGGACATGTTGATTATATGACACAAGTAACATAAGATTTTTCTTTTTTCATGGATGTTTTTTCACTGTTGGCTGTTGTACAGTGGCTGGTTGTTACTACCTTCCATTATTTCATAAATGCCTTTCTCTCCATTCTGCATGAAAACATGAGATAATTTTTTTTTTTGGCTACCACTACAAGGAACATGTTTTCTGCATTTCTTTATTAGGATGATTTCTTTCATATTTGGAAAAAATGGCAGCCTTTGACTTAAAGATGTGTATTCAACAAACAGTGCACTATAGTTAATTTTTCTTTTAATGTTCCTTTCCTTGTAAGTTTGCAATAGAAATACAGACTTGAACAAAATAAATTATTTGCAATCCAGCAAAAATTGAGAAACTTTGAAGGGTCTGAATACATTTGCAAGGCATGTAAGACTGTCTGGTAATCCTGGAAAACTTGAAAGTTTAAAGGTCATGAATATATTTTCAAGGCACTGTATTTTTACTTTTACAGTCTGGCTACTGTCAGAATTAATATACTTGTGCAGAGACCCAAAGTGAGAGGATATGTATGGTTTAAAGTATAAATCCTTAGCTACTAGAGAAGTGTACAAATATACTGTTTAATTCACTTCTCTTTGCAACTGTGTATGAAATAATCTTGACATACCTTCTTCAATTGTACAGTCTTTGGTGATAGGAATGACTTTATCCAAAGAAATATCATCCTTGGTGATTGCCATTCTTCGATGAGTAAACAAAAATATTCTAAAAAAAAAAAATAATAAAAAAAACTATTTATTATCCAAAGACAAGAGCATTAGGTTGATGAGCAATCTAAACTGGGCATAGTGTGTGCACATGTGTGAGTGTATTCTCTTGTGATGGACTGTTGCCCTATCCAAGGGACTATTCCTGCCTTGTGCTTTATGCTTGCCGGGATGGTCTCCAGTTACCCTGCTCAGGATTTAGCAGGCTTAGAAAATGGTATGGTACGTACATTTTAATTTGTGTTTGTGCTTTCAGCATATGCATATTCAAATCTTTATTGGTCTAGCAAGTATACTGTAGAAAAATTTTGACAGCAAAGCAGCTCCACATGGTGCCATATGTTGAGGGAATATCTGTTTTAATCCTTTTCACATCAGTTGGCCTACTGAAAAAAGTACAGAAAAAAGAAGAGAAAAATTAATCTTACCCATATTCTGATTTGCACTCCACAAGACTGACAAGCCTACTTTCAATAACATCGTTGACGAAGAACTGACATTGGGCAGCATGTTAGTTTAGTTAAGGTAACACATACAAATACAGAAATATTATATAAGGGACAGCTCATTATATGTTTACCCCTTGTGAGGTAACCAATTGTTTCATCTGCTATACATTACTTATTATATATTTTGTTTAGTGTATTAATTAAACATTACATTTCAAATATTAAGCTGCTCAGGGGTTCTTAAATAACACATTACTGGCTGGCCAATATACTTGATTGCTGTCACTGAGAATCAGCATCTCTCTACCACTGGAAAAATATTATTTTTTCCATTAACATTCTTAGCAGCTAACACTGCATAAATAGTAATATGAAACTAGTCCAATACTGAGTAAACACTGACATACTGTAGTTTTGCATAATTTAGCTCTTTATTTCAAAAATTCCTTCAGCCATGGTTACTTATATGCTAAAGGAGTTCTAAATAATGCAAGAGAAAATTCTGGAAGGGAGACTGCTGTGGTGTTTAAATTTTATTATTTGTGAGCCATTAGCTAGGTAAATAAAATTTGAATTTATCCATATGTTGTTTTTGTTATTTCTGGCTCCTACTGTATCTTTGGTCTTGTGGAACAAAACATTGAATGCAAGGCTTTGTTTTACAATATGGAAGCCTAATGTGTTTATTTGGGACTATTTTGCCATAAATACAAAAGCAGTAAAATATCAAAGTAAATACAACATGCTAAAACAATCTATTTGTTTTCTAACCACATCTCCAATTCAGGGTCACAGGGATCTAAGACCTATCTAAACATAATTGGCATGAGTTGGAAACCAACCCTAGGTTGGCATCTTCACAGGACACACTCCCAGCCATACACACACTCGAACTGGCACTGGTTTATTTTTCCATATGTGTCTTTGTTGGTACCTTATTATTGCCACTGTTTTGACAAGACAGGTAAGTAGTAATTTCATTTTACTATGCACATGACTATAAATTTGAACTAGACCAAAAGCATTACAATTGACTTTTATAAAAGTAAAATAATTCAATACAAGAAAATTATTAATTCCCTTTGAAATCACATACCAAATAGATTTTGTTGCAGCTAATTATCTTTAAAGTCTTTTAGTCAGACCTCCTTGAAGGCTATGTCTGCAGAAGATACCAGCTGATCCAGCACCTCAAGCTCATAACTGAAAGAGAGGTTGACTGGCCCGTGTTGTAATAGAGAATTGGAAGACCTGGCTCAGGTGTCCTTTAGACAGATAGTGAGCAACCCTAAGGTTTTCTGAGATTAGATTTCAGACCAGATAGGTGAAGATAGGTGGACCACAGTCACAAGGCAAATGGTGCACACTGTCCAGGGGTATCAACCCCTGATTTGGAAGTGTCAAACTGTGTTCAGGTCCTTGTGGAGCTAGATTTGTATCTGAAGACTCTGAGGAGGTAGACAGACAAGAGGTACCCTAACAGGCTACCTCAAAACTAGTCCCCAGAAAGAGAGAGGTTGTGATAGTTAGGGACTCAGTCATTAGGGGGACTGAAGTACAGATTTCTTCCAGAAACAGCTGTTGCCTTCCAGGTGCACAGGTGGGAGACTTCCCTGGAAGGGTTGATAGGCTGTTGTCCAGAGAAGGGGTTGATTCAGTTGTCATTGTCCATGTTGGAACAAATGGTATACATAAGGGTAGTCTATCACAGTGTTAGTGTTGCTGCCTCACAGTAAGGAGATCATGGGTTCGCATCCTGGGTCATCCCTGTGTGGAGAACGTTTTGAGTAGTGAGAAAAGCACTACATAAATGTAAAGAATTATTATTATTATTATTAATAATAATAATAATACAAATTTAAATAGTTTAGACTGAGGAGCAGAACTGACAAGGCAGTCATCTCTGACGTTAAACCAGTGCCACGTGCCAATTCAGGTATGACTGAGGAGATTAGAAGGCTTAACACGTGGCTCAAATTTGTAGGTATAGGTTTATGGCAAATTTGGTCTCCTTTTTGAATAAATTGGAACTCTTACAATGGGTTACATTTGAAATAGAGGGGCACCAATGTGTTGGGAAGGTGTATGAGTAAGTTAGTCAAGGATTGTTTAAACTAGGGAATGGTGGGCAGGAAATTTAGGACAGGTCAGGTTTAGATCTGTACAAGAGGAGATGAACAATGGTGTGAAAACAAATATGTATGGTAATGTAAATTCCAACCTGAAGTTTAAGTGCAAAAGAAAAATAAGTAAAACTTTAATGCTAGAAGTATCAAAACAATCAAGTGTGTTGGAGTTGTATTTAGCTGAGCATAATTATATTACAGCAATAACAGAAACTTTGGTAAATATTAAAGATGGGGATTAGTATAACATAGATGGGTATACATTTTAGAAAGGATAAGACAGAACGGGAAAGGAGAGGGGGATTGCCATTTATGTAAAGCAGAGTTTAAATGCAAGTCTTCTTCAGTTGAATGATGACCCACATATGAATAGGGACATCTGAAATTCATCTGTAAAGCATTAAGAAAAACTGTATTGTGATGACAAATGAACATACAATACAAATGTATGTCAAGACAACTGAAAAAGACCAAACAGCCAAAAGTGCAATGACCCCAGAAGGTCATGCGAAAAGAAAATTTCCCTACGGAAATAAATTATATTAAAGAAAAAGGTATAAAAAACCCTCAGACCATCACAATGAAGTTGGTTATAAAGAAATGGGCAGAATAGGGCACTGCTATGCAGATGTGTAGAATTGGATGCTCATCCAAACAGAGTATTCCAGAAGTAGATATTAGCTATAAAACAAGCACAGTCTAACATGGATGAGACTTGAGAAACAGTCTCATCAGGGGCCTTTCAAATCTGTCCAAGTGTTGAAATACAGCTAGCTGACAGAAACTCGTATCAAATTGTGATTACATTTTTTGTGACCCTTGGGTCTAAAGCAAGAAGACTGATTCTATGGGGGTGATGAGATATTTATGTCTCAATGCTAATCACAAATTTTGTCACAAGCACATCATCGTAAAATAACATTTCAACATAATGCTATGAGGAACTTTTCTCTGTCATAGCCAGGAATAAATATGATGACAAAGTGAATATAGAAATTTTAAGGAAATTCTCCTGCAAAGCTTGTTACAGAGCAGTATGAAAATGATTCGACATTGTAGTGGCTTAAAAAGGTTACAAATTTCTGTTAATAAATGATCCTCATCCAAAATTAAGGAAACTTCAGCAATTTTGCAATAGAACAAACATAAATCTTCAGTCTCTGTATGACAAATGGTAACATAAACCAAATGAGCTTAATGATAGATTTCTGCCAGAAATACCTCTATTCAATTAAGTCACTGTAGGTAAACACTTCATTTTTAATTAATTATTAATTATAAAAATCTGCATATTTTTGATTTTAGAGTGTCTTTCTTGAAGAGACAGTGCTAGAAAAAACAAATTAAACACATTAAGAATCCATATTAAATTCAGTAAAATGATAAAGGGAAATATTTTTATAGCCATTAGACTACAAACTGCTTTATTGTTGGTTGCCTCCAATCTTTAAATGTATGTGTTTGACATCTTTTCTATGATGCACCAAAATGCGTTCACATTTTCTGTTAGGTGTAGGACACGTTTTTTTTTCTTTAGTAGTCACTAATGTGTTGTGTTATGGTACTGGATTTGAAAGCTCACAATGAGATTCTGAGCAATTCACTTTACCAACTTGTGCTCCAACTGAAAACAAAAAATCTACTCAAATACTTATATTGTATCCTCATCTTTTAAGTCATCTTAGATGAATGCATCAGCAAAATATACAATAAAAACAGAACAAGAAAATTAATACTTATAGTGAAGAAAGAAAATTTTTAAATTATGAGAAACTTGCTGCTGTATATGGCTAAACTGTATACTGCATATAGAACGAAGATACTAATCCAGTGATTCATCCATTTGGTTAGCCAGCTTAATCCAAATGTAGCCTTGGCAGTAACCAGGACCTAACAACACAACATTGGGTGCATGGTAGAAAAAAATTCCTAAACATTCATGTTCACATGGCATATTCATGCACACAGACATACTCACCCTAGGCACTTTTTCCGGTATGAAGAAAAGCCCATTTAGAAAAACCTAACTTTATATACATGTCAGTGGGGGACATTTTTTGTACACTGGGTCATTCCATTTCTCTCTTAGGAAAAGAAACATGTAAATATTACATTTAAAACCCAGCAGATGAACAGGCAATAGGCACTCATTGTTGGGACTGGGGGTGAGAAGTTAAAAGGCTGTCTGCAGGATGTAGGTATTTGCTGGATTGCAAAGTAGTCACCACTTTGAAGTTTTTGGCTGGTTGAGATTTCAAACAATACCAAGTTGTGATAACAGAACTGCTCCTTCCTTGGAGGATGTCTGTATTTACCTGAATTGGAAATTAACATGTTTGACAATATTAGTTTCTAATCAGCAGATCTGTACTCATTAATGGTTGGTAACAATACATTTTGTTAACTTGTGTTTTCATTATTTGTTAAACCCAGGAAATTTAGATGTGCCATTGTTTAATCCGATTGTCCAGAACTGATAATGGCAGGGACTGAAAGAGATTTAAACTTCTGGGAGGAGAAGGCAAAGAGAGGGACAGTCCACTGAGAATGCTGCAAAGACACTCGGACAAAGTACAGGGGCTCACTGGCAGACTCAGTTACGTGGCTGGTGCGATGTGAGGGACACGGACGGCAACACTTACCCCGAGGGAGGAAGAGACAGTTCCACAAAAAAGACGGTTGTGGGTCCAGAGTGAAGAAAAAGAATGACGAGGAGACGCTGACAGGGATTCCACGATTTGACAAAACTTCTGTTGGGAAACGAGTGTCCAGTGAACAGAGTGCATCGGTTGACAGTTGGACAATTAATTGTTGGGGTAACAGTGCACAAACTGGACTCTGCACCACTAAAGGTTGTATCCTCCAATTCTGTTTTTGACGGACTTTTAGAGTGTGGACTGTGTGTTTTCCTTTTAAAAAAAGGAAATTCGTTCTTGATATTGTTAGATTTTGTTTATGTTCATTTATCTTTTTAATGTACTTATTATTGTCTGGTGTAATAGAAGTTACTGTTGCTTTTCCTGAAATTACTGTTGTGTCTTTCATTGTGTGTTTACTCACTGCCCAACTTAAAGAACCCTGTGTGCTATTTTCTGTAAATCTCAAGAGCTCCCAGTCTCTTAATAAAACTGGGTGGCGTGGTCGGATATATTAATGGTGTCTAAGTTAGATTTCCTGTTAGTGTGACCAGACACCTGTCACATACAGTAGTACCTTTCTATAATAAAACCTTATCCTAAGGTATCTTAACATTACAGTGATATAGTATACATGTTTACAGTATGTTTTTTTATTACCAAAGCACAGGCAGATTAAGTGATTGCTCAGCATCATATAGTGTTGGGGTACTCAAACGGCGGACCGTGGTCCACAATCCGGACCGCCAAGACGTTTTTGGCGGACCGCGACTGTCTTCTGCGTAAGTCAAAAGTCGAATATAAAAGCATCAAAATTATTGTTGCTTTATTATTTACTCTGTAGCAGGGTTGCCAACTGGCATTTTTATGCCAAATAACTGAAATCTGGCGAATTATCCACCAAAGTCAGAGCTTCGTTCGCATAAGATCGACACCCTTAAGTCTTCATTGGTAGCGTGTTCATCGCTGATGACGAAAGCGACCACCACACAATCAAATGTTACAGAAGCTTAGCTACGCATTGTTTGGGTTCTTGGCAAATATAAGAAAGCATTTACTGATGCAGAGGTTGTTAAAGAATGCATGATGTCTGCTTCTTCGGTTCTGTTTAGCGACAAAAAGTGTGTTGAACTGATTCAGCAGATACCATTATCAGACAGTACTGCTAGTCGTCGTGCAGATGACCTTTCTGACAATGTCGGTGGTCAGTTAATATCAGATCTTAAACAGGTTGAATTGCTTGCTCTCGCGTGCGATGAATCCACTGATAAAACTGACATGTCTCAACTCTGTGTGTTCACAAGATTTTTTGATGGCCATAATTTTGTTGAAGAGTTTCTGACATTACTACCGCTAGCAAAACAGACCCGCAGTGAGGATGTGTTTTCAGCATTATCGCAGTTTATGCACGCAGCTGGATTGGATGTAACAAAAATGGTTTCCCTTACAACAGACGGGGCACCAGCAATGACTGGTAAAGACAGAGGACTTGTCACTCGTATGAAGGCACTTCAGCCCAACCTTGTTGCTTATCACTGCATCACTCATCAGTCGGCCCTCTGTTCAAAACTTTGTGACGAACTGGAGGCAGTGATGTCTACTCTTGTGAAATTAGTGAATTTTTTATGATGTAATTCGTCTCTGCAGCATCGTCTGTTTCGTTCTTTTCTTGAAGAGATGTCTGTAGAATTTGGAGATTTGCTGCTTCACAATTACGTCAGATGGTTAAGCAAGGGCCGTGTGTTGGAAAGGTTCTGGAATCTCCGTGAAGATGCAGCTGACTTCCTGCAGTCCTTGAATACAAAGAAAGCTGCAGAATTTTTAACATTTATTCAAGACAGTGACAAGGTCGCACTGCTGGCATTTCTTGTTGATATTATGAGACATATAAATACACTGAATTTGTCACTTCAGTGTGCAGACAAAACCGTTGTCGAATTGCAAGAAAAATGTTGTGCCTTTGAAACAAAACTGAGTATTTTCATCAATGACTTAGAAGGTGGCAAGATGCTGCATTTCCCAAACCTGAAGAGCTGCATGACAGCTGATCAACAGGCATGTTTTCAGTTGATTTCCACATTTCTACATCATTTGAAGGTCGAGTTTGATGAACGTTTTAAGGATTTCAGAAAACTGAAGCCTGTGTTTTTGTTTGTTGCTGATCCATCATTGTCCAGCCTGACAGTGAATGGAGACATGTGATATTTCAGTTTTTCTTTTTTAATAAATCTGCAACAATTTCAAAAATTATTATTTTTTGTCTGTCAATATGGGGTGCTGTGTGTACATTAATGAGGGAAAAAAATAATTTAAATGATTTTAGCAAATGGCTGCAATATAACAAAGAGTGAAAAATTGAAGGGGGTCTGAATACTTTCCGTACCCACTATACTAGCAGATATCAGCATAGGTCATGTAATACAAAGAACTTTTATCTGGTGTAGTGCATATTAAATCAACAAGAAATGTACATTCAAGACCATACTGACACTAAATCATATTAATTCAGCAGCCTGGATGTTACAAAGAAAAACATGAATTTTGTTGACACTTGAAAAGGCGTTTTCTTGTAAATGCATTTGATTTACTTTTAAATTAGGGAAATAATCAACACTATAATTGAGCTTTAAAATCTTCTCAACTGTGGTTTATATTTAAATTCTTAAAATACAGGGAATTCACTAGCACCCTTTCTAGGGCTGGCTACCCACCTTGTACCTCTTGCTGCTGCTGCTGCAATGTTCTACAGCTCCATGAGCTGCTCTGGACTCAGTCCATCCAGGTAGTAAATGGGTAAAAACTCAAGCAATCTGAAATAATGTGTTTTCTAATGGCCTGAAATTCAATAGAAGGGTATACTAATTTCTTTACTCTAGATTGGGGCTTTATGTCCAGAACTGAATTTGTGCAATACAAAGTAGAAACCAAAGAAAAAAACAAATAAATGCTACATAATGTGCTAGAAGGCAAATGTTCTCAGAAACCAATCAGGTTGCTTGCAAATGCTGACTTACAGTATTTGTGGCTGCATTACAGTAAGAGCACTACACTTGCTATGGCTCAAGTAAAAAAATACTGCTATCCCTACCTCAGCCATACCATGCAAATGTCTGTGAAACAAAAGCTGTAAATATACAGTGAATATCAGGACAAATTAGAAAATGTACATGTGCCGCAACATTCAGGTTAACTTTGTCAACTGATGTGAAAGTTGGAGCATTTCAGTTTTTTTAGTTACTTCACCAAAGAGCCAATTACCACTTTTCTGTTCATTAAATATTTTTGTCACAGTGTATCATATTCTGAAAGAACACAGATAACACAATAACAGAATGCAATTATACGTGCATTACACAACCGTAAATATATGCTTTTTACAAGCACTTTACAATTTTATGTAGCTAAAAAAAAGTAACCCAAACAGACTCATGGGAGCTCAGTAGCTTTCATAGTTAACAGATTCCAATCCAAGTGATGCAAAAATGCAATCAAGTAATGTCCTACTGTTAATTGTTAACTTCCCTTAAGCATGGGAATGGAAGCTATATTAATACAAATGTATTATTATTATTATTTATATTATTATTATTAACTATTGACTTGAAGAGTCTGTGACTAATTGTAATTCAAATCAAAATTCTTAAACATAACATCTTTGAAAGAAGCACCCGATGGAGAGTGCTTGTTTCATGTTTAGGTCTCAAGGTAAAATTGTTGCCGCCTGACGACCATGATAGAAAGATGAAGTGTGCGAAATTTCAGCAAAATTAGCCCATCGGGAGCTGAGCTGTTTCATGTGGACAGACAGACATGGTGACTGCAATATGTGCTTTTCATATTATAAGGTTTTTTTTTTTTTTTAAATGTGAACAAATAAAAAATATTTAGTCCAAAAGCCTCTTTCATTACTGTCTACAATGACATAATGATCTTCCAGCCAACAAAACCCTTTCATCATATACTTTTATTAAATTGTTTGCTTTCTCTTCTGTGTGTCAAAGAAAGGGGAAGCAGTAACAAATCTGTGTTACATGTAAGGTACCGTTACAATTTAGAAAAAGGTGCAAAATTACCAATGACAAAATTGGAAGATTTCCTACATGATGGTTATGGTGAGAATGGCTAACATTACTTCATGAAAATTTAAAAGAAACTGACAATGCATGATGGGAACAGAGATTCTGTCGAAGAAATTACTGAAGTGATTGCCAAGTATGATAATACTGTATCTTGGCAATTCACTTTGTCTGTGCTTTTTGGAATTATGTCATGTCACAGAACACACAAAATAGTGTTATAAGAGTATTTTATTGTTGCTGCTGTAGCTACAGTTTATAGAAAATGCTGTTTATTGTGTAGAATTATACAATACCAGAGACGGCACACTGCACGATAACGGGCAGTGAATACACTTGACTTGAGCATTCCTAGTTTTCATCCTCTTTCTCTGTACTTTAGCATTCATTTGCTCAGAGTTTGATGCGCTTGCTGCTTTCTAAGCAGCTCTTTATTTCTCCACCCTAGCGGCCCGCTTCTTCTCTTCTTCCGTTGGCATCTTTTCGCATTAAAACTGATTAAGTCAGTTCATTAAGTCTGTTTGTGTTGTGATTACTTAGTACGTTTTCTTCAATTATTCACTTTAGCTGCCTCAAGAATGATTTAAGATATGAAGAGGTAGAAGAAGTGACAGCGAAGGTGGGAGGGAATGAGAACGGCACCCGTACGCATGCGTCACACGGCCGCACTGCTGCACGCTGCCGAGACTTGATTCTACAATAAAATAAAATAATAATAAAAAGAGTAGTAAAAATCATCACCCTGAACGCGGATAGTAGACGTGACGTAGTATATGTGTACGAAATTTCAGGTCAATAGGTGAAATGGTTTGCAAGCTACAGGTGATTTAAAATCCTGGACAGACAAACGAACAGCCACGGTAGCATATTATATATAAAGAAAGTGTTTTTAATAACATCATGTTAATTTTGCCTTTAAAGAAATACTCTATGGTGCTTTTTTAAATGTTACCGACCCCACATAGTTTGTTGTGGTTGCCAAGAAAAAAATTTAATCTCATAATTTCATGCAGAATAGAGATAAAAAAAACATTCTGATGCAATACAATAGTATATGGTGACTGACATTGGACAAAAGCAAACTATCAAAATGTTCATGAATAAATACATTACTCATGTCACCAAACACACACGTGAAGTTATCCATTCATACGTCCACAATGTCCCAAACACATGCATTTTAACTAAAATATTGCTAAATATGGCACTTCAAGAAAACGCTCTAATGAATTAAAACTGTAATGTATTAAGAATGTATTCAGACATGGCCAAGCATTTGAATTGAAGACCTGCCCCCCCATTCAGTGGTCACAAGTCCAGTGTTAATTGGCTAACATTGTATTTAATGTGATATTGTCGGCACAAAGGTCACTACAAGTAGAACTAAACATAAAAGGTAAAAAAAAAGTGAGTAAAAACCGTATCAGCAAGGAACTATGCCTCAGAATTCTGAATTTTGGAGATGCTTCAACAAACCTGTGCAGTTTCATAGCCTGCCTGTAAATAATTCCGAGGTACTCCAGTTGTGGATATGAATATAAATGTAACCAAAAGACATATGCTTATTCACGTGAAGTGTTATTTCAGGAGAGTGTTTTCTGGAAGTGACTTGCTTAACAATATATTAGTATAACCACATTGTGAGCATACCACTAGATCACTTCGAATGTGAACTATGCAACATGTGTAATTTTTTTCATGAATGTTTTGATATTGTTTTCTGTTGTCCAACATTGGTCACCACTGACTTATATTGGAAACTTTTTATCTCTATTCTGCATGAAAACATTATTGTTTTTCATGACCATCTCTACAAACTACATGGGATATTGTAACAAATAAAATTATATAATAAACCTAAAAAAGTAAAATGTTTACAGTTTACTGTATGCATAATGTTTAAGGTACAAACATTTTTTTTGTTTGGGTAGACAAGCAAATTGGCACACATTCTGCATACTACTGTACAGGCAAGAATGATGCAGCATCTTCCATCCAATGCAAGTAAAAAGAGTAGCTGGCTCTTCCATCTATTGCAAGAAAAGTTCCTTTGAATTTATTCTGACAAATTGGAGTTTATTCTGTACAATCCAGTGGAGTTAGTTGTGTTCAATGCAAGTGAGCACCTTGATGTCATCTATTCTCTGCACAGCATTTTCTTCAGTTTATCAAGGATGCTGGTGTCAATTCAATTTATGCACAGAGGGTGCATCAGAAATAGGCAACCCAAATAACTGTATCCCTGACGTCAGAGATCAACTCATCATAAGAAACTAATAAGGTCAGAAACATAACAATTAGAACAAATGCACACAGAGGCTGGCCTTCCGCAAATTATGCCTCTTAATTACTGTACAAGTTACTGCTTTTGCTTTCATTGTCTTCATTGTACAAAATATGGTCAACAGTCCTGTGATGAAATATTAGTACAGTGACGAATAAGAAGGTATGTATGTCTTTTACACACCTTGGTAAAACGTAGTACTAAGGATCATTTTTTTACTATGCATTTTGTACTTCAGTGTTTTTGGTTTTTTTTTGTTGTTTTTCAGTCTTGATATGCCCCACCAGCTAGCTACTCTGCCCATATTGTGCCATGGTTAGAAAAGGAACCAGCTGATGCACAGCTGTAGATCATTCACATCTGGTTGGTACTGATCTTATACCTTATGACAGTGGCTGCAGGTGTTCATTCCAACCAATTTTCCTTTTAATTGCACTCTTAGGTTAAATAAACAAGATAAACTTTCCAATATATATTGTTATCAATCCAGAAATTACAAACTGGTTATGCTACATTTTTACTGAATTAAGCAGAAGTTTAAATACATGGTTATTTTTGCATTTTTAGTATTTACTAACAAACACACCAGTAACACTGAAATAGCAGTCGGTGTCGCTTGTGCAAGTGTCTTTAATTGGCAGCATTTAGATACAACAAGTGAAGTGCCTTTATTGTCATACCATCCATACACAGTATTGCAGCATACAGTGGTACAAAGTAATATTGCCCAGGACGGCAGTACAACATAAACACAGGAGAAGTGCAAGATAAGTAACAAACTGTACTGTACTCTACTAAAATAAAAATAAATAAATAAATAAATAAATAAATGGTAACATTTGAGTTTAGGTACTGCAAAAATGCATCTATTACTCATTTACCGCTATGCAACAGGCCTTAACAAACACTTGTTCAGGTCTTCATAACACTTTCAAAACATCAGTAAAGTGGCATTAATCTCTGTAATGTGCCCTACTAACAAAACTTCACTTTGGAGTGGTCTGAGGTGGCTTAACTGAGACACATTTCTTTTGATATTACATATTTAGTACAAGACTTGTGAATCCTTCATATTAACGAGCAACTTTACCATCATGTCTATATGCTGCACTGCAGAGATTAATAATATATTTGCAAATGTTGTATAAGTGTTACAAAGACCAAAAGAAGCTTTTGTTGAGATCTTTTTAGTAAATGAACAATAGATGTAGTTTTGAGGTATCTTAACAAAAGTGTTACCAAAGAAACAAATAAATAACAGGTAAATGAACGGATGGTAATAAATTAAAATAGATGGTACTAATAAAACATAACTGCAGCTAATTATAAAAAACAGTAGTAGCAAATGTAATAAGTGTACTGCATATAAATAAACTACTAGCAGCAGATCTGAGGGGACTGTGAGAGCTAACTCAAGAAAAAAGTGAATGCAAAAGAAATTGAGTTGAGCCCCTTAAGATATGACAAATAATTAATGCGTCTTATAAAAATAAATCTAAAATGAATACTTTTTTTGAATACAAAATATGAGAACACATAAAAAGGAAAAAGCTATTTAAACAATGCGAACAATTCAAGGTAAAAATGACTTAAGTTGAGAACCTCGACCTTACGAGTCATAATAGTGCCACCTTCAATAACCAAACTGATTTTGTGCCGATTTGAGAACGCGTCTCTAGTTGGCCGCACTCTGTGACAGAGAGTTGGCGAGCATTTGCCAGGCGTGTGCTGCCACCCTGTGGCGTCCACATTATTCCCTTCCTTACAGAAAATATGGGCGGAGTTAACATAATTAACGCCCGATCCAAAGGCTGCATCGCAAGGTATATGGGGGACGGACCGAACCAGGACACAAATATCTTAGATAAAGACGCACTCTTAATAATTAAACAAGACCACACGCCAAGTTCACGGCACGTAGTACACACTGCAGAGATATAACATTCACACAGCGCATTTTATCCACGCCCGCTTCATTTACATAACTAGCGGCCTACAGTAGCCTTATTAGAATAGCGTCATTCCGCCACGTCGCTTTCAAAATCCTCGCAGCAATTGAATATGCTTATTTGGAGCTGACTCTGAAATGCAATATATATTAATACTATAAATAGGAAAAACAATTTAAAGGATACCACAATGCAATTTTCGTCTTCCTCCAGGGAGTCCTGAACAGCCACGGACTGGTCCATTTTTCCAAAACGGTAAAGCGATAAGAAGTAAATATAATCCAATACAAGCTGTTCGACAACTACAGGGCTCGTAATAGTAACTCAGATCTATTCTGAAATGAAAGCCGGACGACGCCAGTCCTACTTTGTAGGCTGTACTTCCGAATGGACTGAAAAAGTGTCAGAAATCCAAATGCCACGCGCAGAAAATGCTTCCTTCCTTCTTCAGTAGAGAACAGATTTAAAGGAGTTTGCAATTTAAATACCTCGTGACAAAAAAAAAAAAAAAAATTAAAAAATGGCAAGTTAGTTTACATTTTATTTTGCCACTTTCATCAACACATGATAGAGGAATAGTAAACGTGTAATTGTTGCAAGGACAGAGAAAACTACATTTATCTTATATTTATATCAATAAAATAGATTGGAAAATAACGGTGTAAAAGCAAAAAAAGAAAACTCGGTAACACTTTAATTTGGGTACTGCAAAAATAAATTTGTTACTTATGTACGGTTATATAACAAGACATTAATAGGTTTGTTCAGTAAAGGGTTATTCATCTGTATGCAGTGTGGAATGTTTAAAAGCCTTTGATCTGCTGGTAAATTTATTTGTGACTATGCAGGATTCACAGGTCTTATGCTGAAGTGTGCAATATCAAAAAAAGAATGTGTCACTTAAGCCACTTTTGACTGTTGCAAAGTGAAGTTATTTTAGTAGGCAACACTGCACAGATGAATAACCACTTTACTGATGATCTGTTGGTATTATACACACCAAAAGAAGCCTTTTTAAGTTTTTTTAAGCCCTTTTTACGTGCAAGTAATAGCTGGATTTTTCCAATACTTCTACTAATGTGATACTGAAAAATCCTCCTTAGTATAGGCTGAATAATACTGAATATGACATACATGTATTTATATAGCATATTTTCATGTAAATGATGTAGCTTCAAAATCTCAAAGAGAAAATTACAAGAAAAGAAAATGAATTTGATATGGAAATAATATTAAAGAAAAAATATTGAAACAATCTTAAAAAAATTAAATATCAAATTTAAAAAATGTTAAATACCAAGATGTATAGTAGGGTCCTTATATATGCACATATATGAGTTCAGTGATAAGGTCAGATGGCCAGGAGGGCAGAAAAAACAAAGGAAACTCCGGTTAGGCTGGAGAAAAAAAACATAATCTGCAGGGGTTCCAAGGCCAAAAGACCACCCAACCCCCACTGGGCGTTCTAACATAAATGTTTGTAAGTCATTCCTGTTTTTTAGGGATCATGAGATAAAATTTGATGAAGTTGGTCTCATGGATAGCTGGGGTTCCCATCTTACAGTTTACAATATTTTGTACAATAATGTGACCACTTGCACATTCAAAGCAGTTTTAATTTAAAAAATATTCTATAGAAACAAAAAGATAACTAATGAATTAATTAGATTTTGTTATGCCAAACACACAAACCATATAAACCAGCTTTTTACTTTAAATTAAAAAAACAAAAACAAAACTTAAACACAACAACGCACTGCAACTAACATATCTACAACTTTACAACACCTGTATTTTTTGTTGTTCGTTTGTAGTTTCAAATGTATTGTGTGTGGAATATGAATGTTCTCCCTATGTACAGTACATGTAGGTATCCCACTGAAACAAGGGTATGTGTAGGGTAATGAAATTTTATTCTTTTGCTTTAAAGTGTTCAGAAGTATTATAGACATTTTGTTTTTGTTTTACACTTGAACTTTAGACATTTGCAAAAGAAACAAGCTTTAAACACAGAAAGAGGAAGTGTTAGTAGGCACAGCACACAGAAGGCTAAACTATCTAAAATGAAACTTACCACTGTCAAAAATGCAGTTGTGCAAGATGAAAAGCTCAGAACTTGAACTGGTAAAATGGTCATTTTTTGGACTCTCAACATGCGTAAAAGCAAAGCTCTCAAACAATTGGTTGTCTTTGTGCAAACACACCACATCTATCAAAATGACTCTGGACAGAGAGAAGCAAGGAGTGTTCACTTTGGCCCTAACAAGCTTTAAAAAGTCACCATCTTAAAGTGAACATATTGAAGAGAGGGAGAACCAAGAAGAACACAGCCACCAAGAGGTGGGTGACGCAACAATGTAACTTTAAGAGAATGAACGGCACACATATTGGGTGTGTTGGCCAGTATCATCTAGGACAGCTCTTCAAATATCCAGGCTGCATATTGTGATTTTACCACACTCGTCTACTTTTATTTTAATTTTGCTTTAGACATATTGTGAATATTTAAGTATGTTAAAGACTATAATGACTGAATAAAACTTTATTACCTACTTCTCTCTCTTGCACATCGTATTGCTATCTACTGTATTGTCAATGGGGCATAATTGAATAAACAGTAGAGGTCCTCAATAGGAGAAGTGAAACATAGTAGTGGTCTATTTTGGGTGTCGTTTGGAACCGTAACCCCAGTGGCAAGTGCATTGTGACTGGCAGGCTGGCTCTCCTTCCAGGCCAGGTGAGTGCCAGGATAAGAGAACAAGACTTTGGGTGAAGGATATATGTGTGAGTTTATGTAAAGAATCTGGATGAAGAAATAAAAGAATCTGTGTTTTAGGATAGGGTCACTTGAAAACTCTTCCATGACATTCCATTACAAAGTAAACTATCTATCTATCTATCTATCTATCTATCTATCTATCTATCTATCTATCTATCTATCTATCTATCTATCTATCTCTCTATCTATCTATCTATCTATCTATCTATCTGTCTGTCTGTCTGTCTGTCTGTCTGTCTGTCTGTCTGTCCGCCCGCCCGTCCGTCCGTCCGTCAGTCAGTCCGTCCATCTGTGTTTCTTGGTGTTAATTTTATGAAAATGAGATAAACAATTATTTTCCAGGTGCTCAACTGCAGCATTCATCTAATGAGTGCATAAGACATTGGATCTCTAGAGTTTCCTGCCACTGGTGTGTATTCGTCTCTAAGCATCATTGCCAAGGCAACACAGATTGATGCTGTTATTCCCCTGGAGAGGTATGATTAGTTAGCTCTTCCATTACAGTAAATGACTTGAAAAACAATAAAAGTTGCCTTGGCTACATTGGCAAACTATACATGAGCAAGTGCACAAGTTGCTTCAGTTTATTAAATGCTGTAATCTGTTTCTTTATATTCAAATTTACAATGCAAAATCAGAGAAAATGTAGTTTATGCAGTCCTCTTCATTTTAGCAATGAAGTTGTAAAGTGGTGGGTTTGTATTAAAGCACTCTTGTAAATAAGATATATGACTTTTTCACTGAGATGTTTAAGGACTCATTTTTATTCTTCACTGAAATGCTAAACAATACTATTTAAAGATAAAAATGACTGCAAAATAGTAAACATACAAAATGCTTAATTTTGGATAATTCTTGGACATACCAATGTACTTGAAACATGAAGGAATACTAGAAACCTGCAAGCAAATTTTTTTCAGATAAACCAGTGTTTAAAGGGTGATAAGGACAATGAAAAGAAAGCAAAAGAAAAAAATCAGTGCAACAGAAAATGTGATCCTTTCCTTTACAGCTTTGATGAAACACATGACAAATATTTTCCCATGACCTAAAGGAGAATAACCATTATTTCTTAAAACATCATTACCACTTTAATTGAAAAGCTAGAATGAATCCATCCTTTTAAATGCACATTTATGGTAACTTCCTGTGAGTAAAGTCCATCCATCAGCACATATATAGTTCAAGTTATAATTTGTTACACAGTATTTAAAGTAGTTTTCTGTTGTGTATTTAACTCTGTTGCACTCATAGAATAGAAAAATAACTAAAATAATGTATCCCCCTGCATTTCACAGAACTGTAGATATTTCATTTATAAAGACACTAATTATCATTATAATTTCCAGACTTTGTAAAAATCAGATAACGTATTTCCAATGTTGTAATTTCCATTATTATCTGTGTAAATTTCTAATGTAGTATATTATAGTAAAACAAACTGGGTTCCGGCACACAAATTACCCTGAGTCAATTATATTTTGTCTTTGCTTTTTCTCAATAATTGTATTCCCCAGCCATTATTTTTTTTCTGTATTAAGTGGAGTGTTGTCTTCCTGAATTTATTTGCCATTTGCCCACAATTTAACATATCTTAATTGACTTTCTATTATAGTATATTATCATTTGTTAACATATCCATTAGAAGTACTAAAAAAATGGAAGAACATATGAATAAAATATAATGGAAACAACCAATAAATATATAGAGAGAAGCAGCCTGGGTGAAAGTACATAGTATTCTCCTAAGATACTTGGTGGCAGTTAACGAAGAACATTCAAAGAATGCCTGCCCGAGACTATTAGCAGAAAGAAAGAGAGAATGTGAGAAAGATTCCTGAGAGAGCAAGATCTGGATTGTCTCTTTAAGAAGGCAGGTAGCAGTGAACATTTTGAAAGATTGGAGGATTCAGGGACAATTAGAGGGAGTGCTAGCCAAGTTTCTGTTTTATAACAATAGGGTCTTCTGAAGAGAAAGCTTTTTCAGTATTCTGAGGAAAGGATGTGGGCAACCTAATCTGCCTGTTAGACATCGACTAAATAACTGTATAAGCAGATTCAGAGAGGCGTATCATTGTAGTTGGTTATCTGATATGTTGTGTTATTTCTGTGTTATCACTCCTTTGTGTTTAGTTTTTTAATAAAACTAAGCAATTTTGTACATTTTTGTCTTCTTGCAAAAGTTTTCAGATGTTGTTTGATTATTAATGGTTAAAATTTTTTATTGCAAAAACACATGTTCAAGAAGAAAAAAAAATAAAGATAAATGTTGTTGGTTATGTGTGGGAGTGTGTATGGTTTTCTATATACAGTGTGTTATATAATACTTTGTGTTGTATTTTACTAGTGTTGACCTGGTCACCATCTCTCTCCATGTAGGTGAGGAAGAAAGAAAGAGTTGTGAGTCCAGAACAAGTGGGCAGTGTTTGTTTGTGAGAGGGTTACTCCAGTGTGAAGACATGCCCAGTTAGGGCAGCAAGATATGTGTGTTTTGTCTTTTCTTTTTCATGCTTATATTGATTTTATTTTCTAAATTTGAAAGTTTGATCCCATTTTGATCACAAGCTACTAAATATTTTAAATAATTATGATTTATTGTTTGAATAACTCACACTATAGTTTGCACAAGCTTATTTAGGTATTAATCAAGGAACCTGTCAGAACCCCAAAAGAAACTGCAGAAAATTTTGATAGCTGACAGTCAAAAAAGGTTTACAAGGACATTTCTTATTCTTTGTGGCACACTAAAACCACCATTAAAGCTATGTTGCCCAAATGGAGTTTTGGACAGTAGTTGATCTTCTCAGTATTACCTTACCTAGCAAAATGACTCTAAGAGCAAATTATTAAATTTATCATGGAGACACAATGAAATCTTAAAACATATGTAGACTCCCAAAGGCTTTTTTTGTCTTGGCAAAGGGCAGTGTTCTAAAATTAAATCCATGGCAGAATTAGAAGGTGTAAAACAGTGGTCACTAATGAAAAATGAGTGCTTACATCTTGTTTGGAAAAGATGCACCTGGATGATCTTTAAATGTTCCATAAAATGATTCTATGGGCAGACAACCTACAATTGAGACAAGCAGTTTTCCTCAAATATTTACAAAGGTCTTGTGTGGTAAAGGAGTTTCACGTGAAGAAGTGCAGTGAGTATTCCTCCACAGCACTGTGACAGACTGATCAGTAAGTACGGTAAACTACTGCAAATATTGGATCTCTGGACATTGTGTACTTATTATTTTGGCCAAAGAAGAAATTGTAACAGTTATGTAGCAATGTAGAAAATGGAACAAATATTTTTCAGAACACAATGAATAGAGATGTTTCTCAAGGAAACTGACCATTTGCCCATGGGTTTCTACTCCAAATGGATTAATTATCTTTATTTAAATGGCATAAATATTATTTGAAAAATTTTAATTGTTTGTGTAATTAAAGGGTATCCTAATTTTGTACCAAAAGTTAATGTACTTCTGCTTTATAATGCTCTCTTGGTACAACAAAACCTGCTAATTATCACTTAGGGAATTCGTTTATCGTAAATGAACACGTAAACATGTTTTTTTGTTTCATGATACCTTTCATTGAGTTAAACATATTTTAAGTGAACACATTACAGTGGTTTGTTATCATATTAAACATTTCTTTTTATTAGATGGTGTTCAATAGTTACAACAATATATTCAGAGCATAGTTTAATGTATAGGTTTTAATCAAGGCAATAAATATTGCAGTAAGGAGTGACATATTGAATGAATAGTGATACAGTTTCCAAAAAAAGAATACAGTCTGAGGATTAAACATAAAATCCAGATTATTTAGTAAAAACATTAGTTATCACTGATAAGAAAAAAAAATCATAATTAAATGGCAGAAAGGTAAATGGAAAGTGAAAGTTTTTCTCTTGGTATATAACAAGGATACTATTCTATTTTTTGCGGAAACTTGAAAGTGCATTCCATGGTTTGTAAAACACCTTGAACTCTATTTGCATGTCAGTTTTATGTAGTTTATCTAACACAATGCAGATGTTTTAAATTAAGCTGCATGTCATTTTCTTTGATATAAATTTTCTACTTATACAAAAGCTTAAGACAATTAAGATACATAAATGCTGTCTCACTGTAGAACACTTACATTCTCTATCATGTGCTTCACATTGTTGGTGTGACAATACATAACTCTGCATGAACAGTCAAATCTAGAAGCAAGACTTTTAGAAATCACCATATTCTGTCCTTATAATATTCTTAGCTTAGGTAACTACAAGGAGAAGAATTTAATTGACGTAGTGTGTAAAACTATCATTTACGAGCCGCTAAATTTAACTTCAAACAATTCCAGTGTGATGATCATTCTCATTAATAGTTTCCTAAGAGAAATTAGAATGACAAAACCAATGTAATCCTGGTGTAATTATTCTTTATATATCAGTAATATACACATTGATGCAGCCATTATATGGTATCTTCCAGTTAATCTGTCTGTAGTTGACTTGAAAGTTCCTTTGTAAACACCCTGATCATGCAAAAAGACGTGTAACAGAAAAATAAAATTCTCCTTATACCTTCAGTAGAGAAAAACAAAAAGCTAAACAAAAGCACAGTTTCTTTAAAACTAGCTGTTTTGTGTAATAATTTTTACACACCAAAAATTAAAGATATTTTCATTCTCTTTTTGTGTATGTGCTGCAGAAGGAGTATACAAAAGTCTAAGTTTTTTTTACAAATTTTCAATTGCAACTGTAATTATTTTAGATATATAATGCTGTACACATTAGGCATTTCACAGAATGATGACACATTTATTGATGCTTTTGTTACATTTGCAAACAGTTACAGTTCTCGGCCATTCTGAAATTTGATTTATTCTGATTATGGAGACTCAAATCCTCTATGTATTTTTACAATATACAAGAGTTAACTGAAATTAAAATACAGCCCCTTGTTTAGAAAATATATGTAAGTCAGTCTAGCCCATATTTACAGTGTATACTTTATATTACAGATTTTTAGAAGATTTAAATCAAGAAAATTAAGCAGACACCTTTTTTAAAATAATATAAAAATATACTACACTTTTCTATTAGGTGTGTTTGGTGTGCATTTTTTATAATATTGAGATATTGTTTAAGTAACATTGGAAAAAGTTTAAATGAATAGTGAGTAATTATTGAAAACCAAAATCACCATTGCAAATGATAAAATCTTAAGAAGCGACATCATATTAATGGAATCCACACCACTCTTAATATTTACGGTTCCATCCAATTTGAGACAAGAGGTTGTTGCAAGTGAGGTACAACATTCTTGGAGGCAATCGGTTGATGAAGATGTGCAGCCAGTTGTAATACTTTGACATGAATTACTGCAAGCAGCGCTCCAGATAGTGGTGGTGCCAGTGCCTTTCTTTTTCAACTAATGGAATGAGAAAGATAACACATTTCATCATTATGGCTTAAGTAAGGTGAAACAATAAACTATTAATCCAGTTTTACTCTTCACTGAACAATCATAAAAATGGCAGTTGCCCAGCTACTTAAATTGAAATTTAGCACCTTTCACTTTCTCTAAAGAGTTATGGTTTTCAGATTAATTTAACAATTTAAAATTTTGTAAGTGGTGACAAATTAAATCATATAGTATACTTTTTTAAGCTTTTTTAATTATCTTTAGGAATGTATGTGCTGTTTCATTGGGCAACCTCTTTGGATAATGTAAGGTTTACCCAGGTAATGCTAGGTTTATCCAATTTCTGGCTTTACCCATAACATATACAGTACAATAAAACTCTTACTTACATGTCTCCTCAAAATAGTGACAGTAATACAATACCATCAAAAGACACACAGAAATATATTCATATATATAGAATGCCTGCGGTGGGTTGGCGCCCTGCCGGGGTTTGTTTCCTGCCTTGCGCCTGGTGTTGGCTAGGATTGGCTCCAGCAGACCCCCGTGACCCTGTAGTTAGGATATAGCAGGTTGGATAATGGATGGATGGATAGAATGCTTCATGCAGATATTTAGAATGATATGTGATATACAGTATATGTGTGTAAGAACACTATTGTTATTGCATACATTATTTATTATGTTATTATATTTGTTATTATGACAAGAATACGTGCAGTATTTGTTACTGGCTGCTCAGTAATCAGCAAATACTAGCAATTTAGTCTAATTTGAAGTACAATTTTATTCTTCTGGAATAGCAGTTTGTACATTTGATGAAAAAAAACAAAAACCTATACCTCATGCATCAACAGAGAGTTCAACAGAAAAAATGGAGAAATGTAAGTTACAACTGTAGCAGCAGCACCTGTTAAGTACATAATCCATCCATCCATTATCCAACCTGCACATCCTAACTACAGGGTCACGGGGGTCTGCTGAAGCCAATCCCAGCCAACACAGGGCGCAAGGCAGGAAACAAACCCTGGGCAGGGCACCAGCCCACCGCATGGCTATCTACATCAATAAATGCATATATTTTGATGTACATAGTATTGTTGTTTTTTCTATAAACCGTAAGTTCACTGTCTAAACCTACTATTCTTGTGTAGTGTGTTGGTAAGCTAAATATTATCATCAAAGTTATGCATACAAGAAGTAATCCTGGGCAAAATGCCAGTCATTCACAGGCCATATCTGTGCAAACAGTCGGGCCAGAAGAAAGCATTGGGCTGGAGGATATAACCATCATCCTGGAGGAACCAGCAAACTCTGTGCAGCTCTTCACTGGGTTTCAAGTGCTAGAAGGTACCAAGTCCACCTATTGCGCCACAAAACTATAAGCCAAAAAAAGATTCTGAAGCTCTGAAACATTTAGGTGATTTACTACTGATTGACTTTTTGCTAAATAGTACTCTTTCTTGTATTTCAGTACCACAGCCATACAGTGTTGTAGTTTCACCTTCTGAGCAATTCCAAGAAGTTACTAAATATGATCAGGTTAACATCACCCATCATTATAAATGCTACTGTTAGTTTATTTTTCATTTCTGGCAGTACTGGAAGCAAATCAGATAAGAGCCATGGATGGTAGTCCATTGTAAGGCATACTACAGTATGTGACCAGCATGGGCATCTACACTGATGACAATAAAATGTGTATAACGTAATATTAATTATTTACTCAGATCACAAAGGTTTGAAAACAAACAAGAATAGCAACTGAATGACAAGAAGAGCTCAATAAATTAATGCAAATCTTTGTTTTTAAGCAAAAACAGGAATCGCACACAGGAGATCCTGAATTTGGAATCCTTCAACGAAGCTGCATTCAACAAGGGGTCTTTCCTTTAGCTCATAGATATTGTTTTGACAAGACATTACTACACTTTTTTAGACTTAAATAACAAGGCATGACAGATAACATCATTTGAGACATGCACATTAGTGGCACAGCAAAAGGAAAGTACAATGCAGCACAACAATGTTTTCACCAAGGTGACACAAAAAAAACAAACAAAGTGAAAAATACTCATTCTGAGCCAATTTAGCATTAACCTAACATGCACATCCTTGAGACAATTCCACCCGGGGGAGTAAATGCTAACATTTTTTTTTTTTTTTTTCTTTTCATTTTTTTCATTTTTATTACTATTTAATTTAATATTGTTTCTTTGTATCAGTATACTGCTGCTGGATTATGTGAATTTCCCCTTGGGATTAATAAAGTATCTATCTATCTATCTATCTATCTATCTATCTATCTATCTATCTATCTATCTATCTATCTATCTATCTATCTAGTACTCTGATTACAGAAAGCAAGAAAAATAAATATCAAGAGAAAATATAAATGTTGCTCCTACAGTGTTTGGGTCAACACTTGAACCCAGACTCTGCTGTGGCACAGCCACGCTAACTGCTGAGACACCTTACCACTCAGTGTTAAAGCCAAATTGCCAAGTTAAACTTGGATGTACAAGACACATAAAATTCCATACTCCATAAGGGTGTGTTAATTCTCGTGTTCTAAATCACTTTAGTTGGGTACTATTGAGACAACTTTTTTTTTTTCCATGTCAATTCTTTATGTAGGACTATGTATTTATGTATGTATGTATATATGCTTACATTATAAGCAACAATTCTTCTGTAATTCTGACTGAAATAAAGTGGCAGCAGAAAATAAATTGATAGTAGTAACTTGCTACTTGCCAAACCAACCCCTGTTCCTTAATATTTCCCTTTATGTCTTATTTGGTGAGAAACATTGACTATAAAAAGGTTTTTATTACATTTTCTTTGTATGACCACTCTGGAAACAGATAAGTAGCCATGGAAATAATCTTGATAAAAAAAGTCTCTCAAACAATTCAGTACAGTACTGCACAATATGTAAACTGCAGTTTATGTGCTCATTTACTCATTCCTGCCAATTTAACATTATACTTCATTTCTACTATATAACTCTTCTCTGTGAAGGCAATACTAGTCACGTTTGCAATGTAGTGTGCTCACCCACCAGCCTTGACTTATCTCTTAAACTTTATAAACGCATAATTAGAAGGGAAAACAGCTTCATGTATTGATTGAAGTATTAAGGCACTTACTTCACAGTAGTTAAACCCAACTGCGCAAGATTGAGGAGGTGATTGTACTTTGTAGCATGTTTCTCCAGTACATGTGAATATATGACACATCTTTCCCTATGAGTAAAATAAATCAATCAGTAAACAAAACATTTAGGAAGCAGCATACAACATTGCACAATACATAATATATAGAAAAAGATCAAATATTTCACTAGCAACAAAAACATCAGCAACTGCAGACATGATTGCAAACTCCTTTATTCCAGGCTTTTTGTATTTTTGAGATAAGAATTACAATAATACACAATATCATGAATGCTTACCTTATATCTTGTTGTTCCCCTTGTCATACATTAAACCTTCCCCTCTCTTTTCCCCAGTGAATTACATATCAGAAAGCTTCTTAATAAAATGGTCTAAGATCTATATTCTACCTAAATTCTTCTTGACATAACTGTCAAGGTTGAGAAAGAAAGAACTCTGCATTTTTGGAGCAGTTGCACAAATCTTTGTTAAGTAAAGTTTTGCATAAAGCTTATCATACCATTTGCAAGGTAGAGGGTGAAATATTAGATTAGATGACCAGCTTATGGTGCAACAGAGGTCAGTATATTAGCGTAAGTGTCCGGGAAGGTTCAGAAAATGTCAGTTAGAGTCTCCAAAAGCATACCTAAAGCAAGGCGAGCGTAAAGTCAAAACATATGTCCAAGGGAGAATAATGCTTGGTGGTCCCTCTCACTGGTAACATCTGGTCATGAGAAACATTTAGATGGTCAGACTTAGGTGTGTGAAGTGTGCAATTTTAATTTGTGTAAGTAAAAGGATTTTAATAAATGTTTCTGCACTTTTGGTAATATAATGGAAAACCTGTATGAAACATTTTTAGACTATTAAGCTTTTCAGTTATATTGCCGTTTGCCTAACTTCTCTTAGAAGGATGACCTTATTCTAGTTTGCAGTCCTTGGCTTAGAATGTAGTATAATGTATCTCTCTATGTAAGCTAATATAGGATAACCTAATATCCCATATATGGACACATTTGTATTAGATTAACATGTTATCAGCTAAATGCTAAATATTCTCTTGTATATACATACACTCTAAAACCTTTGTCTGGCAAAGGACTGTCAGCACACCTATGATTACAATACAAGGTGCATGGTGTGCTCCAAAGACATCTTAGTTAAATAAATTTGCTATACGGTATACTGCTGGAGTCTGAAGAACCTTTTTATTAAAAGGCAGGCAGTGTGGCACAGTTGTTAAATTTTTGGACTTCAAACCATGAGGTTGTGGATTCAAATCCCCCCACTGACACTGTGTGACCCTGAGCAAGTCACTTCACCTGCCTGTCCTCCAATTGGAAAAACAAACGAAATGTAACCAATTGTATCTCAAATGTTTGTAGTACTAGGGTGTTGTACAGTGTTAGCCATTATGAATGTCATAAAAAGTCAAGCAAAATGACACCTTTTATTGGCTAACTAAAAAGATTACCATATGGAAGCTTTCGAGGCAGGTCAGGCCCCTTCTTCATGGTTTGAAGCCATAATATTATATATGGGGTACTGAAAGGACCTTTTCAGGGACCACTGTTATTTTCAATTGACATGCTCTTGTTAGGTCAGATTATAATTATGCAGCTGACACATGGCTTTACTTATCTACAGTATAGCACCAGCTAATCCTGAAGGTTTGGGCCCTCTGGTTTAACTTGATCCCTTAGCATTAGAAGTCAAAACGGAAGTAAAGAATTTAGGCATAGCCATGGACTCTGACCTGAAGTTTAAATTGCACATTAACCATATTACTAGGACTGCATTGTTTTCATTTAAGAAACTTTGCAAAACCTAGACCTTAAATGACATTGCAAGATGGTGAGAAATTAACTCACACTTTTGTTTTCATTTGACTAGATTACTGTAATGAACTCAGAGAAAAGCCAAGCAAAATGACACCTTTTAATGTGTTAACTCCTAACAAGACTTCCTAAGAAAGAATTTCAATAGAATCTCAGCAAGAATCTGAACCAATACATCTCACCCAGTTTAGCACCATTACATTGGTTACCCGTATCCTTTAGAACTGATTTTAAAATATTATTAAATGTATATACATATTCTTACTCCTTCCTATATTTTGGAGTACCTTCCCCCTAAATTGCCAGTTCTAACCTTATATCTTCTAATAGTGGTTTGCTTATTTTTCTCAGAGATAAGTATACCAGGAAATCTAAAGACAGTGTTAAAAATGGAAGAAATTATTATTGAGCAAATATTTCTAATTTAACTTAACAGAAGTTTGAAAGATGTTAATTCCAAGACATATTCATGAAAAATAAACATTTATTGTGCAGTTATTGTAAACCTACATTATAAAATTAAAAACCATGCTGAACCAAAGTGTATCTCTATAACACAGGGCAGGAGATGCCATTGAGCTTATGTTGACAGCAATGGAACTCTAGCAGGGCATCATCAGTCCATCACATCTTTTTTTATCTTGCCTTTCTAAACAG
Source organism: Polypterus bichir lapradei (assembly GCA_026402145.1). Taxonomy (NCBI): domain Eukaryota; kingdom Metazoa; phylum Chordata; class Cladistia; order Polypteriformes; family Polypteridae; genus Polypterus; species Polypterus bichir. The sequence continues at coordinate 15,848,865 of JANRMT010062849.1, forward strand.
ATTGGAAAACAAAAATCTTGCACATAAGCTAGTGTCTTGCTCTATCGTTGATGCTATTGTCCCAATGCAACCCTGGATTGGAATCAGGGAGATTGAGAAAGTAATGTTTATAACCTGGATAATGCTTTAATTTTAAGAAAATAATTCACTACTCACATTTGTTGCAATGGTGGTTGGCTTTATGGTAGTTGTGGTTTGAGTGGCTGCTGTTGTCACTTGGAAACAAAAGATTTAGAAATATCTCATAAGTGAAAAAGTATGCAGTTTTTAGAAAATCAATAACATGGTTATGATTCATTTTAATTTTTTCTCCAAAGACAGCAGTAATGTTTCTGTTGTACACAGATATGCTCAACATTTGAGTGACAACATGTAATGAGCAGAGAGCCCTAGCTGGTACTTTTGATAGAGTAAGTGATGCTTCAAATCATTTAATCCAAAAAACTCTGAAAGTATCATTTAAAGGTAAACACATAATGAGACACAAACTATTCATCTCTCAGCCAAAACAAGTTACAAATTGGAAAGTGAATGTAATATTCACCCCAATATTGGGACTTACTTATTTTACATTAGTACAGAAGTTAGTGTGTTTTAGTTTTTCACCTTTAAATTGCATTACACATAATCTCTGAAATCTTGCATGACTATAGGAAATTTCAAATGTTTGCTTATTGGAAGTGTTTGTAACAGTAGTATTTCTATTTTCAAACTTTTTCAAGCTTTGACTGTTCCCTGACATTCATTACTCTGCACAGTCAGACACACTTGGTGTTAATTTGAAATATTTAGGCATATTAAAAATGAATTACAAGCAGGTGTCTCCTGGATGGTTCCATTCAGAAATAAACAGCGGGACGTGGCACAACACTCCATAGTACAAGCATTCTGTGAAGAGTTCCTGCAGATGTTGGTTGTCCCAGCACAAGTCTTGCTACAGCCAGCTGTGTAGCTGGCATTGTTCTGCCGAATAAACTGGAAATAAATTTAACTGCAGTGTATTAAATTGTCAAAGATAAGTAGTTCGATAAAAAGGATGACTTGTTTGTCAACTAAAAAAATACTATTGAGGTACCAATGAAATGTATACTTTTAGCTGCCATACTGAAATGAATTACAAACATTGAAAATACAAGGCAATTAGCAAGGATCTATTGAAATGTAATCTAGTCACCACTATAGCCCTTATGCAGGTCATCAAGACCAACATTAACCAGAAGCAGTTCATAATTTTATGATGTCCTCTAATATCCCACATATAATGCCTTTATCTTCTGCTGGCAGATTTTAAGATGTTTTCATAATTATTTTGTTCATAAACTATTAGGTTCAGTTGTACCTTTATGGTATAACAGCTACAGAAGGACCAATCCTATTTTTAATTAGAGAAAACAAAGCTACATGTTCAACAATGGATTTCAAACATTTTATTTTGTATTGGAACACATCTGGCAAACCTCTTTCTGTTTTCTAACAAGCTAATATTTGAGCCGATTATTTCACAAGGGAATATATCAACAGTTGATTTCTAATATGCTTAAAGCAAAAACAAAAGAAATACATCTAAATTAAGTATTTACCTCACAGTATGAGTTGTTAGTGGGGCACAGAGTACCGGCAAGAGTAGTAAAGTTAGTAAAGCAGTTATATCCAGTGCAGTTAAATGTCCGGCACGCTATCTGGAAAAGCAAAACAGCAGGCAACAACACTGACAGTTGTAAATAAATTTTAAAACACAGCAAAAGTGATATACTGTATATGAATATGTGCAATATGTATATACTGAAAAAAGTCCAATTATTTGATACACATTTTGTTTATGGATAGGAAATACATTTATTTTTTTATGCTTGCATCTATTTTAATTTATTTCTAAAAAGGGTGTTCATTAATCACAACAAATATTTGACATTATTATCTATCTGTCTACTGATCCTAAGGTCATTTTCTTGGTTTGAACTGAGAGTTACACATCAATAATAAACTGCAGCTGTTTATTTATTCAGCATTTGAGTTTGCTTTGTCAGGACTAGAGTGTGTTCCAGTAAAACAACAGAGAAGCAAACCCAAATTACAGAGAGAGCCCAGGAAACTCACCAGCCCAGGAGGGATTGTCGTTGATGCAGGTGTGGATGGTATACCACTTGTGGTATTGCTTGTTGTATAGTTATCCATCATTAATGTGGAATTTACTTTTGCAGTAGTGGCCATACTTGCACCTGAAAGGGAAAATTCTTCTTTAAAATGAAAAATATTAAACTTCTTGCAGGAACAGAAAAGATGCCCAGTGATGGATCAAATGTCTTGGGTTCAGATCTCATGCTGGAGTTTGCATGTTCACCCAATGTTTGGATGGGTTTTCTTTCCCAAAAGACATGTAGGTTCGTTCATTTGGCAACTCTGAACTGTTCTTGTGTGAGTGTACTGTATGCATGAATGGGCCTTACACTGGACCAGCACCCTGTTCGTGATTAATTTCTGCTTTCCACCAGTTTAGGCTCCAGTCCTTCATGACTTTAAATTGGATTAAATGAGACTGAAATGTTACATTAACTTCAGTTTGCTCCTGATTAGTGTCACAGTTATTTTCAATACAGTGTAAAACAGCAATAAGACCAATTTTAAATTTTGAAAACCATTTTCAGGTATCTGTACTTTGAAACCATGGATGGATGGATGTTCTTGTTATTTATCATCTAGTTTTTAGGTCCACTACTGTCGCCTTTTATTAATACTTTTAATAAACTGAATAACTAGAGAATGCAATACTTAATAATTTTTAAAAACATAAACATAATAATAATAGAAGAACAAATGAAGGGATAAGATAATAATTGTGAGAGTCTGAAAACTAACAACTACAGTATTAGAAATAAAAATGTAACAATGTCACAGTCACCAACAAAACAAATGTCCAGCCTCCGATTGCTTCCAACTCTCTGATGATTATCTCATGGTGTGAGCTCTCCTTAGTTACAGTCCAGCACTATCATTTTTTCTAGTTTCCTAAGACACCTTTCTGTAATTTGCTTTTCTGTAATTACTGTGTTTTACATGTTTTACACATTATACTGTGCCTATAAAATGTATTCACCCCCTTGGAAATTTTCACCTTTTATTGTTACACAGCATTGAATAACAATTGATTTAATTTGGCTTTATGACACTGATAAACAGAAAAGAACTCTTTAAATGTCAAAGTGAAAAGAGATATCTGTAAAGAGGTCTAAATTAATTACAAACAGAATTTGATATTTCCTGTCTCCATCCCTGGAATTGTGTTTTTAAATCCCCTTTTCATGCAGTTGCTTGGACTGTTCTTTTGTCTTCATTTTGTAGGTTAGGCCATGATACTGACTAACCACAAGCTGGACCTTCCAGTTGAGGTCCATTTATCCATTGAGGTAATCTCCATTGTACTATTCATGTGACTTCTAAAACCAATTGGCTGCCCCAGTGATGATTTAGGTGGGTCACATTACTTATGTGATCAGTTATTTTCTGTTTTATATTCGTAATTTAGACCACTTTGCAGAGATCTGTTTTAACGTTGACATTAAAATCTTTTTATGCTAATCAGTGTCAAAAAAGGCAGATTAAGTCCACTGTGATTCAATGCTCTATAACAATAAAATGTGAAAATTTCCAAGGGGGTAAACCATTTTTGTAGGTATTGTAAGTTAAGAAGACACTGCATCCCTTGCTCTGATTATTCCAACCACACTAACCCTAGTGGAAAGTTGTTATATCAGACAACATAATATAATCTTTAAGTCACAGAATTAATTTGTAATAACAGACAGTTGTTCTCAAAATCTGAAAACAACACCGCTGCAAGCAGAAGGGATTGTCAGGGTAATAAACTATTTTGGATGTAACTGGTAAAAAAAAATGTTAATTCCAGACGTTGACTTTAATAGAAGACCTTACAACCTATACTTTTAGTTTGAATCATTTGTTTTCTGCTACTCCTAACAGGAGCTGTCCCTTTACTGAAAAATAATATTCTTCGTCCTCATCTGTGTTTGATACCTTTGTTGCTTTTAGAAAATACCCATTTCTTTTAAACTTTGGTAATACTTTATAATAACTGCACACTATGAAGCATTAGTTAAGCATGACTAAATACTTTGTTCATCATTTAGAAAGCATCGCTTCCACATTAATTGGCATTAGCAACCACTTTGTAAATGCCATTATAAATGCTTTAGTACTGATTCTTTGAAAAATATTAATCATTAGTTAATTGATCATTAATAAAGCATCATAAATGCAGTTATCAAAGACATTATAAATATGCTTTGTGATCAGTACTAAAGCATTTATAATGGCATTTATAAAGTGGTTGCTAATGCCAATTAATGTGGAAGCGATGCTTTCTAAATGATGAACAAAGTATTTAGTCATGCTTAACTAATGCTTCATAGTGTGCAGTTATTATAAAGTGTTACCTAAACTTTTGATTGATTAAGTTATGCTTAGTTTATCTCACACAGTGCATCAGCTAAACAGCAGCCATTTATTTGCAGTAAGCCTTTTCACTCTGGACTTTCCATTATGAACTTAAGTACTGAAACAGCTCTCCACACCGTGAACATTTCCTTCTTTCTTTCTTTCTATTTTCCCCTTTTCTTATGGTGCTTTTTTCTGTAAATGAGCAAAATCCTTTTACAAAATGTACAGAATCATATTGGACAGGCTAGATTCTGCTGCTTCTGGAAGTGGTCTAGCTTCTGAGGCCATGGCCATCCAGTTTTTACCTCAGAGTTATACATTTGTTTGGATTTGCTCATGAAGTTGATGGAAATTAGGACAAGAATTTAGGAATTTATGTTGATGCTTGATTCTCATCATCCGGTCAATGTGTAGAAACAATTAGAAAGGCAAATAAAATATTAAAGTTATACTGTGAAATTCTTTTTCTCAAACACTGTAATGCAATAGTGAGGCTACAACTAGAGCACTTTGTGCAGTTCTGGTCATCATGCTCCAGTTAAGGGAATGAAACCTCTTTGTTCTTGAGCAGAGAATGGGACATAATCTAGTTCTTAAAGTTTTCAAAATCATCTATAAACAGTGAGTCACATAACTGAGAGTATTATTAAAAATTAAGGAAACATTTATTTAAGTGGAAAATTTTACAATTTCTGCAGTGGGTTGGCACCCTGCCTGGGATTGGTTCCTGCCTTGTGCCCTGTGTTGGCTGGGATTGGCTCCAGCAGACCCCCGTGACCCTGTGTTTGGATTCAGCGGGTTGGAAAATGGATGGATGGATGGATTTTACAATTTTTAAAAAGAGTCTGTATCACATACCAAGTCAAGAAATGCAAACAGAATTAAAATTGGTGCAGAATAAAAACATATTAAGTTAACAGAGGCATGAAATACTAAAATACCCCTTTAGTTGTTTTGTCGCAAAAGCATGCTTCTTATGTTCAAGATCCAGAAGTCAAACACCTCATGGTGGACTTCGTACTCTGAAGTAAGGCATAATTGTGGCCTTCTCAGCTGTTCATTATGGTGAATATAGTAAACTTGGTGAACAAGTGTTTGGCTTATGGAATACCCACCTCCTATTCTTATTTTAGTATCAATAATTAAACATGTCTTATTTCATTAATAGGGAGACATGGCTGCACAGTGTTTTGTCCTGCTGCACACCTTTGAGTGGAATCCATTTCCTGGTTGCCAATCAAGTGGCTGCATATGAGTTTTGATCTGGGTGCTTCAGTTATTGTTCCACATCTCTTTCACGGATTATTCCTAATTGACTCTCTGTAATTGGGTAGTCGGAGCTGTGCGTGAGTGGGCCTTGCAGAGAAATTGCATCTCTTCAAAGGGTGGTTACTGAAGGCTTCATTGTGGGAAGGGTTTGGGAACATCTTTCCTATAAACACTGAATCCCCTCTTATCAAATGCACAGATTATTTTTCTGTAGACTACAGTTATATGTTGCACCTCTGTTGATACCCCCATTTCTTTATTCACAAACTTGCTAACCTATAGGGATATACAGTACTAGTTATTACTATTAACCAAATGCAAACTATAGATGTGGCTTCATGCCATTTTAACTTGGATCATGTGTAATTTTGGCAGATGATGAAAATTAACAACACTTTCAATATGCGCATGTTGAGTCCAGGTATCCCATATTCTTAGTTACACCAATTCTCTGATCCGGTTATCATTTCTGTTCAGCTCCTTTAGGTTACTTCTCACTGTAGTCGGATTGTCATCTCGTCTCTAGTCAGCTTTCTCTGTGTCTGTGTCTTCGCTCTCTCTGTCACTAGTCAGCTCATTGGCTGACTTTTTATTGTCCTGTAATCACTGAGTTTCATGAAACTTGCCTTTCATCCTCCAAGCTTTCTTCCTGATATGGGAAGGTGTTCTCATTCTTCATCCTGTCTCCATAAATGGGGAGCTCATATAGCTAAACTCACTAAAACTTTGTTCCCATCTTTACCCTCACCACAAATTTCACAACCTGATTTAGTACTCAATACAATCTTAAAGACTCTGATGGGAAGGATAAGTAAACATCAAAACACAGCTCTTCTTATCAGTAAAACCCTTAAACACAAATTATGTTTTTTTTTTGTTTGTTTGTTTTTTTTACCCTTTTCACTTAGAATATATACTTACTTGCCAGAATATTTTTTCTTTCTTTAAAATAACCAGTTCAAGTTTAACTTATTCCTAAAAGACATACAGCGGGGGAAATAAGTATTGAAATCATTAACATTTTTTTCAGTAAACATATTTCCAATGAGGCTATTCATATGAAATTCTCACCAGACATTTGTATTAACTCAAGAAATCCACAAATATAAAGACTTCACAACATTAAAGATCATAAATACAGGTATGTATAATAAAGTGGAATGACACAGAGAAAAAGTATTGAACACACTAAGAAAAAGCAGTACACCAAGGCAAGGAATGGCCAGGAAGCAACTGAAATCTGTAAGTAATCAGAAAGTAGCTCCACCTCCTTTCTGTGCAAATTGCTAACAGCTGGGTTACTATGCATTGATGGGCTATAAAAAGGTGTTTTGTTGCCAGGGTGTCACACAAGAAACTTCTCATGATGGGTAAAAGCAAATACCAATTATAACAATGCTAGGTATTACAAATAGGCAACAGCAAACGAACATTAACAAACAAAACAAGTGCACTTTGTGTGGTCTTTAAATGAGTTCATTTCTCCTTTATATATTTTCATTTCTGAGCATGATTATTCATTACATTGCCTTAAGGTGGATGCTTCTCATATAAACTCTTGCCTCTCAGAACCCTATACTGAATTAATCAACTTTGAAAATATTATGTTAAACACAATATGTGATATAGTGTTTGGCCATCACCTATGGTGTACAAATAGTTTGCATCATATTAGCATTCTTCCTAGCAGATTATTTCATAAGGATACACTTAAATTATTATGCTCATACATTAATATTCCCATAGATCCATTTTCTATCCCTGGACAGGGTGCCATCCTATCATAGGGTGAGCAGACACACATGTGCGCACACATAACCAAGGGCAAGTTTAGCAACACCAGTTCACCTAAAGTGCTAATCTTGCAATGTGAGAGGACACTGGAGCACATCCTTGCGGACATTGGGAGAACATGCAAACTCCAGGGAGTACTCTGGACAAGAACCTCAGCCTCTTTGCTATGTAGCAGCAGCGCTGTCTTTGTGCTGCCATGCTGCCCACATTACTACCTGGATCTCTAAAATAGCGTTATTCAATTTCAAGTGCAGTAAATAGGCGTAAAGAGGCTGCTTGTTATTGCTATGTAAAGAAAACTCACCTGTAACATCTGTCCCTCGGATACTTGTTGCTGTTGGCAAAGACATTGACGTATCCGTGGTTTGTGCAGATACCAGGATGGTACCGACTGACAAGAGGATATAAAACAGGATAAAACCTGGAAAAGCGGGTTATATAATATAAATAGAAGTTATACATTTACATATGTACTGTATAAACATTGCTTTAAAAATGTAATAATAGTAATGCATTTTTAAAATGGACTGTTGATATTTTTATTTTTTATTTATTTTGCAGTTCTATTTAATTATTTACTGTAGATAACAACACTTTTTAAAAAAAAGCCCAGCATCTACATTTAAAATTGTATACAATAGGCATAAAGCTGGCCATTCCACTAGCAGCTTCTTGGGTTTCAGAAATCCCCTCTGGGACAAAAGAACTTTAATTATGCCTTACACATGCTGTTTATGAATACACAAAACCCACAGTCTACTGATAAACCACCTCCTGCTCATTCCCACTAAAAATCATTTTTCTGATCTAATTTATTATAATACATACAAAGTGATTAAATATCATTAAATGTTTATGCTAGCTTGTAATGTTGTTTGCTTACTTACCTTTAAATAAATGAAATTCAGACATTGTGCTGTTTCTCGTTGCTTCAGTAATATAAAATTGTTAGCCCAATCTAAAAAAGCATCACTGGCTGAAATAACACAAATACAAAAAAGAAATTGAATTACAAATTTGTTTCAAACACTAAACTCATTCCACATTTCTTTTGCACTTAAAGATCAATAACCTACATATTCCAATTGTTCCAAAGTATACTAAGTTGCTTTAGCCTAATCTAGTGCAGTGTCATCTACTGGCACCCCATCCAGGTTTGTTTTTTGCCCTGTGTCCAGCACTCACAGGATTTTCCTTGGCTCTCACAACCCAGAACTGGATGAAAAGTGTATGACAATAGTATGCATCATTAAATCTTACAAGATTTCATTCAGATCTTCAGAGCATTATTTTTTGTCATTGTATTTTTGGAAGAAATCCTTAACCTTGGGCAACAAGACAAGGACATATTATGATTGCTTAAATACAGCTACTACAAACTGCAGAAAAAGCATGTTAAATGACTTACTCGGGGTCACAAAGGGGTTTGTAGCAGGCATTGGACTGGCATCTACTAGTTTAAAGTCCACAGCACTATGTTGTACTGCCTGCCTATTCACTACTGTCATATACCCAACATAACAGTGAGTATGACCAACAAAACAGCATGTGTTAAACATCCATATCTCTTTATTATAAAAGACTTTTGCCAAGAGATTTTTTCAAGTCCCGCCCTCCTCTCAACCATTTTCAACCATGGTCCTCTGACCTCTCATTCGTGTGAATGCTTTTGTCAGACACAGTTCCTGTGCTCTCAGCTCTTATAAATTTTTACGTTTTCCTCACTTTAAGTTCCCAATAAAAGAAAACGTACGTCCAAATCTTTTTAAAGAATTTCATCCCGAAGGGTTATCAACAGAAGAAATGAGTACACGGGCAATCCTAGTACCGAGAAACAATGAAGTCAAATGAATTAGTCGGTTTATTTATTAGAGAGAAACAAACGAAATTCACTCATGGGCAGTTTGATGTTGCATTGTCACAAAGTAAGTCCAAACACGGAATCAAAATTCAATGCGATATTGATGAAAAATTAATTTAAAAAATTGTTTTTAATGAAGTTTTACACTAAAAGTGTCAGTTTAAAAAAAATTTGCGTGTTAATTTCAAAGCCAAACAGAACAAAACAAATACCTGTAACGCAACATGAAACATAATTTTCTTTCAATTTATTACGTTTTACTGTTTTTTACTATGGTTAATTACTCTCTGTATAGTAAAATAGTTAGTTCTATTATACATATGTAACAATTCCCATGAAAATAAAAATCTGTTTAAATTTTACATCCGCTTCCCCATACACGAGCGGCAGATCCACAAAGTGGCTAGTGCGTAGCGCCCACCCAAGGGTTGGCGAGCGAAGCGAGCAGGGGGCAGAGCCCCCTAGTCTTTCATAAATTTTAAAATAAACTTTAACAATTGTGCTGTTTAACTCATGTAAAACTCACTCTACAATAATGATACAGTCACTCACACCTCCACCCTCACTTACATAGAGTCAATTTGAAGTCATGAACTATTAAATACTATACACATGTGCAGTGGAATCAGAAAGTATTCAGACCCTTCACTTTTTCACATTTTATTATGCTTCAGCCTTGTCCTAAAATTATTTAAATATTTTTTCCCCACTTGAAGCCGCACTCAATACACCAGAATGACAAAGCAAAAATAGGAGTTTAGGAATTTTTGCAAATTTATTAAAAATAAAAAACTGATATTTCACATTGACACAAGTATTCAGACCCATTGCAGTTCACCCTGAATTTTCGCTCAGGCGTGTCCAATTCTATTGATCATCAATGAGATGTTTCTGCACCTTGTTTGGAGACCGCCAAATCAATTCAATTCAAGTCAATTCAAATGAATGGACTAGGAAAGGCACACACATGTCTGTATAGAAGGTTCCACAGTTTACAATGTGCAATTGAGCAAAGCCAAGCCATGAAGTTGAAGGAATTCCCTGCAGAGCTAAGAGACAGCATGGTGTGGATTCACAGATCTGGGGAAGACCATGAAAAAAAATCTTACAGCACTGAAGGTTCCCATGACCACAGTAGCCTCCATAATTCTTAAATGGAATAAGTTTTGAACAACCATGGCACCTCCTAGAGTTGGTTACTCAGCAGAACTGAGCAATTGGTGAAGAAAGGCCATGGTAAGTGACGTGGCCATGAACCCAATGGCCGCTCTGGCTGAACTCCAGGAAACCTACAGCATGTGGAGATGGGAGAAGCTTCTAGAAGGACAACCATCATTGGAACACTCAATTATGTGTTAATGTATGTTATTACTACATGCATTATAAAATACTTTGCAAGATATTTTAACAAGATATTTTAATGATTGACTGTAAAAAAAATTTAAAACAAAAGATTAGTCTTGCTAAAGATGTCAGCCATCTCGCAAGTATTTTTTCTGCCTCTGCATAATACTCAGTATTTACATATAAAAATAATTATAATCATATGTACAAATGCCTATACACTGATAACCTTTAAGAATATATAGAAACAATAATGATAAAATGCAAATATTGTAATAGCATACAAATACTTACAAATTTGTTAATACTAATTATAAAAACATAAATTGGTATTATGCAAAGCAAAGCAGGTTTACTTATATAACACATTTCATACCATTAGGCAATTCAAAGTGCTTTACATGATAGGGATAAAATACAAAAAGAAATAAAATACACCTAAATGACAATAAAATAACAGAAAGTTAAAACAAAATGTAAAATGAAGAGAATAATATGGTGACACAGCAGCATTTCAGTTCAGCAATAGTGCAGCACAGTACAGAATCAGTGAAATGCACAGAAAAATAAGAATGTTTTTTTATTTTGATTTGAAAGCTTCTACTGTTGGGGCATCTCTAACATGTTTTGGCAGATAATTCCATTTTTGTGTTGCATAAAAGCTAAAACCCATTTCCTCCTATTTTGATCTCAGCTGGTCTATTGGGTCTGTAAACGGTTAGCATCTCTGTGATGTATTCTGGGCCTAAGCTGTTTAGTGACTTACATACTAAAACTGATATCTTAAAATCATTCCTATAGCTGACTATAAGCTAATGTTATGCTCTTAGTACTGGAGTATCTTGTTCTCTTTTCTTAATTTTGGCAAGCATTCTGGCAACAGTATTCTGAACAAATTGCAATTTTTGAATAGTTATTTTGGGTGGGCCTGAGAAAAGAGCCTTGCAGTAAACTACTATGCTGAAAATAAAAGCATGGATACATTTCTCTAAGTCTGTTTTTGACATCAGACCTCTGAAACTAGAAATGTTTTTATGCATTTATAACATATTATTTATGATTTTCAAGCTGTATGACCTCTCTAACGATTTACTTATAACTTTATGCATTAATTATTTGATTAAACGGAAGATTACAGAATGTGATATAATTGGTGAGATTTCCACATCGCAGCAATACGCTATTGCTTTGATTTTGGGTGGGGTGTCTTTTTTGTTGAATTTACTTATTTGCTTTGTACTCATATGGGTTTGCTGAGATTTTCTGCAGCTGTACTTTGACTGGCATTTCAAAACTCCCATTCATCCATCCATTTTCTACTGCTAATCTGGGTCCAGGTCGCAGTGTCAGCAGTCTAAGCAGAGATTCCCAGGTATCCCTTTTCCCTGCCATCCCTTCCAGCTCCTCTGTGGGACACCAAAGCATTCCCAGTCCAACTGAGAGATATAATACAAGGTCTCCTCCTGATTGGAAATGCCTGGAACACCACTGCAAGGAGGGGGTTATCCAGGAAGCATCCTAATCAATCCTAACCACCTCAACCAGGGTCGTCTTAACGTATGGGCACAATGGGCCTTGGCTGGGGGCACACAATGTTTCTGGTGCCTATGTATGTTTCTGTTTTGCTATGAAAACTGGAGCTCTAGCACACTATTTTGCTCGGGGGCCTATGATGCTGGTAAGACAGCCCTGACCCCAATTGCCACTTTTCGATGGGGAGGAGCAGAAGATGTATTGACGAGTCTTTATGCATATATGCGAGTTTGAGTTTTCATCAGAATAAACACTGTCTAAGACTATTTCCTGTCTTGCACTCACTGCTGTCGAAATTGACTCCTACCTTCGATAAGCAGAAGTGAAGATTCTGTACATAAGTGAACTGATTAGTTTATGAAATCTTCTTTAATATCATTAATGGAAAGTAAAGTCAATAAAAATGCTGAATTCTATCATTTCAAATTAGCCTAAAGATAAAGTAATTAAGGTGTGAAATATTGAAGTTCAGAGTGGCACGGTGGTGCAGCAGTGCCAACCACTGCACCATCACATGCAGGCTCACTGACTGTGCGGAGTCTACAGATTCTCCCCAAGCACATGTGGGTTTTTCTTCAAGCTCTAAATGGACTTATCAGAAGTGAGAGTGGACGTGTTTAGTCAGCCTGTTAGTCAGTTCTCCCCTCAGGCTAATTAGTGTTATGAAAGACTCAGAAAATGAATTTTATTATATTTTAAATAGAAGCTAAACAAAGAATCAGTCCCTCAGCCCCTATTTAACAAAGCACAGTATTGGCACTGGATCAGTACCCTGGACAGCAGCCCATTGTGCACAATTCGAGTGCTGTTATAGAACTGGAAACTTCTTTTGCCATACAATTTGCAACATAAGATAAAGTTTACTGTGAGAAAGCAATTTTACAAAGGTATATCACCTTAGGGATGAATATTTAGCTTACTGATGCACTACACCTAATTGTTTTCTAAACTGGCCCTGTGTGTATGAATTGACCTTGAGATGGACTGGTGCCCCATTCAGGACGGGTTCTTGCTTTGTACCTAATGTTGTTGGGATGGACAATTGACCACCTGTAAAAATGTGAAAAAAAGTGTTTTTTCTGTCAGATTGTCCAAATGAAACAACACCCAGTGGACCAATTTTGTTCAAATCTGGTAAACATTTGAATATTTTGGTAAACATATTCAGCATTTGAAATTGGAAAGTTGAAATATCTTAAATAGAGGCCATGGCCCATATATTTTTGTAATTTATCTTAAAACAGAGAAATATTCTGTATGGATTCAATTACTGATTATTTGTGTTCATAAGCATCTCTTAATGATGCTTTGAAATCACTTGTTTTTTTTGTTTTTTTGTTTTTGTCTGGTGCCTCCTGACTCACTGGTAAGAGAAAAGCCCCAAATATGATATATCATTCAAACTGTCTTGATGTCAAGTTATGCAAAATATGAAGCTTTTCAATGTTCCTGCTCTATTTATGACCCCCTGGACCCAATGATTTCCTAAGTTTAGGCCATTTTTGCACCATATATTGTGCACAAAATTGCACCCTTATGATAAGGAGTAAAGAAATATGTGTCTTCAGCAAAAATGATTAAAAGGACTTGAAGCTGTGTGCGCCACATCACCTGACCCCAGTGAGTATCCAAATGGGAAAGGAGTGGTCAAGTTTACAGTTTCATTTAAGTTTCATTTAAGTTTTTTTCACAAAAATTTTGAACAAATGGGAATTGGTTAAATAGGCATTGGAGTGTAGTTTTATGCTGTTTTGAGGTTGCTGATCACGAATGTGATAATATTTTAGATATTTAATTCTTTACTGTTGGTCCGAGTCCTCAAAGTGTCACTCCCAAAAGGTTAAAAATAATAAATTCCAGACATAAGCATGTGGAGTGTAATTTTAAACTAATTTTTCAAGGTCAGTAATTTCAAATTGGATGTCATTTTGAGTTTTGATCCTTTACAAGTGATCTAGCCCTCTATGGACCTCTACCAGAGGGTGAAAAATGTCAAATTTCTGTTACAATCAAAAACATTTAGACCTTTCAATTGAAACAGTCATTTTCATATTTCAAATATCTGATGCAACTATTCTTGTTTATTATGTACTTCTACCTCAAGAAGTAAATTATTACATTTCTTATAAACACCCTGAATTAGGGCGGCTTACTGCAATTCATACTTTTTTATTCTTTCAAATTTACATTGAGAGACGTTATTTTAACTAGTATATATTCCTCTTTGGCCAATATACGTCACTGAAACACCAGCAGAGTCGCATGCACAGCTGGTAACTTCCTTCCATGATAGTTGCTTATATCTGTATGGATTGATTTTAAAGTTTGTTTAAACTCTACATCAAGTATGTCTTTTAAATGTTTTACCTTTAATAAATATGAGCAACAGTTAGCTGCAGACACTTCATGGCCCTAAATAAAACGTAGTTTATTCAATGCAGTTTATGCATCACTTGGGCAAGGATCTGGTGTACGTGAAAGCCACCATATGTGTATTTCAGCTTCGTTTTCAAGCACATTATATTGTAAAATGCTAGTTAAAAATGCAGTATGTCTATTAATACATGTGCTTGCATTCTATTATCATTGTTATTTTTTAATATGACTAGTTTTTACAAAAATATTTAATAAACAAAAAAAGTAATATCTTATTCTTTGATGCAGCAACAAAACAAAAATTTGAATGGTTTCAAAACAGTTAACCCCAAATGCGCTGAACATTATGCCACAGTTACATTTTCTGACTTGTTTAAAAATTAGATCCCCATTCAAAATTATGATGGGCAAGTCTTGAGTAAAA
Source organism: Polypterus bichir lapradei (assembly GCA_026402145.1). NCBI lineage: Eukaryota > Metazoa > Chordata > Cladistia > Polypteriformes > Polypteridae > Polypterus > Polypterus bichir. Next base: position 15,863,921 of record JANRMT010062849.1, read on the forward strand.
TCTCAAGTTATGGCAAGCAAGTCTCAAGTTTAAACTTTAAGTCCCAAACAAGTTTAATTTTTCACAACTTTTAATGTATTTCTTATATCAAGAATGGTTTAAAAACATGTAATAAGTTTATTATTAGCTTTCAAATTCAGTTCCATTCCACAAAATATCATACAAATACAAATGTAACGTAAAACAATTTTGAAAGTGCGACTGAACGTAACAATAAAAAGCAGCACAAATTAGTAGAAAATATTATCACACTAGCCTATGATGTATTACATTTACAAAAGTGCACATTTGCTTAAGAACCATTAGGGCAGTCTGGCAGAACAATGCAGTGTCCTTACAATAGCATGAAGTACATTGTTTGACCAAGAAAATCATCAACTTCAAGAGTAGAGTAAGTAAACTAATTATTTTATACATTTTAATAATAAAAGCACTAAGCACAGGGTGCAAAGTTAATAGGAAGAACATTCTTAGACTACATCCACACTACTGCATTTTCACATCATTTATTTAAGCATTTTGCTCCAAACTATAACAACTGAAAACACATATGATGTAATTGTCTTCCTACACTGGGCGTGCACACATCATACACGTCTAACAGTGGGCACACAATGTGCAATTTTGGCACAATTTTAAGCCTTGTTTGTAGTTGCTGACTAATTTTCTGAGATGGACTAAATTTAAGCTTCATACAGGCCGTCATTTTATGGGCAGTACGGGAGTGCTTGCAATGCCCAATTGCTCCTCACAACTGGGCTGTCACGTGAATGGCAGAATTTCTGTCATGTCAGAAATTTCAGTCAGCTGTCATGTAGTGGGAGCAGTCTCATGAGATGATTTTATGTTGTTGCCATCAAATTTCACAAAATTCATCGTATAGTGACTGCAGTGAGTGAGCATCATACATGTATAGTCTGAACAACTATATCGTGGTATGAAAATCAAACTGAATGTGCTTGTATGGTTTGAGCACCTATATGAATGTCCACTCTATTATACACTGTGAGTAGTTGCTTGACCACAATTTCTAAAAATTGCAGAAAACACAATTTAGATGCACACAGGTTAGCAACACAACAAGCGCAATGGAAAGCAACTATTTTATGCCCGCTATGTTGGAATATGTTTTTCTTCTGAGATGTTGTAATAAGCAGGATACAATCAGGGAAGAGACCCATAATGAGTACAAACCAACCACAGTGCAACGGGCTGTGTGTGTTTTCAGAAATCTTCATTTTTGCCTGTTCACAATGAAATGCGGAGCATTTTCATAAGTCTGGAGTTGGCCAGCAATCATTTAGGTGTGTCATATTAAAGGGAGTGACTCTTATTCTCTCGGTTATTCTTTGTTTTATAATTATAATTAATTTATCTTTCCAGAGACCTGTTTTTACTTTGACATTAAAGAGTCTTTTGCTTTTGATCAGTGTCAAAAAAGCCAAATTAAATCCACTGCAATTCAATGTTGTATAACAATACAATGTGAAAACTTCCAAGGAGTGAATCATTTTATGTGAACCGTATGTTACACAATTCTCCAAGTGACCTTTTCATTGAGGCACAAATCTGGGGAAGGTTACAGAAATATTTCTGCTGCTTTGAAGGTCCCAATGAGCACAGTGGCCTCCATCATCAGTAAGTGGAAGAAATTCGAAACCACCAGGACTCTTCCTAGAGCTGGTCGGCTATCTAAACTGAGCAATCGGGGGAGAAGGGCCTTAGTCAGGGAGGTGACCAAGAACCCGATGGTCACTCTGTCAGAGCTCCAGAGGTCCTCTGTGGAGAGAGGAAAACCTTCCAGAAGGACAACCATCTCTGCAGCAATTCACCAATCAGGCCTGCATGTTAGAGTGGCCAGACGGAAGCCACTCCTTAGTAAAAGGCACATGGCGGCCCACCTGGAGTTTGCCAAAAGGCACCTGAAGGACTCTCAGACCATGAGAAACAAAATTCTCTGGTCTGATGAGACAAAGATTGAACTCTTTGGTGTGAATGCCAGGCGTCACGTTTGGAAGAAACCAGGCACCGCTCATCACCAGACCAATACCATCCCTACAGTGAAGCATGGTGGTGGCAGCATCATGCTGTGGGGATGCTTTTCAGCGGAAGGAACTGGGAGACTAGTCAGGATAAAGGGAAAGATGACTGCAGCAATGTACAGAGACATCCTGGATGAAAACCTGCTCCAGAGCTCTCTTGACCTCAGACTGGGGCGACGGTTTATCGTTCAGCAGGACAACGACCCTAAGCACACAGCCAAGATATCAAAGGAGTGGTTTCAGAATAACTCTGTGAATGTCCTTGAGTGGCCCAGCCAGAGCCCAGACTTCAATCCGATTGAACATCTCTGGAGATATCTTAAAATGGCTGTGCACCAACACTTCCCATCCAATCTGATGGAGCTTGAGAGGTGCTGCAAAGAGGAATGGGCAAAACAGGCCAAGGATAGGTGTGCCAAGCTTGTGGCATCATATTCCAAAAGTCTTGAGGCTGTAATTGCTGCCAAAGGTGCATCGACAAAGTATTGAGCAAAGGCTGTGAATTCTTATGTACATGTGATTTCTCAGTTTTTTTATTTTTAATAAATTTGCAAAAACCTCAAGTAAACTTTTTTTTACATTGTCATTATGGGGTGTTGTCTGTAGAATTCTGAGGAAAAAAATGAATTTAATCCATTTTGGAATAAGGCTGTAACATAACAAAATGTGGAAAAAGTGATGCGCTCTGAATACTTTTCGGATGCACAGTACCACCTCTGCTGTACAATCTTCACTGAGCAAATTGAATGCTTGCAGGGCTGCTGGTCCCAATGTCATACTTGGGAGTGTGGTTAAATTCTTCACTGGGCAACAGTCTGAGGTCTTCATTAACAGCTTCAATCTGTCTTTGGCCCAGGCTGTCGTCCCTGAGTGCCCTAAGTCTACAACAATTGTACTGGTGCCTAAATTATCCTTTCCAGGGAGCCTGAATAACTACTACCCTGTTACACTCACCCCTATCATCACCAGGTGCTTGAGAGACTGGTTCTGGCCAACCTCAAATCCAGTATACCTCCCACACTAGATCCCTACCAGTTTGCCTATCGTTCCAATAGGTCAATGGAGGATGCCTTATCCTCGGCTCTTCACTCTGCCCTGACACAGCTGGATAACAACGACTACTTCAGGATGTTATTTCTTGATTTTAGCTCTGCATTTAACACCATCATCCCCTCCAATCTGGTAAATAAACTTAGCAACCTCAGCATCAGCACATCTCTTTGTAATTGGTCACTGGACCTTCTAACCAACAGACCCTAGTGTGTCAGGTTAAACAACCACACTTCCTCTACCCTCATTCTGAATACTGGCGTTCCACAGGGCTGTGTGCTCAGCCCACTCGTCTACTCCATCTTCACTCATGACTGCATCCATTCATATGGCTCCAACTCCATCATAAAGATTGCAGATTACGCTACCGTAATGGGACTGATCAATGACAATGACGAGTCAGCCTACAGAGAGGAGTTTGAGCACCTAGCAACATGGTCTGCTGACAATGACCTCTCCATCAACACCAGGAAGACCAAGAAGCTCATTCTGGATTACCAGAAAACTAAAGGCAGCAGATAAACTCCCATCCTTTTTAATGGGGCTGAGGTGGATTGTGTTTTCAGCATCAAATTTCTGGGCATCCACATCTCTGAGGACCTTTCTTGGAAAATAAACACTTCCAGCCTAGTTAAAAAAGTGCAACAGCAACTTTACTTTCTGCAGAGGTTAAACAAACCCTGCCTGTCTCCTCAGATTTTGTTGAACTTTGACTGTTGCACTGTCAAGAGCATATTGACAAACTGCATTACGGTGTGGTATGGCAACTGCTCCATAGATAACAGGAAGGCCCTACAACGGGTGGTGAAAATAGCCCAGCACGTTATCGGCATTCCGCTGCTGACTATTGCTGACGTGCAGCATACATAGTGTCTTCGACGGACTTGCAGCATCATCAAGGATGTTTCTCACCCCAACCATGGACTGCTTACCCTTATCCGTGTGGTGGTACAGGAGCCTTCAGTCCCGCACCAGCAGGCTCAGGAACAGTTTCTTTCATAATATGATCATCATTTTGAACTCTCGGCCCTTTACACTCAACAGCTGAACTCTCCAAATATCAATAACCTTTGACTGTGTATATTTTCCTCTATGTATATTTTCCCCTATTTACATAATGTCTATTCTGTGCATAAAAATATTTCATATATCTATATTTATTCATGGGCGGCATGGCGGCGTAGTGGTAGTGCTGCTGCCTCGCAGTTAGGAAACCCAGGTTCACTTCATCGGGTCCTCCCTGCGTGGAGTTTGCATGTTCTCCCCGTGTCTGCGTGGGTTTCCTCCGGGTGCTCCGGTTTCCTCCCACAGTCCAAAGACATGCAGGTTAGGTGGATTGGAGATTCTAAATTGGCCCTAGTGTGTGCTTGGTGTGTGGGTGTGTTTGTGTGTGTCCTGCGGTGGGTTGGCACCCTGCCCAGGATTGGTTTCTGCCTTGTGCCCTGTGTTGGCTGGGATTGGCTCCGGCAGACCCCTGTGTTCGGATTCAGCGGATTGGAAAATGGATGGATGGATGGATATTTATTCATATCATGTACCTGTACTTACTGATCAGTATTGATATCTATACAGTATACTCTTCCTTGTATATACTACTACCAGTAAATTCAAATATCATATAGATATATATTCTCATTTGTATGCTGCCTCTTTGCACCCACTGTCTATTGCACCTTACTCTACTCCTTGCACTCTCTGGATAGATGCTAAGCTGCATTTCATTGTACCTGTACAATGACAATATAGTTGAATATCATCTAATTTACCTAATCTAATGTGGCCTCGGTGTTTCTTATTACTAATTAAGGTAGTAATGGTCTTAGAGACAGATTTTATGTTTTCTTTTTATCCATTTGAGAAATTGGAAACAATCAGGACAGGTTAACTAGCACTTAAAGTCACCTAACTCTACCTCTTGATTCCTGGCACAAGAAGAATTGCACTTGTAGAAAGGGAAAGGCGCCAACACAGAACATTTGTTTATCCTTTACCCTTTCCACTTACTGCAGGTTTATTTCTTTGGACCTGAAACGAGTTGCCATGGTGTCATGTTATTGTCTTATTTATTTATTTATTTATTTATTTATTTATTTATTTATTTATTTATT
>JANRMT010062849.1:15869130-15886868 GCA_026402145.1 Polypterus bichir lapradei
ATTTATTTATTTATTTATTTATTTATTTATTTATTTATTTATTTATTAATTATAAAGTTGGCCTTCTCAGTTTGAATGAAGTTGACACACTGTCTCTCTACAATTCTGTTCTTGAACAGCCACATAGTCTCTGGCACAAAATAGACATAAACTAAAATATAAAAAAAAAATCCACAAATAAATAGTGGGAATTGTTAAAGTTAAAATGACTGTCTTTTCACAATTACTTTAAATAAAGCTTATCTATGACTTACCTCTAGCTCATTAATGCTAATTACTACATAAACCAAACTCACAATTCTGAGTAGACTAAAATGTTGAATGTTGAAAAGGTTTGTTGCATATCCATCCAAAATTCTTATCCTACACTTTTTTGATGTTGCAATTTGTTATTAACCATTTTCTAATTGCATAATCTAGGAACAGGTTTCCAGCACTTTCTCTCTTCTTTCATTTAAATACTGGTGTGCAAAGGTGTTTGGGAGAGATCTTGACTCTTCTTGAGCCATAAGGCGGGAGTCGAAGTCCAAGTGGACATCACTGCTGTTCAAGTTACAAGTCTTTTTTGATTTTGTTGAATTGAGTCTGAAGTTATCGAATATGTGACTGGAGTCCAAGTCATGTGCCTTGAGTCTGCATCTCTACTTCATACACCCCCTCCCACTGCAATAGCTAAAGTTCAGATATGTATTTTTTGGGAAACTTCTGACCTTGTGCTTGATTGCAGTTATTTGTTAATAAGTACAAAAACTAGAAAGGAGATCTGTAAAACCAAATTTGACAATACTTTCTGTGACAAAAAAATGGTTTTGTTCACTAGCAAAGATGCCATTTACATGATAAGCTGCACTTTGAGCCTGCGACAGATGTTATGAATTCATAAGGAACGGTAACAAAAATAGAGCATCGAAAATATTCATTTAGGGTCATTTGTGTCAGAATACATAATAAAAGTGGCTAATGGTTACCATGTTACCAAATTTTACACAGAATGATTTCCAGTGTGCCATCCAATAATGACTAGAAAATTTCAGAGGGGGAGTCGGTGACCTGTGAAAGGTTGGCAGTGTATGTCAGTTGGCATCCTATAATACAAATTTGCTCACCTGAAGACAGGTGTAGGAACATACTGTAGCTGGTCAGGGATGGTTGCTAATATCATGAAGATAAAGCCAAAAGATGACAACTGTGTGTGGCTCGTAATTGTTGTGACTGAAAATGGCCCTAGCAGGCCTGCTACAAAAGGCCATATTATTGATGACAGGATTTCCTTGACATATTGTTTGGAAGCCATACTGTCTATACAAGCAACAAAGGTGACATGTATTATATTTGATAGCACTCCATGCCATAACACCTGCTCTTCAGGCTGCATGTCATTTTAACAATATTGTAAAGATTGCAACATTGTATGCCTCTGATCCTTACGCAAATTAAGATGACCGTTGACTCTAAGGGAAAGCTGTGACTTTTAACAGAAAATAATCAAATGATAACCTAAAGTAGCTCATGCCACTCACTTCAATGGCAGATTGTAGTGGCAAGTATTTAATGGCTGCCATGGCAATGAGTATCATGATTTGAGCCCCACTAATAAGAGTTGTAGTCTCATGGTGCAAGGTGTTGCCAGGTGAATAATGGAGGGCAATACACATCTAAAGATGGAAGAAACTTTTAACGTAGGTGCTGCAAAGATCTTTCACAGGCTCCTACAGATCCCCTATGGTGCACCTCAGATCCTTGACATATGAAAGGTCACTGTGACATTCACATAGATATGAAGCTAAATGCCTGGCCTCACAAATGCCCATGCTATGTGCCTATCAGTCTCATTCAGCTCTTCAAGAGACTCGCCATCATGTTATTGAGGAATTCTGAGTTGTAGCAGCAGCTCAAGTATCTAAAGGTCACATGATCAGTCACTGTCATATTATCCCATTTTGATGGATCCACTCCATAAAGCAGAAGCTAATCTAATCTTTCACCTTCCAAGATCAGCTAATCACATGGGAAGATAGCTGGAAATGTTATGTACTGCACTCTTAAAAATAAAGGTGCCAGAGTAGTTCTTCAGGACTATGTCGTAGGGGAACCATTTTTGTTTCCCAAAAGACCTATCCACATGAAAGTTCCAGAAAGAACCTTTATTTATTTAGAGTCATAACAGGCTCCATAGAATAAATAACCATGAACAGATGGTAAGAGATCTGTGAAATGCCAACAGGTTTCTGATTTTAAAAAGACTTTTGCTGCATATAATAACACAGCCTATGCCCAGGCTTTCTTAATCTGTTACTGTCCTGCTAGGTAGCCTACCATACAGTAAATATTTCAGGTTTCTTTTACGTATTAGGAAATTTTTCAAACTAATAAGAAACAACTTAATATGCAAAGAATTTGTCCCAGAAGTAAACGGTGCTTTGCCAAGTAAATTGTCTACAAGGAACCATACAACTCAGCATAGAACTATAAAGTGCCATTAAATGACCATTATTTTTAAGAGTGTGGCCAGACAGTTGTGTCTGTTGGCATCAGTCTGAGGGTGTTTAAGACATGAACCTTCAGCATCTATTCCCCCATTTTCTGAACAGATAAAAGGGGGTGAAACTACAGAAGATATCCTGTATATGTTGTAATTACCACAATTTATACATTTTTGCTGACTGGTTTTTTGTGCCATTTTCTACAAATTTGATTATGAAGAGTTTAAATGTTTAATTATTTTGATTATGACTTAATGTCTTGGAGCAATAAAAGTTCACTATTATTTATTTTGAAATTTCTGTGACACCATTTTGTTTGGTTACGGATATGTCAGCACATCATTAGACAACAAGTCATGGAAGTCACGTAATCAGGGTGATGGTTTATAAGCCGGCAATGCAGTACATTCATCATCCTAGTCTGACTAATTCTAATTACGTTTTCAAGTGTTTTAGATTTCAGATATTAGTTTTGACTGTGACTTTTTGTTTGCATTATGGTTTATGACATCTGTAAGGTTTAACTCTATGATTTTGACTATGCTTTTTTTCTCGACTCACTTGCATCTTTTGATTATTTTGCCCCAGAGGCCTTCTGTTTTCTACTTCTTGGCAGAACAGTATAGTTCTACTACCTAAAAACGGTTGTTCACCTACAGATCAGCAGATCTCCCATTACACATCATGAAGAACTTTGAGAGACTGGTCCTACAACAACTGTAGCCCCAAGTTGCAGACCACATGGATTGTATCTAGCAGTAGTTGGCAGTATGACATGCATTTTCCACAGAGTTTACCCTCTTCCACTTGGACAAAGCTGGTACTGTGCTTAGGATGCTATTCTTTGATTTATTAAATGCCTTTAACACTTTCCAAGCTCTCCAATCATGGAGTAAATTTAAGGCAGTGTAGGCAGATGGCCCCACAGTGTCTTAGGTAATTAACGCTGTTTGAAATCTACAAATGTTCTCAGATGACTCCTCCACTTCAGGCTATGAACAGGGTAGATGAGGAGAAGTGTGGAGAATTGATGGAGGACTTTGTGATATAAATGCAGGGATAACCGCCACCTACTGAACATTGTAAGATTAAGGAGCTAGTGCCCTGGCATGAACTGGAGGTCTGTAGATCAGTCATCATATTAGGAAAAAAAGTGGACATGATACAGACTTACAAATATGTGTGGGTCCATGAGAAAGACGGGCTGAATTGTATGTACAGAGTAGATCCTTCTTTTTGAAAGGACTCAGTCCGATAATGTGTGTGCCATGCTGCTGGGCATGCTCTACCAATCCATTGTTGCTCGTGCCTTGTTCTATTCAAAGATTTTTCTATTGGAGTAACACCAGCTCAGAGAATGCCAAATGTCTAAATAAACTAATCAGAAAGGCTGGCTGCATTACAGGACCGATCCTTGACTCACTGGAGACAGTGGCAGAAAATAGGATGACGGTAAAATAGAGGTCATCATGACTAATGCTACCCATCCTTTCCATTACGTGCTGTCCTGGTAGACCTTTAGTCACTGGCTCATTCCACTATGGCTCCACTTTGTTACCTGCAGCTATTAGGTTATATAATGCCACCTTCCATTGTGGCCCTCTTCATCTTTGCCAGTTATAACAGGTGCTGGCATAGAAGTAATGTTTAGAAACACCATACATTTAATTTATACCGCATATATTGTGTATACAATTCTGGCTCATGCAATTATGTATTAGGTTTTCTTGAAATCTTGTTTTTTATCTGCTTGGCTTTGCTGGTTAGTTTGTTGATATTCACCTAAACTTAATGTTAATTCTCCTTTTGTCACAGAGCATACATTTTTAAAAAATCAAATAAGGAAAGTTAATTTAAAAGGTCAGTCAGTCAGTCATTCTCCAACCCGCTATATCCTAGCACAGGGTCACGGGGGTCTGCTGGAGCCAATCCCAGCCAACGCAGGGCGCAAGGCAGGAACAAATCCCCGGGCAGGGTGCCAGCCCACCGCAGTAATTTAAATGGTTATAACAAAAAATATTGCTTCATATGGCTTCAGTAAATTTAACAGGGATATGTTTAACTTGTTGCCCATCCTTCACAAAAGCAATTAAAATAATATTTATTTCCAAAAGCAAAGTTTCCTCCATTTAAAAATGTTGTAAACTTATCTGCCTGAGAACAACTACAAGCATGATGCAAGAAAATCCACTGGGTGTTACAGAAGCTCCGAGTGCTAATGGAAAAGCTGCCTCTGGGCCCTGAGTCATGCAAGGAGAAGCTACATGACTATTGTTATTATCACTTTTATAATAAACTTTACATTTTATTTAGTATTCATGTATTTTGGTTATATTAAGGAAAAAAAGTTAAAGGTTATTTCCATACTGAAAATGAAAGGAGGTGAAAGACACAAAGTTTCAGCTGTATAATGTTCATCAAGTGTGCAACTAAAAAGGAAAGAGCAGGTAAAATATAGAGGAGGGGAAAAAGAGAACAAAGCCAGATCAGATGAAAGAGAAAAGGTGAGAGTAGGTGAGAAAAGGCTGCCATTAGGTAAGTTTAAGGGAGAGATTAAAAAGTTAGTCAGTTATTAAAACCCAAGGAAATGTACGCTCCCAGGCTGAGAGTGAGGTTAGCTTCCTCTGTTTTAATTTGTAAAGTGTCTTTGAAGCCCTGTGAAAGAACGCAAACTGAAAGATTAGTGTGGCCATCATCAAGGGATGTGAAGTGTTCTATAATCGGCTTTGGAAGGTCTTTTAACTGTTCGAATGCGCTCATTGATGCGGTCTGCTAGCCATCTCCGTTTCAACTGTGTAAATGGCCGGACACTTCCTTAAAGAAATGCAGTAAGTAAGAATTTTAGACTAGTAAGATGCCCTTTGTTTAATACTGAGTTTACCAGAAGGAACAGTTATAAGGGGTATTGTTGGCAACATATTTTTACTTAGAAGTGACACAGCAGCTCCTGTTACAACTCAAAGCGCCTGGTGATGAATGCAGCTCACCCCTGTGAAGAGAGCTACAGATGAGAAATTTGCACACGTTAGGTGGATGATGGAAGGAGATTTCTGTTCTGTTAATGAAGCACTCAGAATGAGGAGTTTCTTCATTGATAGAGGATACCCGTCTGAAATCATAGATAGGGCCCTCAATCAAGCCAGGAGCAGACCTCATAACAAAGAGGAACACCAATAATGTAAGCTGCATTCTGCTGGTCCTCCCATTCCATCCTAACACTGTATCTCTCCCACTGGTCATCAAACAAAATTTCTAAATTTTGCAGACTGATCTTTCCACCGGAGCCTTTTTTCCTAACACTCCATTAGTATCCTTCCATCAACCACCTAACCCTACACAAACTTCTTTTTTACAATTCACTTCACAGAGGAGAGGCACATTCCACCAGGCACTTTGAGCTGTAACAGGAGCCGCTGTGTCACTTGCAAATATGTCATCAACAACGCCCTTGTATTTGGTCCCTCTGGTAAATTCAATATTAAACAATGGGGCATTCTCCAATCTAAAATTTTACTTACTGCATTTCTTGTAGGAAGCATCCAGCCATCTACAGAGCTGAAACAGGTAAATAGCTAGCAGACCATTTCAGGGAGCATATTTGAGCCATTAAAATCAAAAAACATACAGAGATTATTGTATAACACTTCACATCCCTTGATGATGGCCACGCTGATTTATTTGTGTTCTTTCACAGGGTTTCAAAAACACTTTTCAACGAAATTTTCTTTAATGGCAGCTTTTACTCTTCTACTCTAACCTTTTCTCCTTTATCTGGCCTGGTCTTGTTCCCTCTTTTCCCTCCTTTGCAGACTGAAACATTGTGTCTTTAACCGTCTTTCCTTTTCAGTGTGGAAATAACCTTCTCCCTTTATTACCTTTGCAGATGCACACTGATGCAACCCTGCAGTAACTGCATAAATACTGTTCTGTCACTATCTAAAGAAAATATTTTTTTGTTACTTTAAAACATGCAACCCACTTTTAATTCAACATGCAACTTCAGCATGTAAAGTGACTGTTTTACAGGAACTACAGTATATAATCACACTGCTACCTACTTGCACATATTTACTTTTTATATATTATTATGCTGAAAACAGAAGCTCAAATGGCATATATTTGAGCTGAACTGATCATTAACAACCTCATTCCCAAAACTGATCTATCTATCTATCTATCTATTTAAGAATAAACCCATCTGTTTACAATAAAATCCAGTTTCTGTTTACTGCGTTTGACTGGCAAAGCAGATTTCATTTTTAGAGCTGTGTATATGGAGTGCCTGGTTTAACCACATTAGAGCTGCTATTCATTGAAGCAGAGCAGAATAATCCAACACCTCTGCTTCTTGACACCTCTGCGCTGGTTGCTCATACAACGTCAATTTAATTAATCGCGCGCACTCACTGAACTCGCTTGTTTACTCAGAACCAGATGTCCTCTTCGTGTCTCTCAAAACCCCGGCATTGTTTTTCACGATTCCCCCGGGAATTAACAGCCTACAGAGTTGGTTTTCTTCACTTCAGCATTATAAGTCCCGGAAGGATGGATACAATAACTCCAGAGGGAACTCAAACGAAAAACAGTTGTCATAACGATTTTAAAGTTGTTGATTTTCTTTTTTTTATCTATAGCAAGATGTATGTATGTTCTGGTAGAACAGTTTCAGATTGTACAATAGTCTTGTTTTTAATCTGTTGACATATAATAACTATAAAATTCTAGAGGTTATGTAATTAAGCAGCCAATTTGGCGTTAAGGCTTTAGACCACGAATCGTGAGGTTGTTCTCTCAAATCCTCCTGCTGACATTGTGTGAACCTGAGCGAGACACTTCACCAACTGGAAAAACAAAAGAAATTGAACCGATAGTATCTCGCAAATGTGTCAAGTCGCTATGGATAAAGGAGTCGGCTAAGTAGTAATTACTTATGCACGTAGAAATATTTAGGGAAAAAACATATCGGCAAAAGCTTACTAGTCATATGCAATTGTTACAAGAATGAGCAGAATGCGATATCAGAAACTGAAGAAACGGGAGGACTATGCGGATTAAATAAAATGAGCACAATATTATATACGCTCCTTAAAAAAAAAAAAAAAACAGGAAATGAATCAAACTGGTCTGGAGTATTTCTTCATTTATTATGAAATGCGTTTAGATTCCATTAAATCGACATATGGATGTAAACTCTGCCTAGGTAACAAGGGTGGGTATTTTAGCGGTTTGTTTCGTTTGCATCTATCCACCTGTCTATCATAAGAAGAACATGGAGTAAAATTAGAGCAAGAATATACATTAAAATTGCACAAGATTATTGCGGTTGATTTTAAGTATTTCATTGATTAAACTGTCAAGCTTTAGGCAGCTATTTGAATTCAGATATATTCAGCGCCTCAGTGATTAAAATAACCCTTTTGTTTAACCTGATATTAATGTGTTTATTATTTCAAGTTAGCAATTTAATTACAAATATATTTTGGATTCAATGTGTAATTGCACCTAAATCCGTATCGGTTTGAAAAACTTTTTATTTAAAACAAAGTATGTCGATGATGCACGGCTCTTTTAATACAAAAAAGAAGACAATGGAGCTTTCTACTGATTATTAATTCTTTCATTCTTTGTTGACGAGTTCAAACATTTCTAAAAATAAGGCATTCTATACCATGCCATAGATAGACAGATAGACAGATAGACAGATAGATAGATAGATAGATAGATAGATAGATAGATAGATAGATAGTCTGAGTAAACTTTCTTTCTTTCTTTCTTTCTTTCTTTCTTTCTTTCTTTCTTTCTTTCTTTCTTTCTTTAACTAAAACAAAGCCACCAATTGCGTCCAAATATCACAATATCAAGAGGATCCTTACCTGCTTTTAAAAACTTCCTGCAGCATTAAAAGCGGTTAACAGACGAGACGGCACCAAGAGCCTCAAACTGAGTCTCCGCTGCTCACTCAGCCAATTAGAAGCCAGCGAGGTTTCCGCGGGAGGAGGGGTCAGGTGGCTGTTTTCCTCCAGAAGTGCGCAGGTGCTGGCTGAAATCTATGCAAAGCAGAAAGTTACATTTCTAAAATGTTCATCTAACCGTTTAATGTGCTTGAAAGGTTGCTGGGGAATTGATCCAGTATTAATGAACATTCAGAAGTGTGAAAGAGCAGTAGACGGTAGATGCTGAAAAGAAATTGCAATCCCCCATCCTCCCCCTCTCTACCTCCCTCCCCTCCTTCCCTCCCTCGCTCTCTTTCTCTATTGTCCCATTTAACTAAGTACCGGTTTACCACCACCTATGGTTAAATCAAGAATGGTGGCAATGTTTTCTAGATTTAACTAGACACGCAGCAACAGTAAGAAAACTAATGCAAATACTTATTTTAAAAAGTGAAATAAGTACAGTTGATTTAAGAGTGTATTATACATATAATGTCTAATGTGATCCACCCAAAGAAATCATGCAGTCGTTTACTGCCTTCCCGTATCAGCCCCACGCCAGGTACAAGATTTCATTTTCATCCTTTTTCTCTCTCAAATAAATTAAGAAAAGAACAAAATGAAAATCCGGTTCTTCTACTTTATTCGGTCCTCAGTCTAAACAGCACTTGAACTGGTAGAACGCCTAAACCATCGAGATACAGGAATTGTATGGATAAGGGAGTATATGACATTGCAGAGGCATAAAAATGAAAATTAGTAAGTGGAAGCACAATGAAATGAACAAATCAAATGTGTTCATTAGTAAATGGTGAAATAAAGTAATGCACATTAGTTTCATTAACCAGTACAGCTTGTATTCGACTGCGTCACGCTATTGTCAATATACTACGTAACAATCTCTCATGCCGGGAAAAAAAGATTTTCTGGAAATCCAAATCATCCATTCTCTAAATCCTGGGGGTGAGGAGAAGCTGATGCCTATCCCAAAAGCACCGTCATCAAGGCAGGAACAATACCTGGACAGAGCGCCTTAGAGTAGTGGGAGGAAACTGCAGCACTCAGAGGAAGCCCAGGCGGACGGGGGAGAGCATGCAAACTGCACACAGGGAGCACCCGGGATTTCGGGAAATGTCGACATTTAAATATTTCAGCTTTTGCTTGAACGGGAAAAAAAAATAATAATAGCTGGTTTAAAGTTGCATGACGCCTGCAGTTATAAGATTTTAGAGTGTTGTGGGTATTATTTCAAAGGTGAAGTTTTTTTTGAAACCCTTAAGCTCTAAACACTGGATCATTGTATTTCTCTTTTGTCATGTATACAAAGTCATCTAAAGTGTTCTGACTTATTGGAAATCTAGGAAATCGCTGAGAGTAAAATTTCTGAAATAAGAAGAGAGAAAAGCACGTGTATACCTAAAGTTAATGTGTCATCATATTTACACTGCGATCACAAAGGAAATAAATACGTGTGGGGCGTTGGGGCCAGTGACATTTGAATGAAAGGTGTCACATGCCGACCTGCATAACGTCTCTTTTCACTGTAATTGTTCATCTTTTCAATAGAAGAACGTACACTAATATGCTAAACTGTGGAAGATTTTCAATATTTCATTGATTACGCTGTCAAGGTTTAACCAACTCTTTGAATGCAATTATTCTCAAATAACCAGACTGTCTATATTCACTTATTTCATAGAACGTTTAAATAATTTAATTACTAAGATACATTGCAATTATTGTGCAGCTGCATTTACAACCATGTCTTAGCAAACATGTATTTTAAAATATAGTCAATCAATCAACAAAGAAGATAGTAGAGATGATACTTTCTAATTATCTATCATATAGTCATATCAATTTATCTATCCACTTATCTAGCATATGGAGCCTTTTGCATTGTGACTTTCATATCTATATACATATCACATGGTGCCTTACATATCTATCTATCTATCTATCTATCTATCTATCTATCTATCTATCTATCTATCTATCTATCTATCATATGCTGCCTCTTATGTCTAGTTTCAATTATTGCTCAATGACAGAAAAATAAAAACATCAACAAATTTAGATAATATGCAGTATATTCAACAGTTTTACAGGAAAACAGAGGTAATGATGTAATCTTTAACATTAGAGCTCATTTTCCCTGCTCTGATAATCCTCAGTACACTCCTCCTACTCTGCACATTAATTCAAATAATAATTTGAAAATATATAAATAAATTTGTCACCACTGGTACTCCCCCTTACATTCTTATCACTCTGCAAAATCTATCACACAATTGTCTGAAATGTTCACAATTGTCTATCTGTCATATACAGTATGATGCTTTTTATATTTATTTATGTAATAATGTATTAATTTGTGTATATTACCATATTTACATTATGAGAAGAATAGACATTTTAAGACTAAGGCATTACTGTATATATAATATGTGTGTTAATTCTATCTATAATAAACAAACTATTCTAAATACTCCACAATTCCCTCACAGCTTGGAAAAAACATAATTTCATGCATAGCTTTCCGTTTTGGTGGTGCAGTGGGTAGCGCTGCTGCCTCACAGTTAGGAGACCTGGGTTCGCTTCCCGGGTCCTCCCTGCGTGGAGTTTGCATGTTCTCCCCGTGTCTGCATGGGTTTCCTCCCACAGTCCAAAGACATGCAGGTTAAGTGCATTGGCGATTCTAAATTGTGCTGTGTGCACCCTGCCTGGGCTTTGTTTCCTACCTTGTGCCCTCGGATTGGCTTCAGCAGACCCCCGTGACCCTGTGGTTAGGATATAATGGATGGATGGATTTCTGTTTAATGTTTCCACATTTTCCATTAAGCAGATGATGTAGCAAAGAAACAGAAACTACTACCACTGAATGATAATATTTTCCTTTCCAATAATGAACTGAGAACAATCTTTTTAATACAATGTCTATTTTTCCGGTACACCCATGTAATTGTTTCAGTAGAAAAATATACACTAATATTATGTAAATCTATAGAAGACTTTCAACATTTGATTACATTGTCAAGCTTAAACTGACTCTAATTTATTCTTAAGTCAATGAAATGATTAACAGTTATCTTTTCATCTCCTGTAGCTATTCATGGAATTTGTAGTTCATTTAAGCAATTTAATTACTAACATATATTGTAACTGCAGTTAAAACTATGTCTTTTGATTAGCAAACAGATAATTTACATCATCCATCCATCCATTATCCAACCCGCTATATCCTAACTACAGGGGTCTGCTGGAGCCAATCCCAGCCAACACAGGGTGCAAGGCAGGAAACAAACCCTGGGCAGGGTGCCAGCCCTCCGCAGGGCACTCACATCATTGTTGATCAATTAACGAAGAAGACAGGAGAGCCAATACTTTCTAATGATGACCTAGAGTATGTGTTTATCTATTATATGGTGTATATAATGCCTTTCACACTATCTATCTATCTATCTATCTATCTATCTATCATATAGCACCTTTCATATCTATGTATCATATACGGTCTTTCAAATCAGCGTATCTTTGCATCATCTATCATGTGAAGCCTTTTGCATTGTGTCTTACTTTCCTATATACTTATCACACGGACCCTCTCTTTTCAGTCTATCTGTCATATATGGTGTGTTATATCTATTCATTTGTCAATCCATCTATATTACCTTGTTTACATTATAAAATGAATAGACATTTTTAACACTAAGCAATTAGTGTAAATACAATTTGTGTGTTAATTGTAACTGTAACATTAAACAAATTTGTTTAATGCTCCTTAACTCCCTCACAATTTAGAAATACCATTCCATACCTTGCTGTTTTCTAAGGCCACTAATGGAGGTCTATCTATAGATTACAGTTTAATTTTTCCACATTCTCCATTAGGCAGATAGTGTGGCAAAGAAACAGGAGTTTTTCTTCTGACCCTGCAACTGCTGCCATCGACTGATAACATATTTCTTTCCAATAATGAACTGAGACCTGTCGTTTTAACACAATGTCTATTTTTTCCTGTGCATCCATGTAACAGAAAACCATTTTATTTTGTATAAAAGACTCTCAACAACAATTGCCTCTTTATGTCCTCCAGTCTAAGGTTGTTCATTCAACATATGAAATCAAAAGGAATAATTGGCAGAATGACTATATTATAAATCAGGATTATCTTTTGATGCCAAGATCCAAAAATTATCCTGACAATAAATAAATGTTAAATAAATTCAGTGTATTTGTTGAAAGAAAAAAATAACTGCTGAATGTAATACTATCTGTTAGTCCAGCATCTGAAATATTAGCCGGCTATGACATTGAGTGCCACAGCACAGCTGGTGTTTTACATGGAAACTAAAGACAAGATAAATTCATCATCCTCAGTTTATAAATAATTACAAATGCCTGTTTCTAGGCTGTAAGCTGACTTTTATATCGAGGACAAAATTCTAAGAGCTTCAACTACCACGTCATAAAAATAATTTTAAGGGGAGAGATGTTTACTATCACAAACTTTCTGATATTAATATATTTTATTATAAGATAAAAAACATTGCTGCATGAAATACATTGATTGTTGCTATAGAAATTATGAATTTCTTATTTTTCATAAATTGTCATACAGTGTCCATTCAGACCACAAAATTAGATCTTAGAAATTAAACCTGTTCTTTGTTATCATGCAGCAAAGTATTGCATGTAAATGTTTTAACTGTCATTTTAATACTCATCTTAACTGAACGACTGGCCCCCTGAAATCTAAAGAAGAGACCACCTATACAGCAGGATACCCTATGGAATCACATCAAGACACCTAACAATGTAAATGACATCCTTCTGTAGCCGGTCAAGTGGGCTGTGCTTTATTTAGGGGAGCCCAGCCTCACGCCACACTTCAGTTACCAGATCTCACGTAAACAGGGAGTCCAAAGGCCATCTAACAAATAAGCCATGTTGGCAGCGCTTTGGCATATGGTGGCCGTCTTCAGTAATTATTTGTTTGTAGTATCCATCCCGGACTCCAGGGAGTTTGAATCCTCCTTTTCTAATTTCAGATTATTGGTGTATCAGATGCATTCTACTGCATTTCGTTTCAATCCTAACTCATCTAAAAATTAAATTTTGATCCCAATCTGAAAATGATGATAACACAGTTTATTTGGTAAGTAAAATTTAGATTTAAGATGCACTAGTTTAAACTTCTTCTTTAACTTTTTAAACACATATCTTTCTTCAAGCCATATGGCACCTGGTGAAGGTTTCTATAGATTATAACACATTTATTGAGCAAAAGAGGATATTGGCATAGGCTTAGCAGCAGCACTAATTCATAATTCTTGTTAGTGTAACATGCAGTCTAAGAGAGGACCTTGCAGTGAAGTCAAAAGAGAGGATGGTTGACAGTTATCTCTGACTTTAACAGCTGCAGATTCCCAAGCAAATCATCATGAAATGGACCAGCAGTGTGTCATCTTTGAGGTATGTGATCAGTGTCAATAAAGTTGTGGATGTGGCCTTGCTAGCACTGGTTTGGGCAGTGCATTTCTTTAGAGAGTCAACATACTGTACATCCATTATATGGATTCAGGGTCATAGTGATGTATCTGAGTTTCATTCCCTATCATTAGGTTTCTCTCAGTCTGAATGTACATGCTTGAATGCAATGATGCTTCCTTATAAGAAGATTTTCAAATGTGCTTACCCTGCTCGCAGCGGGGAATGTAAGTATTGAACGTGTCAACGTTTTTCTTAGTAAATATATTTCTAATGAGGCTATTAACATGAAAGTTTCACCAGATGTCAGTAAAAACCCAAGTAATCCACATATACAAAGAAATCAAAACAAATAAGTCCATACATTATGTATAAGAAAGTGGAATGATATGGGGAGTAAGTATTGAACATGCTTACTGAAATTTATTTAATACTTAGTAGAAAAGCCTTTGTTGGTAATGACAGCTTCAAGACGCCTCCTGTATGGAGAAACTAGTCACATGCATTGCTTAGGTGTGATTTTTGGCCCATTCTTCCACACAAACTGTCTTCAAATCTTGAAGGTTCTGGGGGCCTCTTTTATGAACTCTGAACTCAGTACTTTCCATCGATTTTTAATTGGATTCAAGTCGGGTGATTGACGGGGACATTCTAGCAGCTTTAGTTTCTTTCTCTCAAACCAATTGAGAGTTTCCTTGGCTGTGTGTTTGGGATCATTGTCTTGCTGAAATGTCCACCTTCTTCTTATCTTCAGCATCCTGATAGATGGCAGCAGATTCTTATCAAGAATGTCCCGGTACCTTTCTCCATTCATCCTTCCTTCAATTATATGAAGTCTGCCAGTACCATATGCTGAAAAACAGCCCCACACCATGATGTTCCCACCTCCAAACTTCACTGTTGGTGTGGTGTTTTTGGGGTGATGTGCAGTGCCATTTCTCCTCCAAACATGGTGTGTGCAGTGACATCCAAACAGTTCGATTTTGGTCTCATCTGACCAGACAATATTCTCCCAGTATTTCATTGGCTTGTCCAAATGTTGTGCAACAAACTTTAAACAGGCTTCAACATGCTTTTTCTTCAGCAGTCTTGTGCATTGAGCATGCATAGAGGCCATAGAGGTTGAGTGCATTACTTATGGCTTTCTTGGAAACAACTGTACCTGCTAATTCCAGGTCTTTCTGAAGCTCTCCGCGAGTGGTCCTTGGCTCTTAGATGACTCTTCTGATTACTTTTTTGACTCCTCTGTCAGAAATCTTTTGAGGAGCACCTGGTTGTGGCCGTTTATGGTGAAATGATGTTTTTTCCACTTCCGGATTATGGCACAATGGTGCTCACTGGACCATTCAGAAGTTTAGAAATACGTCTGTAACCAGTGCAATCAGTATGTTTTGCAACAATAAGTTGCAAAAGTCTTGAGAGAGCTCTTTGCTTTTACCCATCATGAGATGCTTCTTGTGTGACATCTTGGTAATGAGAAACCTTTTTATAGGCCATCAATTAGGACTAAACCAGCTGATATTAATTTGCACTGATAGGGGACAGGATTTATTTCTAAATACTGACAGATTTCAGCTGGTTACTTGGCTTTCCATGACTTTTTGCACCTCCTTTTCGTCACATGTTCAATACTTATTCACTGTGTAATTCCACTTTATTACACATAACTTAATTTATTGACTTATTTGTTTGATTTATTTGTATGTGTGGATTGCTTGGGTTGTTACTGACATCTGGTGAAAATTTCATGTCAGTAGCCCCTTTAGAAATATATTTACTGAGAAAAACGTTGACGCATTCAATACTTATTTTCCCCGTTGTACGTTTAAGTATTCATTAAAAAAATAGATTCAGCTGACCCATAACTAATCCCTAAAGTGTTACCCTTCAGTCTTCACTATGGCTTGTTCCACATTGGATTTTTACTCTTTTTCCAGTGGTTGATTGCAAAGGCCAAACGGACCTTGGGTCATCTTCAAGAGATGTTCTGCAGCCTTTCTCTTTACAGTGGTATATGGAGGTGACTGGACGTGGTATTCACTGACTCGGTCAGAATGAACCTCCAAAGGCATATTATCCTCTAGTATTAAAAAAAACAAATGACAGAATGATACTTGATTTAGTTCTTTTTGTAATCCAAGTTGCTTTGCTTGTAGGAAAAGAAATGCACACTATAAACCATAAATGCTAAAAACTTGTAATTGCCATATGTTAGGAGAGGAGCAAATTGTCATCCACTCCAAAAATCCATACCATGGAATACCACCTTCAGGTTCAGACTCTAAAGTTTCTCATTAGCCCTTTCAAGGGTTGCCAGAAAAGAGGATTTGGCATACGATAGGGCTGATTATGATTTTGGAGTGGACACCAAAGATTGATTATTGATTTGACAATTTAGAAGCATCCCTTAACTTGTTTATGCAGTGTCACACGTGTGCACATAGGGGACATCTGATGATGCTAATTCCCTGCTGCTCTACGGGATTGCCCTGTATACTAATGCCTTTTGTCCATTCCTCTGCAGACTGGAAGATCGATGGCTTTAACACCAATGATGTCACTTCCGGTGTCAGTCAACCTGGACCTGCCTCTTCGTGCCCGAAGTCCTTAAAGATGTAAGATCAGCCATATTGGGCAGTCAAGATTTAGGCTCACATCTGAAAAGAGATTTTTTCCCAATGGCGTTTGTTAACTGAGTTTATTT
Organism: Polypterus bichir lapradei; assembly: GCA_026402145.1. Taxonomy (NCBI): domain Eukaryota; kingdom Metazoa; phylum Chordata; class Cladistia; order Polypteriformes; family Polypteridae; genus Polypterus; species Polypterus bichir. The sequence continues at coordinate 15,885,741 of JANRMT010062849.1, forward strand.
TCAACATAATTATGTGGGGTGTGCCTACGGGTGCACCAAATCTTTATGTGTCCCTGTTTACTTTCTTACAGTAGTTACACCTCATTTTTCAAACACACTTAGAGGAATCTGAGGTCGTTGTGGGGGCTGCCTCTCCTGGTAACATCAGGGATGTGGATGGAATCAGGGCTGAATCACGTACACACATACACTCAAATCCAATATGTCAGACCCGTACAAAACAACATCACACACTACAACACCAAAACACAAAATGCAAAATCTCAGTCACTCATCTTTTTCCATTGCAAAAATCTGAAGAGTTTTCTTTGTCAAAGACGTAATTTTGTATCAACTATCTCCTTCTGCTTTGTAATCAGTGCAACAAACTTCACAGCCTGATGAAAAAAACTGCCAATTCTTCTGGACAAAGTTATGCTTTGTTGACCACCATCATAGCAGACCCAGTGGCAACTTCTACAAAAACCAAAAACAAGGTGACCACCTCATTGAGACAATCACAAGACTAACTTACTCTGTTTTTAAATTCAGAAAGCATTCATACTACAGTATGTTAATATGATGTGGAGGAGTCTAAGAAGGACTGTTGTTATGGGGTAAGTGATAAAGGGCTTGCTGGATTTACCTCACTGGGCTGTTAATTACATACCACACCTCTAAATCCAAAGTATCTTCATAGATAAGTGATGGTGGTACACAGTGGCTTAAGACAGTGTAAATGAACAGCAGACTGGACAAGATGGTCAGGTGTCACCAGGTGTTAGGATCTGCAGCAACCAAACGCAATGAAAATATTTTATTAATGTTCACTTTTGTAAGATTTTAGACAGGTCTAAATTCACACAAGTTTTTCTAGTTTTTCTAAAAACAAAAATAAATCAAGTTTCTGTTACGCTCAGAGATCAAGTTCTTCCCTGAAGTATGAGCGCTACGTGATGTTCAAGTGTAGTGGCGTACATTGTACGATGAAATTCATACTTGCATGTCTCCCATAGTGACAGAAATGCAATAATAAGAGACAAGCAGATGACACTTAGGTAACACCATACTGTATACTGAATGCTAAACAGATTCAAATGTCTTGAATGCTGTATATATATATATATATATATATATATATATATATAT
>JANRMT010062849.1:15886968-15922298 GCA_026402145.1 Polypterus bichir lapradei
ATATATGTGTGTGTGTGTGTGTGTGTGTGTGTGTGTATGTGTATATACAGTAAATGTAACACTTGTGATTGGTCGGCCAATCAGCTAACATCCGTTGTGTCCCCTGCTTGAGGTGCTGACGTCTGAGGTTTGATCCCCGCAAAGGGAAGCCAAGGTGCATAACACCTAATGAGCCCCGAATAGGGCGAAACACCGGTCATGTACTCTTTGTATTACTTCACAGGTATTAAATGGCAGGAGTTGTCAAACTCGACACTGGGGACCCATTGTGGCTGCAGGTTTTTTGTTCCAACCAGTGACAACAACTGATTTAATTAGCTGGTATTTTTTTCCTCTTCTCTTATTATTATTTCTCTTATTTTACATTCAGAAAAACAAACAGCATAATTTTTACATTGTTAGATATTTAGAAATATTTCTATTTTCGCTATAGATGTAAATGTTTAACTCTCTTTTTTCATTATATTTCACCCTTTCTCTGTACAGTTTGCTCCATTCATTGTACCTTAATAATGACAATTAAAAATAAGCAGAGCAGACACCCAGGCAAACAACATCTTTAGCGTCAGACCCACTAATTAGAAAACATTAATTAAACAATTAGAACACCTAGAAAAGTAGAATGAAAATCAAGGTGAAAATGTTAAAAAGAAAGAAAAATACATTATTCCCATATACAAGGGATGTTCACAAAGTTTCACAAAGATGAGTACTTTTTTAACTCTGCTTATTAAGAATTTCAAATGCTTTTCTACATAGTCACCTTCGTTTGCGATGCAGTTTTTCCAGTGTTGTACCAACTTTTTAATGCCCAATTACTACCCCTCCCGCCTTCACCGTTTCAAACGAAAATATAACATAAAAGTGTGGAAATTTTTGAACGCCCCTTGTAACTGCTTAAACAAAAAAATTTTAAAAAATGACCAAACTTAGCTTTCTAATTTTTATATTGCTCCCAAAACACAAAATCTGGGAAATAACAGTTCACTTAATTAGCCCAGGAGTCCAATTAAAAGCAGGAGCTAGTTAGAACAAAAACCTGCAGCCACAGGGGGTCCCCAGGACTGAGTTTGAAAACCAAACCCCTGCTATATGGCATGTCTATGATCTGCTTCTTACAGCTGAGAGGGCATGGTGGATGTTTGCAAATTGGCTGACCAACCACAAACGTTACCTGCTAGGTAATCACTCAAATAATCAGCTTGCAATTAGACCTGTAGATGTTAGCAATCCGATCTTCATGTTGTCAGCTAAGCAAACCTGGTGCTGATGCCTGAGGTTCGATGCCTGCAAAGGGAAGCAAAGTTGTGTACAGCTGATGAGCCCCAATTAGGACGAAACACGAGTCGTGTACTCTTTATATATATATATATATATATATAGTAATCCCTCCTCGATCGCGGGGGTTGCGTTCCAGACCCCCCCGCGATAGGTGAAAATCCACGAAGTAGAAACCATATGTTTGTATGGTTATTTTTATATATTTTAAGCCCTTATAAACTCTCCCGCACTGTTTATAAATATTCCCCGCAGAGTTATACAGCATAATCCCTTTGTATTCTCTTAGATATTAGGTAAGATTCATTGAAATTATGTATATAAACACTCTTTATATACAGTAAAACCTAAATATTATTTTAAAGATATTGAGTGTCTCCGATATCACATATGTTACAGCCATTACGATAGACAGGTCACCAGCAATAAATACGTACAATGCAAGAAAAATAGTATACAGTAAAGGTGTGTACAGTGACACTAAGCGTACGTACATGTACTAAGCACTGTAAGAAGAAAATTAATGATGGTTACTCACCAACAATGACACGATGACTTGTCCAATAACAATGAGTTTAATTTTACTGCACAACAAAGGAGAGCGTTACAGCCCTTGTAAAGGAGCCACTTCAGGCGATTGTGTAGCACTGCCGTTGTTCTTCTTCTGGCAGTCTTCAATCCAAATCCCTAAAGCAGATTCCATCCAGACTACTGCCTTATTACATCCACTTACAACTCGTTTTGCACCCTGGTTAAAAGGACGCTGCAGCCGTAGATCTTATATTCCTTTCCTACTTTTTAAATAAAAAGAATCGTAGCCTTCAACAAATCCAAAACGTTTACCTTTTCGGCAATCGTTAACATCTTCTTCTTGCGCTTGGGCACGGCCCCTGAAGCAGTAGCAGATTGTTTTGGAGCCATAATGAAGGGCTTGACTATGCACAAAGATAAACACTAAAGAGCACAACTCTTTACACAGCGAAACACGTTGATGCTGAATGAGTGAGACGAGACTTCCTGGTTAACACTGCATTCAGCACGCAGGAGCTCAACTGCGTGCTCTGATTGGTTAGCTTCTCAGTCAGGAGAACTTAACTGAGTGCTCTGATTGGTTAGCTTCTCAGCCATCCGCCAATAGCGTCCCTTGTATGAAATCAACTGGGCAAACCAACTGAGGAAGCATATACAGGAAGTAAAAAGACACATTGTCCGCAGAACCCGCGAAGCAGTGAAAAATCCGCGTTATATATTTAGTTATGCTTTCATATTAAAATCCGCGATAGAGTGAAGCCACGAAAGTCGAAGCGCGATATAGCGAGGGATTACTGTATATATATATATATATATACATACATACACCAGTAATGGCGCACTGCACGAAACATACAATGAATACACTTGACTTGAGCAGTCATAGTTTCCCTCCTCTTTCTCTGTACGTTTAGCATTTGTTTGCTCAGAGGTTGATATGCTTGCTGCTTCCTGAGCAGCTCTTCTTTTCTCCACCCTAGCGACCCGTTTGCAAGCTACAGGTGATTTAAAATCCTGGACAGACAAACGGACAGCAATGGTAGCGTATAATATATATAGATAAAGATATATATATATACTTTGCAGCTGGAAATCCACCAAGGATCAAATTGAATCACTTACCTTAAAATAGTTTTTGATTCCTAAGCTTTCGACTCCTATCATCTCGACTCATCATCAGAAGAAAATGATAAGACATTAAGACATACAGGAAACCAAGGCAATACAGTATACAGCAAATACTGAGGGCAGGGTAGGTGGAAGTGAGTGAGGGGGTTGATGAGGTGGAGTTCGGAGGATGCTGGTTATAAAGTCTTATTTATTATGTGTATGTTCTTCTCTTCAAGCCTACATATGCTGAGCTTATGTCCAAATGTCTGTTAATGATGTTTTCAAGTGGGTGAATAGTGGCTATCCAATGAAAACAAGTTGATATAAATATATATGTACAGTATATCTATATAGTTATAACATAAATATTTATGTACGTATAAAAGAAGAATTTGTGCGTTTATGAGTATGTTGTGTAACATTAGGTACCTGCTGTTTCATGCTTCCTTAGACTCTTAGACTTCCTTAGTTCTCTCTGTGAAATTTACAAATGAGAAATTACATTCATACTGATCATACTTATTGTACCTGCACAATGTGACAAAAGCAATTCTATTTAGGAACGGTTGTCCATTTTTCAATTAAAACCAACATGAGTGTGTGTGGTAGCCACATATACACTTTACTAGGTGTGCAGGTCCAGAGGTCTGTGTGACATTAAAAGGCCACAAACAGACCGCGATGGATCATGGTGACCTTTTTCTATTGCTAAAGCACATTAAGGAAGCCTAAATAAGTTTAGAATTAAGAACACAATGAAAGCAGTCCCAGTGTCAGCGTCCTCAATGCAGATAGGAGTACAATGTGGACTACTTTATCAAACATGGAGGCCTCTTTGGAGCAGTTTGATTGCATTATGATATAATAAAGAAATGAATCACTCATTGTTGGGCCAATTAAAAAATTCACATTGCATGAAGGATTCACACCCACCTCATAAGCTTGAACTCTTATCTCTGGAACGCCTTGGCACTGTGCCAACTTTTAAAATGCTGATCAAAATGTCTCATTCAAATAGGCCTCACTGCTGCAAAAGAAGCAAACGCAAAATATTGACTCAAGACACCTGCAGACACATTCATAAAGCAGAAAATCTCACTGTGAATGCCAATAACTGTGAGACACGGTGGCATAACAATCAGAACTGATGCCTTGGCTTTACTGGAAGTCAAATACGATTCTTAGCGCGGTCATCATGTGGATATTTTACACTTGTTTGGGTCCTCTTCGGTATTTTTGTCTCACTTCTCGTGCGATCAGCAGATGACTCAGTCCATGTGAGTGTGTTTTGTGAGTGACTATTCAATTCCATTCAATTCAAGTCATTTTTTCCTTTTTGTATAGCACTTTTCACCAAATTCAGGTACAAACTGCTGTGAGAAGTTCTCAAGTAAAATACAAATGCAAACAAATTATTAATTACATAATGAGTACACAAAAAGACACAAACATGAACACAAATCAGTCTGAAACTGATTAACAGAAATGGAGGCCAGCACTGCCTGTCCATTATTTGCTGAACTGTGGCCAGTCGACAATGGAGGAGATGACCAGCACCCCACTGCGTTTCACTTCCTGTCCGGCTCTTCACAACTTTTAGGCTCAGGACATTTCAGTCATTTAAACTCAAGTTAGGGGAAAAATCAGCGATAGTGCAACAAAAATTTTGATTGAAGATGGGAGTTGTGATGAGGTTTGAGACATCGGTTAACTTTTTTTCCGCAAGTCATTGCCCTGAATATCTGGCTGGTCTGTTTAAACTGTTTAATAGCATAACTCTAATTTAAATGTGTTTTATTTTTTCCCTTTTCGGAAAAGAGAAAGATAAAAAAAGAAATTAGAAAAACATTGTGCTTTGGATTTCCGTAATAACTGAGCCGAGCAACTCCCTAAGTACTCTGTCAGTGGCTGGAAGCGGGGCTGCATGCGTCATGGGGTCTTCACTGTCAAATGAAGTTCTGCTAAAACACATAAAACAAAAGTGAAATCCCAGCTGCATTTGACTAACTCTCTAAATATAAAGCATGAAGTCAAAAACCAAAAAAAAACAACATCCGTACTTGTGGATTCTTCCCTTCTCCTCTGGGCTTTTCAGCCAGGGCTTAAGTATCATAAAGGGATCTCCATGACAGCAAATAATCTTTATGAGAGGCGATTTTGTGATTAAGTTACCTGCTTCAACAGAAGAGCTTTTGAGGATTCAAGGGAGCCAAGTTTTTGAGCGGATGATAATTGGTAGAGAGAAAAAAATAAAGATTGTGTGCTAAGCAGTTTAACAAGGACACATTCAACTGTCTCGATACAGACAGACACACTTGAGCGTTCCCTAAATGCACTTTAAAACATCTTGAGTTATTACTAATCATTTACATATTTGGCTGATGCCCTCATCCAAGGCTGCTTACAACATTTATGACACAACCGGTTACATTTCTTTTGGTTTTCCAATTGGAGCACAGGCAGGTCCAGTGCCTTGCTGATGGTCACACATGGTCATAGTGGGATTTGAACCCACAACTACACGGATTCTGCGGTGGGTTGGCACCCTGCCCGGGATTGGTTCCTGCCTTGTGCCCTGTGTTGGCTGGGATTGGCTCCAGCAGACCCCCGTGACCCTGTTTTCGGATTCAGCGGGTTGGAAAATGGATGGATGGATGGAACTACACAGATTGAAGTCCGAAGCTTAAACCACTACACCACACTGCCTGTCCAGTATATCTCAATTTAAGTAAACCTTCCATAATCCACCATAATAAAAGGAAAACTGTCTGTCAGTGTGTCTATCCAGTTGCTGGGTCTCTGTCATTCACACAGATGGCGCATCACATACATTTGAGGGAATACAATGCATTGTACTGGTCATTCCAACGGAAGGCACATCACAAACATTAACACTGCTTTTATGAATCCCATACCAAATGGCATAAAGCAGAGACAAATGCATTGTACTTGTCATTCCAACAGATGGTGCATCACAAACATTTTTAGTAATATATTGAATTGCAGTTGTCATTCCAACAGATGGCACATCACAAATATTACCATTACTTTAATGAATCCCATAGCAAATATCATGTAACAGAAATAAATGCACATTGCATTTGTTATTCCAACAAATGGTGCATCACAATCATTAAGACTACTTTTATGTTTCCTATATCAAATGGTATATAATCCAACATCACAAAATTTGTAGTAATAAAATGCATTGCAGTTATCATTCCTACAAATAGCGCATCACAAACATTAGCACTGCTTTTACGAATCCCATACCAAATGGCATATAACAAAGATTCTAACATTAACACTAGTTTTATGAATCCCATACTAAATGGCATATAAGAGAGGCAAATGCACTGCATTTGTTTTTCTAACAAATGGTGCATCATGATCATTAGACTGTTTTTACATTTCCTATATCAAACAGCAAATGCATAGCATTTGTCATTCCAACAAATGGTGCATGACAAATATTAACACTACTTTTATGAATCCCATACCAGTTATTATATAACAGAAACAAATGATACATCATAATCATTAAGACTGCTTTTATAGTTCCTGTATCAAAAGGCATATAACCATTCCAACATCATAACCTTTGTAGTAATAAAATGCACTGCAGTTATCATTCCAACAGATGGCACATGACAAACATTAGCACTGCTTTTACAAATCCAATACCAAATGGCATATATCAGACACAAATGCATTGCCTTCAAAGACAATATAATGTAGTGCACAATTGCATGTAAATATATGGCATGGCACCCTGTAAACATTAACGTTGCAGTCTATGTTGATTATTTAGATTTCAACCCCTCTTAGATGGTTAGCACAGCAAGTATTAAATAGACAACATGAGATCCTAGCAGGCATATATACTTTATATTGTAACATTTAGATTGATAATTCAAAAGTAAGACATGCAAATAGAGCAATCAAGCAAATATGACCAGCATTGAAGAAATAAAAATTGAAACAGGAAAGATTCTTTAACACTGTAATCTGACTTTCAGAATATCAAGAGCTAACTAAGGGTGATCTGGATGAAAATATTCTAATTCATACTAAATTTAAATTAAATATTTACATTTCACATATAGACACAAGATACACAAAATATATATGGAGGCAACACTGCTGAGAAAGTAAAGTCACACTAATTGCTTGTATCCTTCTATATGGTTTTTAGCATTTATATACAGTATATACTAGACTGCGGTGGGCTGGCGCCCTGCCTGGAGTTTGTTTCCTGCCTAGCGCCCTGTGTTGGTTGGGATTGGCTCCAGCAGACCCCCGTGACCCTGTAGTTAGGATATAGCGGGTTGGATAATGGTTGGATGGATATATACTAGATAAAATCTACATAATTAATATAGACCTTAGCGTTAACTTTTGAAGTGCATCATTTACTGGAACATATTTTGTAACAAAATGCATTGCATTAGTTATTCCAACAGATGGTGTGATACAAATATTTCTATTAATAAAATGCATTACTACAACTGTTTGTGATGCACCATCTGTTGGAATGACAAATGAAATGCATTTGTCTCTGTTATATGGCATTTGGATTCATAAAAGCAGTGCTAATGTTTGTGATTGCCATTTGTTGGAATGACAACTGTAATACATTCTGTTGGAATTACTGAGACTCAGCAACTAGGCAGACACACAGATCCCTATCGTTCAATTAATGTGGATGGTGTCAGACATGGGTGCCTAGGGAGCATTGGCAGGGCTCTGGGAAGATAAGATCTTTGTGATGAGAGTGTAGAATTGTTCAATTGTTAACTCCTTTTCCCTTTCTATCCTCTTATTTCCATTTCTGCCCCAGAAGTCCCACTCCATCAGCCATTTAAAGAATCATCAGAATGGAAGTTGGCATTCAGTCGCGAGCCCACCTCTATAAGGGATGGCGAATCTGACCCTCAGAAGGAAGTATCTCCCTTCCCAGACTAGGAATATTGAAGACACGACTGTCGAAACCTTTTCGAGCTTTTGTTTTTCTGCACTGAATGGAGTTGCCGTGACAGTCTCCAAATCTTCATCTTGTCATGTCTCCTTAATTCCATTGCAGTACTGTGTAAACGTCCTAGGCACTTGTAACAAGTAAAGCAGGAATGCTTTTAAAAATAAAACCTCAAGTAGTTTGTATTAATGAATAAACTTCATTAAAAGTGCAGTAACCAGAAAAATGAAGTCAATATTTGGTGTGACTAGCGTTTGCTTTCTCTTCAGTCCTCACATGGCTGGTTTTTGCAGACCTCTTGCTGACCTTGTCACAGCTCCTCTGCAGACCTAGGCTGTCTTACGTGCTTCTGTCTCTTCAGGTAACCCCAGGATGTCTCCATGATGTTGGGATCAGGGCTCTGTGGAGCACACACCGTCTGTTGTAGGATTCTCTATCCCTCTTTTGCCTTCTGATAGTTTATGTTATGATTTTGGCCATGTTGGGCTGACTGTCACACTGCAGTGTGAAGTTGGGACTGATTGACATGATGCCACTCTGATGAGATTGCAAGACAGATACGTCAACAGCGAGTGGAGCCGTCAGTTTAGTTCATATCACCAACTCCGTTATGGAAACGCAGCCTCAGATCTGCAGAAAACCTCCACAGCTCTTTACTGACGCCTGTAGATATTCATCCATGTTCTTTCTACAAAGCCCTTCAGTGGGAAAATGTTTCTGCACCCCAGTCCTTTCGTTTCCACACTTAGGTCATTTGGATTTATTTATTTCTTTATTTCTTGGAGGAATGGCTTTCTGGTTGCAACATTTCCATGACGCCTACATCTGATACGAGTTCTCCAGACTGCAGATGGGCACACTAGGACCCCAGGGGTTTCTATCAGTTCTGAGCTGATGGCGGTCCTGGACATCTTCCGATTTTTAAGGGAAGAATGCTTGATGGATATCTTATTTGCTGCACTCAGGTTTTGTGCTTATTTGTGCTTCTGCATCAGAGCTTGGACAGCACCTCTGGAAACACCTGTCTGCTGTGAAATCTTTGCTTGGCAGAGACCTTGATGATGCAGGATGACCACCTTGAGTCTCGTTGCTATGTTCACTTTTGCATGGTGTAAGCTGGTGGGTTAAACTACCACATCAGCTTCAACCTCAACTCTTTAGCGTGGTTGTGTCCTGGTCAACCAACACTTCATGTCATGCCTCATGTCTTATTAGAAATAAACTTGATGCATTAGGATTAAAAGTCAAGACAGAGGTAAAGAATTTACGGGTCATTATTGACTCTGACCTGAATTTTAAATCACATATTAATCAGATTACTAGGACAGTAAATTTTCACCTAAGTAATATAGCAAAAGTTAGACCTCTTATAACTTTGTAAGATGCTGAAAAATGAGTTCACGCTTTTGTTTTCAGTCGACTAGATTACTGTAACACACTCCTCTCAGGACTACCCAATAAAGACATCAATCGAATGTAAAGAGTGCAGAATGGAGCTGCTAGAATCTTAACTCAGAAACGAAAATCTGAGCACATCACCCCAGTTCTGATGTCACTACACTGGTTACCTGTGTCATTTAGAATTGACTTTAAAACACTGCTTATGGTTTACAAAGCCTTAAATAATCTCACTCCATTACTGATACATTACAGTTATACTGAAAAAATTGCTGTTAATTTTACAGTGTAAACCTGTTGAATAGCGAAGGTAAACAACTGTAAAGCGCTGTTTCAGTAACACCAAAGCTATGATATTTGCATAAGGACACGCCCCCTTTTACCATATTGTTCCTTGTGAACCATTTCAGAATGCCTCTCACCTTACACTCCAAATCGTAACCTTAGATCTTCAAATGAGTGTCTGCTTATAATTCCAATAGCTAAACTTAAAAGAAGTGGTGAGGCAGTTTTCTGCTGTTACGTGCCTAAAATCTGGACTAGCTTACTGATAGAAATTCACCAGGCTAATATGGTGAAGCATTTTAAAAAACTGCTAAACACACATTATTTTAATAAGGCTTTCTCATAGCTTCATTTTAGTGTAACCCTGATATTCTGTATATACAGTACATTTAATTATCATTATCATTCATGGTGGCTCCGTAATCCGTACTAACCCCTACTTTCTCTGCTGTTCTTTTTCTGGTTTTCTGTGGTGGTGATCTGCACCACCACCACCCTATCAAAGCACCGTGATGTCCCTACATTGATGGATTGAAGGCCAGAGGTCCACATGACCATCATCATCAAGTTCTTTCACATGAAGCCTGTAAACCATGAGGGCTGATTGAGGTCATTTATGTTAGGTAGAATGGCCAGTGGGGGCTGGGTGGTCTCATGGCCTTGGACCCCCTGCAGATTTTGTTTTGTTTTTTTTTTTCTCCTGCCCTCTGGAGTTGTTTTTTCTGTCCTCCTCGCCATCAGACCTTACTTTATTCTTTGTTAATTAGTATTGACTAGTTTTATTTTTTAATATTTTTTCTTATTTCTTTCTTCATCCTGTAAAGCACTTTGAGCTACATCATTTATATGAAAATGTGCTATATAAATAAATACGGTTGTTGTTGTTGTCACTCATCATTAGGACCTGTTTGTGAAATTCGCTTAATTAAGAGATGGGCTTCATGTCAACAAAGAGCTCATGTTTCTTAACTGGAAAGCCGTCAATGTTAGATTCTTTCTTTAAGGGCATTCAGATATCTTTTTCTATTTTTTCACTTTTTGCAAAAGAAATGTTAGGAACAGTAAAATATGCTCTTTTCTATTGACACACTAATCCTGTGTGCAGAGAGTGCAGCTGGATGATTAATTGGACTGGTCTGCCAATACTGATGCTCTGTGTAAGAAAGGTCAGAGCCGACTACACTTCCTTAGAAGGCTGGCGTCCTTTAACATCTGCAATAAGATGCTGCAGATGTTCTATCAGACAGTTGTGGCGAGCGCCCTCTTCTACGCAGTGGTGTGCTGGGGAGCCAGCAAAAAGAAGAAGGACGCCTCACGCCTGGACAAACTGGTGAGGAAGGCAGGCTCTATTGTATGCACGGAGCTGGATAGTTTGACATCCTTGGCAGAGCGACGGATACTGAGCAGGCTCCTGTCAATCATGGAGAATCCACTGCATCCACTAAACAGGATCATCTCCATACAGAGGAGCAGCTTCAGCGACAGACTGCTGTCACCGTCCTGCTCCACTGACAGACTGAGGAGATCGTTCTCCCCCACACTATGCGACTCTTCTATTCCACCCGGGGGGTAAACGTTAACATTATACAAAGTTATTATCTGTTTTTACCTGCATTTTTATCACTCTTTAATTTAATATTGTTTTTCATCAGTATGCTGCTGCTGGAGTATGTGAATTTCCCCTTGGGATTAATAAAGTATCTATCTAATCCAGAAGACACAAAATGAACATCTAAGACGAATAATTTTGTGAACTATCTAAAATGCTGAAGACTTCCAGCTCATTGAAGAAGCCCCATATGCTCCCTGAAAAGTGATGAAAGGAAAAGCAATTGCCCCGTGTGTACCTGCATGCCTTTTATAGGTCATCGAGTAAAACAAAGCAAGTGTGAAAGGAGATCAAGCATTGCTTATTCTACAAAGATATTCCAAAATGCCCTGGACACATTTGTTGGTACCCGTTCAAAAGATTCTAAGTAACTGGACTTGAGTCATTTTTCAAACTAGCTGTTTCCTTTAATTAGTATGACACGTCTCCAATCGTGCAATTGGTCATAATCTGATTTAAACAGGGAAAAGTAGTCACCCCGCTGTTTGTGTCCCACACTGAACATGGACTGCAGAAAGCAAAGCAGAGAGACGTCTGAGGAAAATTATAGACACGTGTGTTAAAGACAGAGGCTAGGAGACCATCTCCAAACAGCTTGATGTTCCTCTGACAACAGTTGCAAATATCATTCAGACATTTGAGGTCCATGGGACTGTAGCCACCCACCCTGGATGTGGCCTCATGAGAGAAAAAAATCAACCCCAGAATAGGCAGAAAAATAGTGAGAATGGCAGACAAAAAGCCAACCAGAACTCCAAGGTCGAGGTCCAGCAGTGTCTGATCTCTCCATCCCTAAGCTTTTTTCAGTCACAGTGGGCTCAAGTGGGTAGAACACCTAGGAGGACTCCATGGTTGAAAAAAAAAAAATGCTTTTAGGAGAATGTCCTTTGGACAGATGAGACAAAGCTGGAGCTTTTTGGTAAGTCACATCAGCTCTGTGTCCACAGACAAAAAAAAAAAAAAAAAAAGATCATGAAGCTTTCAAAGAACACCAAATCTACTGTGAAACATGGAGGAGGCTCGGTTATGCTTTGGGGCTGTTTTGCTGCGTCTGGCACTGTGTGCCTGGAGTCTGTGTAGGGAGCAATGAAATCTCAAGACTATCAAGACATTCAGAAGTGAAATCTGCTGTCAGTGTCTGAAAGCTCTGTCGCAGTCACTGGCCATGGATCCTTCAACAGAATAATAACCCAAAACACACAACTAAAAGCACCTGAGAATGGCTACAAACAAAACATTGGACTATTCTGAAGTGGCCTTCTCTGAAGCCCTGATCTGAGTTCTATCAAACATCTATGGAAAGAACTGAGACATGCAATCTGGAGAAGGCCCCCTTCAAACCTGACACAGCTGGAGCAATTTGCTAAGGAAAAGTGGGCCAGACTACCTGTGGACAGGTGGAGAAGCTTCAGTGAGGGCTCCTGGAATGTTTTGTTTGTGGCGAGTTCCTCTAAAGGTTGTGCAACAAAATATACGCTCAAAAAAATAAAGGAACACTTTTTAATCAAAGTGCAGCATCAAATCAGTGAAACATCTGGGCTATTGATCTGGTGAGATAAGTAGCAGAGGGGGTTGTTAATCAGTTTCAGCTGGTTTGGTGTTAATGAAATTAACAACAGGTGCACTAGAGGGGCAACAATGAGACAACCCCATAAACAGGAATGGTTTAACAAGTGGAGGCCACTGACATATTTCCCACCTCATTTTTTCTGTTTTGTCACTAGTTTTGGACTTGACTATGGTCAGTGTCACTACTGGTAGCGTGAGGTGATACCTGGACCCTACAGAGGTTGCACAAGTAGTCCAACTTCTCCAGGATGGAACATCAATACATGCCATTGACAGAAGGTTTGCTGTGTCACTAAGCACAGTCTCAAGGGCATGGAGGAGATTTTAAGAGACAGGCAGTTACTATAGGAGAGCTGGACAGTGCCGTAGAAGGTCCTTAACCCATAAGCAGGACCGGTATCTGCTCTTTTGGGCAAGGAGGAACAGGATGAGCACTGCCACCTCTACAGGCTAGACAACAGCACCTTGACTGCCATTAGGTATCAGGATGAAATCCTTGGACACATTGTCAGACCCTATGCTGGTGCAGTGGGTCCTGGGTACCTAATGGTGTATGACAATACCAGGCCTCATGTGGCAAGAGTATGCAGGCAGTTCCTGGAGGATGAAGGAATTGATACCATTGACTGGCCCCCACGCTCACCTGACCTAAATCCAATAAAACACCTCTGGGACATTATGTTTCAGTCCATCTGACACCGCCAGGTTGCACCTCAGAATGTCCAGGAGGTCAATGATGCCCTGGTCCAGATCTGGGAGGAGATCCCCCAGGACACCATCTGTAATCGCATTAGGAGTATATTAGAATATACCATTTACCTGTGTGCTGATTGGGTTAAGCTGACGTGTGTTTGAACACCTTATGTAAGTGAGCCTAACTAATACAAGAAGCTGTTCTGTAAGATTAATCCGTCTTGTCATTGGAAACTCAGCTGCCCATATGGCAAAGCTTTACCGGCCTGGTATAAAAAGGCTGTCTATCTTTGAATGTATTTGTAGCAACAACTTATGACTTTTCTTTATTACTAAATAGTCTACGGTGCCGACTAAGGTTTGTTCCTGTGTACTAAACTATGTGAATCACATCATCAAAGGAATATTGGACGACTGTGGAAATTATGCCATTTGAAAACGTCCAGTACATGAGCTATATCATTAACCTGAACATGGCAATCTTCCTTTTAGGCACCTCCACAGCACACAACGTGTGGGGGGTCATCTACAATTGTCTCCCAACCCCACTTAAATTTCTTGGCCCAAAACTTCACCTTAAGTACAAAAGTGCATCATCACCATACACAGCATTCAACCTCTCATGGATTTCTTTTGGCTTCATCATTTCCTTTGTAAGGAATCCAATGCCAGAACGAAACTTCCACTCTGTCCATTTCTTCATAGACCTGCGGGTTAATGTGGTTGTGGTCCTCTCCCTTTGAATGCTTGGCACAAAATGACCTCAAACTGCATGTGTGGGACACCAAGACATGTCCCGATCTCCATTGAGAAGCTCAGATACGTAACACAAGTACATGATATTCGGGTAGGTAAATTATTAAGCACCGTCGATACTAAACTAGAACATTCATGGCCTTGTAAATTAAAACTCGCCAACTACAGTGTTATTTAAACCTTTGAACTGACTGATAATTAAATATATCCACGTAAGCAAACATGTTTCAAATTGATCTACACACAACACAAAACGCTGGACAAGTTTAATCGAATAAAAACAGTTAAGTCAGGTAATTGAATCACTGCGTTTACAAATAAAAACCATATGAACTGTATAAAAAAGATATGGTATGAAAGAAACAAAACAGTACAGTTCTTCATTTTAAAATTTAAAACTAACTTGAAAGCAAAATTTAACTTTTCTTTATTGGAATACAAGTTTATGTACTTGTAAGGTGCAATGAACATTTGAAGAAAAGCATCTATAAATGTTTTGGAAAGTTTATTACATATAACAAATACTTATTTTAAAAAACAAATAGAGAACTCCAAATACAAAAAAGCTGACATACTGTGCTTAAAATCTGCCAAAAACAATTAATGGACACTGAGTGCCTCTAGTATGTTACTGTGTGATCGTCAACCTCCAGGCCTCCACCTCAAAGCAGTCCTTGTCGTTTTAAGTCTTCATATGTCTTTTTGTTAACCACATTTCCACTGGAGTCTTCATATTCCTCCTAAAAACACAAATATATTATAGATACAGATAAAGACAGCAACCATTACACTTACACAAAAGAGTTAACTTAATGCAATTTTACTTAAACGATTAAAAAAAGAAAATGTTTCAATGGCTTAAATATATTTGTAGCGATAAATAATTATGAACTAACCTCTGTGTCTGGTTGCCATCTCTCAGAAGCCTTCTGAGTTTTCAACTTTGCCCACACTATCAAGAAAAACAAAAACAAACATAGAAATGATATGAACTAAATTGTGAGTTTTGGTTAATCCTCCTTTCATGCCAGTCCACAACTGAAGACGCAGGTTTGTAATGCTGGAATCCCAGCCATACCTTTGTACATTTTAGATATATTTTCATTAAGAAAGCCAGAAACAGATACAGTTAAATCAAAACCGTAAGAGCAGTTCCAATAAAACAGCTTAATGGTAAACAATGTACCAAAGATGGCCTACATCTTTCTTACTTAAAAAAACCTGTTGAACTATTTACTTTTACTATCATTATTCGTGAGGTATAAAGTGTAAGCAATGTCAAATTAAAATCATATCATCATACTAAACACATTTCATTGCAAAACACAGTAGATTAACACACCCAGAAAAAGAAAAACTTTTAGTCCGAGTTTAAAAAAAATAAATAAATCTGACTGGCAAGCACTTGACTTTCTCCACACACACACAACACAAGTACAAGTACTGGACTGTACAATAAACAGCATCAACGTACCAAAATATGTGCAAGATGTAACACCAATGAAATTCATTTTTTGCTATTTTAGTCTGCCTTCAAGGCAGACCATTTAGGATTTACATTTTTTTTATTTAATTAAAATAGAAAATATTTGAAGTAATATTTTTCCTAAATGTGAACAAATAATGAATAAATTATTTTAGAATTATGTGAACTTTGTGTTAATTTATGGTTTACTTAATTTAAGATGTTACAAAGTAGTGGAGAAGACACAGGAACCTACATCTTCCATCTCACAGCTGGGATGTGCTCAGGGCTAGCGTCCCGAACTCATTATATAATCCGATTGCTCAGAGTTCAAACCAGCAGGGAATGTTTTAGCATCTAATTACATGAACAGTGTGAAGTAGAGGAATGGGAAAGGACATTTAAACAACAAACTTGCTGGCTTAATCCCTGCCCTGTATGTGTGTGTGTAATATATATATATATATATATATATATATATATATATATATATATATATATAGTAATCCCCTGCTCTATCGCAGTTCAGCTATCGCACTTCCTCTACATCGCGGATTTATTAATACTATTATCATCACTAGGGGGCTTGTTTGGTTTACCAGATAAACAATTTAAAGAGATTGTTATTTTCATGGGAATTGTTACATATGCATTATTTTCATTTTTACTTAAAAACTTTTGTAAAAACAATATTTGTCCTTTATTTCCTGCCCCGTGCGTGGTTAAATCTGTTTCTCGCGGCACTTATAACGCTCCCCGCATTGTGAAGGGTGGGGTCTGAACGCACGCTAAGCAGAAGTGGATAGATCAGCTACTGGATTTGTGCTGCTTCTGCCAAGATTGCTGTTCTGTTTGCTCTGTGCGTTCTGAAGGAGGAGGAGGAGGGCGTGTGTGACAGCTGAGCGCACGCTAAGGAGAAGTGCTCGGATCTGGTCACAATCGCTTCGCAGATGCCAATCCACCTATAGGGTGGTCCAGATCTAATTATGCAGACCCAGATCGTCTGGATGACTTTGATTTATGCGGGGACGATTCCAGTTCAGCACGAAGACGATTCTTCATGTCGTCAGTTCGCACACTTCTCGAAGGTCCGGGATTTTTCGGGTGATTTTCTATGCAATAAGCTTAATAAGTTATAGCGTAATGAAAATTGCATAATTAGATCTGGACCACCCTATATATGATCCTATAAGCCCCCTTAGGTAAAGAAGTCAGTTCAAGAAACCTACTGAGAAACTGGACAGTTATGTAAAAAGAACAACAACTATACTGAAGTAGAAACTTAACACATAAATTAACTACTAACCTTAAACTGAGATTACCGTAGATCCCGGAATACAAGCCGAGAATTTCGTCCTAGATTTTTGGCTTGGAGTTTGGGGGTCGGTTTATACAACGAGTATCATTTCAGATTCAAGATTTCCAGCGCAATGCCGGTTTTGCCGCAGAATACGGAAGTAAATAATGATGAAACCACAGAGCCATCTTTCGGATGAAGAAGTAACTTTGCATGCGGGTACTTTAAATTAAATAAAGAATTTATTCAAAAAAGTGTTTTAGTTGTTGATTTTATTAATAAAATTTATAATAAATTATCGGGAAGTTTAAAATAAAATTTTTTATTTTGATTTACGATCCACATCTTGCGTTCCGAAACGGATGCGGTCACGTGTATGCGCTTGTGCGATTGTAAACAAACAACCGAGAGCGTTAGTAGCGTCAGTCGGAGCCCAGATACATGTGTTTGTGGATGTAATTTCGAAACGAAGATGGACATTGTGTGGAAATATCTCATCCTCCACCCTTCCTGCAGCCCAAAGATGTCAAATTAAATGGTGAGTACAGTATGAAATTGTTTCTAGAATAGAATGCCTTTTACTGTCACTATACGCATCTACAATGAGATTAAAAGCAGCTCCTTCAGTGCAGAAAAAAGTTCTGTATAGGGCTTGTATGGTTGTTTTTTAGCCTTAGCATAACGCCGTATCTGCGGCCCCGCTTCTGCTTTCTTTCCCTCCTCCGTCTGCGTCGTCTCCTAGACCCGACAACAATCCACGGAGAGCCCGCTGGTCTCGCTATGTTGTCTGGGATGTTGTGCGTGTGATGAAAAACACTCGAAACAGATGTCTGGCTCTGGACACCGATGTCTATAAGGTTCGGAATGGTGTAGCGGATGTTCGCCGAACCGATCGTGCACAAACAAGGACAAAAAAAAAAAAAAAAAAAAAAAAAAAAAGTACAAAAACAACAAAAAAGTGCACTGAAAAGGAGAGCCCTGGGCCGCTGCGACCATGCGTGCCGCCATGCTCCTAGCTTAATCGAAGTAGGCTAGGCACTTTTTATAACTTTTTGGTTAGTACATTAGAAACTTTTTGGTGTTTTGCTAAATTATGCACATTATACAACCCTTTTTTATTATGAAAAGGTTAAGTAAGTGTTGCAGTGGGAGGTTCGGAACGCATTATGGGTTAGCCTTTGCGAATGAATTAAGTTCGTAAGTCAAGGGTCCACTGTATTGCGTATTTAAGTTAATCAAATTTATAACAAGTCTCCGGAAATCCACTCGCCGATGTACCGTATTTGCGTATACAGTTTCAACACAAAGGTTCCATTTTACCAAACTTCTCCGCAATCACTTCCTGGTTTCCATCAAAAATGCCGGCAGTCTCAAATTCTCGCCGATAAACATTATAAATATACCCGAAGAGACACTTTTAAGGAAATTTAGAAAATTTTGCTTGGAGAAGGGGGTCGGCTTAAATACCGGTCATCGGCAAATACATGTAATTTAGTAGGTAGAGAAGGGGATCGGCTAATATACCGGGTCGGCTTTTATTCCGGGATCTACGGTAACAAAAAAATAAAAAGGAAACAAGAGAAATATGCTTACATGAAACTGCATCTTCTATTTGAGTGACGTTAGCAAAGTGAGCAGTGTTGGGAATGCCAAGACATCTCATACCATGGGCATGACGCCACTCCTGGAAATAAACAACAAACAAAATTGTTTATTTACTGAACCTTGGATTTTTATAATTTTCTTAAAAATTATGCTTAATGTGAAAATACATAGCACAAATCAAGTCGTAGCACCTGCAGCATCTTTTAACACAGATCTGTTTTTCAACTTCAAATATTATGCATTAAATAGCTAAAATTAACCACTAATTTTGAAGCCTTTCTTTATAATTCACACACCGTTCTGTTATTCCATTCCATACGCATTCTAAATTTCAATCTATTTTGATATTTTTCTTAATTCATTATGCTATCTCTGGTCATAATGTAATATTAACAATTACTATTTCCTAGTCATTTTTTTTTTTTTAACTCTTGTGCTCCTCAGAATTTCTTGGTGAAAAACCCCAGAAGTCTGCCTTTTGTATAATATATAATTTAATCCATCTAATAACTGGTCTCTTTTTTCTAAAGCTCAAGTTAGGAAGTGCGATTAAAATATATTGTAATAAAAATGACATACATATAAAGCAAATGATTAAAGAAAATAAAATTAAAAAAAAAAAATTAAGAGTAAAAACAAATTTCTTACTGCAAAATGACGCTGAAATGCTTTTGGTCCCCTGTATGTATAGTTACCACAGATTTCACAGTTGTAGTTGATGTTTAAACCATGGAGTTTATACAACCAGTACGGTATAGGCTGAGGGGAAAAAAAAAAAAAAAAGTTAATATATTAAAATTACTAATGACAAGTAAGAAATATGAAATGCAACTGGCATGGTGGCACTGTAGCTAATCATCATCTTCTTATGTGCCGCATTCTTTGATCTGAAGGTTGCTAACTATGGCTTTGCTCTTCCCATTATCTTCTGCCTTTCTTTTCATAACCACAAAAATCTTTTGATGCGGACTACTGCTGCCCTAAAGCTCCAGGAGACTGGGCTCACTCTGGATTCTGTCACCATCAGCGTGGAGTCTGTGCACTGTCCCTGCAATCTTGTGGGCTTTTCATTCTTCAGAAAGAGCCCAATATAACCAAGTGAGTGTATGTGGAAACCCACTAATGAATGGTTCCTGTCTTGATGGGATAAGCCCTGGCTGCTGCAACCTTTACGATTTGACAAAATGAGTTCCATAAACTGAATAAAAGAGATATGAAATGCATTTATTATACAGAAAAGTATATAAATATTTCTTATTTCATTACTATAAGGGCATTTGAGAGGCTTATTAAAAAAATATACAAATGTACTTTGAGTTTTATATTGAATGTTAACATGTTTCAACAATTCTTGAGAATACAGATATTGAGCCTCAAAATAACTTAAAGTGTACTATATAAACTGAACTGAATAATAACTTTACTGGGCCTTTATTGTGATGTGTACCGAGTACAATGAAAACCTTACTTCAATTTTCCACTCAACCACATGGAATAGTTTTTACCGTAACTATGTGCAAACTTTAATAATCTCCAAAAAAACCATACATCAAGCTATTCTGAACACTAAAATAACACTGAAATTACCTTTCCATCCCAACCAAGTGGAAGATTCTTTGGATTGTAAATTATCTCGTTATCTTCATCATCACTTTCACTCTCACTAGGTTGCTCTTCCTCTTCTTCTTCCCGCTCTTCTCCAGTACGAGCCTGCTTACGCTGTACATTCTCATGAGTCAGCTGTCTTTGCTCCTGTTTAATGAAAGTGAAGGCTGACTATTAATGAGAGTATTATTTACCATCTTCCTTCTTGAAAGTCTAACAACAATTTTATTACAAATTTAATTCAATGACCTTAGAAACAGAAGAGAGACAAAAGCATTAAGCAACAAATACGAAGTTTAAGAAAAACTAAGAACAGACAGGCCAACTTACCCCAAGTATTTCTACATATTCATATATCTGAGCTTCAAAAAAACCAATTTCTTTATTTCGTTCAGTATCTCTGAAAAAGAGAGAACTTTATGAATAAACTGTACATAAAACTACTACTGTGGTCATAAAATGCAATTTTTATTCTTTAACAGTATCCACTACAACAGTATCATGCAAGGCAAACTATTTTTTAATAAACTTAGCAGGGCAATCCTAAACTCAAAATGTTTCCCTCCAACTAACAAATGATTGAACTCAGTGGATCCCAAACTCGATCCTGGGGACCCACTGTGGCAATTTTTTGTTCCAACCAACTTCCCTTTTTCATTGGACTCTTAGCCTTATTAAAACAGTTATTATTTCACAGTTTCTGTGTTTTGGAGTCAATGTAGAAATTACAAACTAAGTTTGGTAGATTCTTATTAAAATGTAATAAGCAGTTATATGGGGAAGTTGTAGCTATATGGGGAATATGTAGTTTGTTTTTTAAGCCGTTAACATTATTTTCAACCTAATTTTGTTACTGCTTTCCCTGGTGTTCTGGTTATTTAATTGATTATGTACTAATTAATGAGTCTGACACTGAAGTCATTGCTGCTTTCATCATCCCGGGTGTCTGCTGTGCTGGTTGTTAATTGCCTCTATTAGGTTTAAATGAAGGGAGCTAACTACACAGGAAAAGGGGAAAATAATAGAAAGACAAGAAAAAAAAAAGAGTTAAGCATTTATAGCTTTAGAAAAAAAATAGAAATATTTCTAAATGTCTTATACATTTAAAAACCATACTGTTGTGTTTTTCAGAATGCAGAATAATAAGAGTAAAAAAGACCAGCTAATAAAATGGGATCAGTTGTTATCGATTATTATCAATGGTAATAATATACAGATATTGAGCCTCTAAATAACAATTTAAAGTGTACTATATAAACTGAACTGAATAATACGTTTCTGAATAAAAAAGACCAGCTGAATCTGGGTGGAACAAAAACCTACAGCCACAGTGGGTCTCTAAAATTGAGTCTGGGAACCACTGAGTTAAATTATTTGTTAGTTTGAGAGAAAAATTAACTGATTTAACAGTGAATGAATGAATCGGTCAGTCCATACCTGCAAACGCATTTGGTTTTCAAAGGATGTTTAGTATTCCTGAGGCTGCACTTATTTTTTCAGGCAAGGCAATGCGATTTTACGTAAAACTGTGCCTTCAGTTGCAGCCAACAGGTCAACAGACAAAATAAAAGTCTCAATAATTCATTAATGTAAATACTTCAAAATGGCAACAGTTTCAAAAAACATTTCACAAAATGCAGACCTGTGATTTGTGAGAGCTATGCTTACAATAACTACAATAACAAAAAAAAGTTTGAAATTACTTTATTGGAACTTTTCTGGTTCTGGCTTTCAGTTCTTCTCTGAGTTAACAGTGACTTGCATATACATAAAAGGCCACATAAGAGGTGCCTCTAAGCCAAGTGCAAGTGGTCAGGGAGTAGAGTCTAGAAATAAAAGTTTCTAAGTTTTGCATTGCAAGATAACTTCTCAGTTTTACAACATATTTAAATAACATGATTAACTGAGTAAATTTAAATTTTAGTTTAACAAAAACATGGCATGTGTCAGGGAATCTAGTATATAATAAAAAAATAAGGTAGGTGTGTATGTGTGTGTGTGTGTGTGTGTGTGTGTGTGTGTGTGTGTGTGTGTGTGCATGTGCATTGTCCTTTAGAGCAATATGATTGGTCAGTATGGCTTTGGAACAACTAGTCAGGTGGGTTTTGATAACACGAATGAAACAGGAAAAGCTAGCATGTGATGTATGAGGAGGAGTCACGCTGAGGGAGTTAAATTCAAGAACGGGAATTATAAAACCAGACATGAGGCGAGAAAGGCGCCTTGAAAATAATACCAGAGTCTGAGAAGCAGGCTGTATGTGAATGTAAGAGAGGCAATGCTAGCCAAGAGAAACTCAGACACATGCAAATACAGCAGAAAGGCACTGAAGGTACACACAAGGGGAAGATAAAAATAATTTAAAAATATTTGCTATTAACTTTCTTCAACAGGTAAAAATAAATCATGTGATGGCTATGTTAATATTTTCGTTTTTTGTAACATACAGCCTCTTGATTAAAAAGTTAAGAAAATGATTTTACAGTGGTAAAAAAAAAAAAAGTCTGACATATTTGGCACTGGAGAAGAGGAAGAGCATTCCAGTGAGAGTGAAAGTGACAAACAAGATAATGAGATAATTTACAATCCTAATCAAATAAAAAAAAAAAGCTCTAAGTGTCACGTGCTGAAATATGTAGTGCCACATTGTCACTGGCATTTTGAGGTCTTCATCATATCTTTAAAGCTCCTGCGAGAAAGGAGAAGCCTGTGTAAAAATAAGTAATATCAGAATTTTACCCTAATTGTTAGCAAATGTAAGACAGTTAATTAGCAGACGTAAATGCTTTCTTTTCATCACCATGTGCCTTTTTTGAATGTTTATGTGTTACATAAAAACACAATATAGGTAGCAGGCCGCACCTAATCACTAAGTGCTCTTATCTGCTGGCCACTAGACTAAAAATAATTTACGATTTACAGACATCTTTGCAAGTTTGAGTGATTAAGTCAGTTTTATCTTTAAGATTTTCTTTTTTTTGTTATTGATTCTTTTTGTAAACTAAAAGATCTGTCACTTGGTGGTTTATATTTATGAAGTGCCATAGTGCCAATTAATGTAAGTGATGTAGTTTACTTTTTTAACTGCTGAATTGATGTAAACTATTACTGGCTATTTCCTCCATATTAAAATACTGAAATTACATTTGGGTATCATCACTGTACTGTCCATAGCCATGGTGCATATTTTCATTGAATCAGACAATAACATAAAAGTAATGTTTTTAAGGAAGTAATGGCTAAAGTAATCTTGTTATAATTTGTAACGGATTACTTACTTTGAGTACCTCAGCTCTGTTATCAACGTATTATGTGAGTATGTGGTGTTTAAGGAATTTATAATAAAAAAAAAAAAAAAAAAAAAAAAAAAAAAAAAACACAACAAGGAGGAAGGGCAACAGTTTCTAGTTAAATGCAAATTGAAAAAATAGGCACTATTCTTGGGTTGACTCCAACAAGATGAGACTTCATTTTTGACTTTTTATGTATCTGTTAAAACATTGCTATTTCTTTATTCTAAACCTACTGATGAGTGAGTATGTACATTTCATTGGAATCAACAAGGAAGAAAAGCAGCAAAGTAAATTTTTGATTGACATCAATGTTCTGGTTACATTATTCTGTAAATAAAATGTATTTACCTAAATTCTTACTATTACAAATCATATTTAATAAAGTGAAAGTAAGGCTGTTACCATAGTAATATATATTGACTGTTCAACAATAGAATTATTAATATAAATCCTTACTTCTTTGGTCCTTTAGACTTAGGATTCTTTGCAAAGAGTGAAGGATCTAGCGATTCCATTGACTTCCCCTTTGTGCTGAACAGCCGCTGAGCCCGCTCTTCAAGCGTTCTAAAACATTAATACTATATTAATACATATTTCAATAAAGGAATTTTAATTTTTATATAACATATTCATTTTGATTAATGGTTTAGATAAATGAACAAATAAGTATACCCAATATGCCACAAAGGGGGGGGAAAAAAAAAAAATAAATAAATCAACAGCAAAAATAAACATAGCCACAGATCTACAAACTTCAAAACCTTACAAATGTGAAGGCAGGAAAAATTTTAACTTTAAAACACAAAGCACTTACCCTCCACATTTCAGATTCAAAGCCATTAAAGCCGATTTTAATCTGTCCAAACCCAAAGAAGCCAATTCCTAATAGAGAAAAAAAAACCACATACATTAAAATAAAAAATAAAAATAAATAAAAATAATGGGGAGAGGGAGTTTATGTTTTGGTCCCGACAAAAGATCGACTTACCTCCCAGGATGAAAATGCAGATAGATCTAAATGAGCTCCAGCATGTGTCAATGCACTACTGGTTTCTTTCTGTTTAGAGAAGGAAAAAATAAGTTTTGCAACAATTTACATTATGACCATACATGTACTAAACATAATGCAAGCAGTCTAAACAACAAGCCAACTGTATTAGGGCATTGCATTCCAGCAGATAAAGGGATGGTAGTGCCATTAGTCATCCATACAAATAATACAAAGCTTGATCTGTAACGGATGGATGCAGAGCAATTTTTATTTTAATGTGTTCATATAATGGTGGTAGTCACTCAGTTCTTATTAATGCATTCAACATATACAAACTCTGACAAGCAAATTTATCCTAGCAACCACACAAACCTGTTCAATTTAAGTAATGAATAAATTAATGTGAAAAAAGGTGTTTTGAAAGGAGAAGGAAGTTAGCCAGGGGGTTGGAGGAAATGCACAATATTTAATATAATATTGAATCAAATCTAGGATTAAAAACAAGGATTAACAACAAGAATGTTGCATGAAAGAAGCACATGAAGTCATCATGTCCTGATAGGACTGTTTTTTGTTTTAGTATAGTGTTACCTACGTAAACATAAATTTAGAATATGGTTAGGGACCAGGGTTTGTACACTTCAGATTCCAGGACTTTTTATGGCTTTTTCCAGTACCAAAAAGAACAACAATTCAGATTTATGTTACACTCCTGTTCTAAATATCCACAGCAAAATTACATGAGCGTGACAAGAACACATATAAACTCAAATATGTGGCCTACTTAAATTGCTGAATGCTTACAAAAGCTGACATAGAAGCTCACTCTACCCAGAATAACAGTTTAGTTATGCACTATTTAAGTAATTTTAGGCTGGGCTACTACATTTTAAAAACAAATGTAATGTTTCCTGGACAATGAATGTGACATTATAAATGTGGTGTGCACAGAGCGAGCGGGCTTGTGACACTGTTTTAGTGCATGCAAGTAAAAGATACAAAGAAAAAATCATGTTTCATTTGAACGCTGTTAACAAACACATCCTTTTAAAGCTCACTTAAAAATACAGAAACTTTATTACATTAGGATGCAAGTGATCCGATACCGAATAGGCAAATACATGATCAAAAAAAAAAACAATTTTGGTGTATTTTAGGTAGGAAACTATTGCAGATGAAAATAATGGGGTATACATTGGAAAGGGAATCCACAAACACTATATGACTTACTATGATCTTCTTATCATCAGGAATTATTTCCTAAAAAGGTTACGCACATCTTCGTCATGGCTTGTATAAATAAGCCTTGTCCATAACGTTTACCACCCACAAGATTTGAGATTTCAGACTTTCACTTTTAGTCACATATGAAGACAAAGAAAGAAGTAGTTTCACCAGACATACAGTACAGGCCAAAAGTTTGGACACACCTCCTCATTTAATGTGTTTTCTTTATTTTCATGACTGAAGGCATCAAAACTATGAATGAACACATGTGGATATGTACTTAACAAAAAAAGGTGAAATAACTGAAAACATGTTTTATATTCTAGTTTCTTCAAAATAGCCACCCTTTCCTCCGATTACTACTTCGCACACTCTTGGCATTCTCTCGATGAGCTTCAGCAGGTAGTCACCTGAAATGGTTTTCACTTCACAGGTGTGCCTTATCAGGGTTATTTAGTGGAATTTCTTGCTTTATCAATGGGGTTGGGACCAGCAGTTGTGTTGTGCAGAAGTCAGGTTAGTTGGACGATCATTTATTTTTCAACAGGACAATGACCCCAAACACACCTCCAGGCTGTGTAAGGGCTATTTGACCAAGAAGGAGAGTGATGGAGTGCTGTAAATGGTCATGAAAATAAAGAAAACACATTGAATGAGGAGGTGTGTCCAAACTTTTGGCCTGTACTGTATGCCCAACTAGAGCTCTCACTAGGGCTACTGCTGGCCAATCCACTGGCACTTAAAACAACTGGCAATGCGGTGGCCAGATGTGACATAGTCCTGTAAACAGTCCAATAAAAAATTCTAAACAGAATTACTGGCTTTCTTGCTCTTCTTCAGTTCACAATGTTTACTTCCTTTCATCTGGCTTTTCAAAGCAGACTCAGTCATAGACAACAATGTCAAATTTCTTCATAAAGTAACGGCACTTAGCCATATGCTAATTTGATTTGTCGTGTTGAAAGCAAATCTTTGTAGATGGCATTTTCCAACCATTTCAAGTTCAACGCAAATTTGCCTGGAATTTTGACTACTCGATAAATCACAGTGACATGTCTCATATACGGAGTGTAATTTACATTGCTATTTACCACTTAACGCTAACTCAACACTGTTACTCCAACGGGCAGGTTAATGGCTACTACGAATTTATAGCAGTTCACCCTCGCTCTGGCACACACAAAAAGCAATTCAAGGTGATATTAATGTGTGAGTTTAGTTGGGAAAATATCAGATGTTTAATCTCATGACATGCGATTACTGGAATTCACTTTAATATTTTCTATGACTTTTAGGTGTCATAAACGTTTTTTTACGGTGTCAAGGACTTTAATTTGGCTTGTTAATTTTTCCTGACCTTCCAGGTTTTCCAGGACCCATATAAACCCTGGGGAACTCAAATTTAAAAAGATGATAAGCAAAATGCAGGCATACCGTTCCACCGCTACACCAAAATGGTAAGAGAACCTTGTATGAAACATGCCTTTATATTGAGAATGCAAACATTAACAGTCTTTATCAGAGAAATATAAAAGTAAATTGAAAATCTGCTTTTTCAGGGAAAATGTTCACATATTTGAAATGTTAGAGCAACAATGGCCCAAAACGTGCAACTATTTATACTCATCAAAAGGAAAAAAAAAAAAAAAAAGATTAACATAAAACTTTCAAATCCAAACTATTTCAATGGTTCTGGCACTTAAGCAGCATCAGGTGAACAATAAGAAACGACCCTGGATAAGGTGTGCCAACCAATTTCAGGGCCAACCGAGTACTAGTTTCTGCCTATGCCCAAGTGGCTTTAGTGAAGAGATTAATATTTTAACTCCACAAACATACTGGCCATCCAGGAAAAGTGCCATTCTCCCACTTCTTTTCAAATTCATTCAAGATTTTTTCATAGAGTTCATTTTGATCCAATAAGGGTTTGACTCTGTCTGTGTAGTCCTGGAGGTATTCCAAAAGCATTTCAAGATACCTAAAAAAAATAAATAATGTGATTTACACTAATGTCAATGTTATTAGTAAAGTTATATCACTAAAATTATATACAAGTACACTGCATACATGGTCAGTGCATTGCCATAAAAATATTCGTACATAAATCGTTTGACACAAAGGAAGCCTGTATCTCTCCGAGTTGCTTACAATTACGACCGATACAGCACTAGTCCAAACATAAAACCGGATTTAAAATGTAACAAATATATCTACTTCAAAGAGGAAAATCTTCCATTTTAAACAATATATGTTTTGCATTTTAGAGGCATGGCAGGAAATCAGGAATAATTTGGAAATAAAATGATTCTATCTTCTGTCCAACCAAAATTATAAACTCTTAAAGCAGAACAAGGGGCCAACATATTCTACCTGGGGAAAAAGTCAGTTTCATACCTTACTGGTTAGCATGTACACATAATTATATACTGTGGGGCATTTTATAGTCATGTTTCTCACTCTGCAAACTGTCATACAGTAAAACAAAGACTATTATTTTATTTTTTAACTAAATTTAATAGGAAGCACAAGCTAAAAACTGACACACATGAAGACTGCATAAATTGGAGATAATCTGCTATGATTGATCTTGAGATGAGTGACTATATATGGTATAGAAATTTTTATTTTGCTTCCTTTCAGTACAAGTAGAATGACTTGCTCTCAGCCACTGTGAGAGGCACCTGACAATCAAGTCAGTTCTGTCACAACAGCTTTATTCTAGAGAAACCAGTTGAGGAGGCATTTATAGAAGATGCCCCATGGATGTTTTCCAAGGGAGTTGTATTCTACTAAGCCCAAAATGAAGAAATTTTATCTCTAAGATACTCCAGGACTATTTAGTATTTCTCAGGCAGATATTGAGATCACTGCTTGGGACATACAACTTTGGACTGCCCTTTCATGTTATCATTACAAATCTTACTAAAACAAACCAGTACAGAACAAGATGAAAGGTATGGGGAGTGGTAAAGTAAAACAATTACACTTTACAAAGCTTCAGCTTTCTAAGTTCATTTTCAGAATCTCACTTTAAAAGAATACTATACCCCAAAAAAAAAAAAAAAAAATCTGACCACATTTCTCCAGTTTTAGCACTATTACATTGGTTACCCATGTCATTTAGAATTGACTTTAAAAATGCTACTAATGGTTGACAAAGCCTTAAATAATCTCGTCCCGTCCAATATTTTGGAAAGTCTTTCCCCTTACACTCCCAAGTCACTGCCTCAGATCTTCAAATGAAGGCCTGCTTACAATTCTAAGAGACAACCTAAAAAGAAGTGGTAAGGCAGCCTTTTACTGTTATGCACCTAAAATCTGGAATACTTTACCAAAATAAATTCACCAGGCTAATATTATACAACAATTTTTAAAAACTGCTAAAACACATTATTTTAAAAAGGCTTTTTTGTAGCTACATTTTAGTTGTATCCCTATTAGACTACAGGTATATGGGCATTGAATTATCATTTTCCTCTGGGTTCTGCAATTCCATACTAATCTGTACTATTCTCTGCTGTCTTTTCCAGTTCTTCTGTAGTGGGGATCTTTGCCGCCACCACCACCACCTGATCAAGGTACCATGCTTCCCCATGCGTTCATGGCTTGAAAAGAAGGTGTTCTAGCTGACCACAAGACCATCATCATCAAATTCTTCCATGTGGAGCCTATAAACCATGATGGCTGATTTAGAACATCTATCTTAGGTAGAATGCCCAGCAGGGGCTGGGCAGTCTTTTGGCCTTGGAAGCCCTGCAGATTTTTTTTCCCCCTCCAGCCTAACTGGAGTTTTCATTATTTTTTCCTTTCTGCACTCCTGGCCATCCGACCTTACCTTTTCCTTTGTTACATACTGTATAATATTGCCTAATCTTGTCTGTTTATGTTATTTTATATATATATATATATATATATATATATATATATATATCAACTTCTTTTTATTCCATCTTGTAAACACTTTGAGCTACACTGTTTGTATGAAAATGTGCTACATAAATAATGTTGTTGTACTACAACAGTACTATTTAAATTATTTGTAGACAAGTATATACTGAAGACAAACAATATAACCAAGATTAAATAGGTTGTACAACCCATTACAAAAATAAAATTCATTAAACTTACTTCTTATATTCTGCATTTTTCCTTTCCTTGGGAATATCAAATAACTGATCAAATGTAGAAAGGTATGTAATGTATTCAAGTTTCTGGGAAAAAAAACAAAATGAAAAACCTCAAAGATCAAATAATGAGTGATTATTTTACTTTTAGAAGAATAATACAAGTTTTCAGAAGTTAGAAAAATTTACCTCTGCTCCCTTCAGGTTAATGAATTTAAGGTAACAATCATGAAGATCCAAGTAACGACCATAACCTTCTTCATCTGTAAATTCTACTAAATCTGGATGTGAAAAACATTGTTGTAGAAATTATTATCACAAATCTAGGTTTGTTAAAATTATTTAAAAAAAAAAAAAAAAAAAGCATGACCATCCATATTTTTGAAGTGGACGCAGCATAAAAATATTGTATAGTATTGTAAAATTATAACTACTGCATATGAGGATATTTAAAGCTTATAAAAAGAAGACTGGCTGAGAAAAGTTTACATAAAAATCACACAAAAGCAAACCCTTAAAATTGAACTTTTAATATCTACTGTAGCTATATTCATACAGGTGAACAAAAGGTTAAATTTAAATGAATCCAAGTTAAAAAGCCCAACGTCACTCAAATTTGCCATTTTAGTCACTCTTTTGTACATACACAAACAAGATGCTTCCGTTAGAAGGGCCAGATTTACACGCAGAGAGACCCTAAGCTATAGCAAGCTGAAAAAGCCCTATCTGGCATATGTTAACAGAGCATGAGGGTGTGTAACAACTGAAAAATGTCACAGAAATACACAAGAAACCCAGACAAGGGATTGGGAAAGGGCCATTTTATTACAACTTTAAAACAGTGCCTTTAATTATTCAGTTTTAAAGCATTTATTAACATGAAAATACTGCAATTTTGTTCCCAGTGACTGAATGCATTTAATTTTTTGACAGATGTTCTACAGCTTTATACAGCTGTTCCTCTTTACAGAAGGGCTTGATTTATAGATAAATCAGAAATAATAAAATAATTTCCTTGGGTTAACCAAGATGTTTGCACAGTACTAGAAATTTCCTTCACAGCTTATATGTAAAACAAATGACTCCAATTGTTAAAAAAAGAACATACTTTGTGCTTCTTCACTGACATTTTCTCTAGCCTTTACAAGTTCTTCAAATTCCACAGACATTGGAACACAAATCTAAAATTACAAACATTTCAAATGTTAAATAATGGTTGAAATAGAACACTTGTAGAAATGCAGCTGCAAGAGACAAAACCTCAAACTTTTAAGGGATGTGATCTGCAACATAGTGGTATTAGTGAGCCTTAAAATTCACATAGCTGATTCAAATCATCTGATTCAATTTAAAGAAACAAAATGCATATTTGACTCAACAATTTCTTTATTACAGTTAAGAAAAAATAACCCTGAATCCCCAATTCATAAACAGCCCAGAAATTTGTATGTTTTTGATAGAAGTTCAAAAGTTATGTTTATCAAAGTACCATTAAAGCAACTGAAAAAATAGAGCCCAGACATTATTAATATTGCAATTGGCTATTACTGCTTGAAATGACCAATTTACAATCTATTATTCAAATAAGACTGCAAACCCCCATGCTCAGCAATCATTACTCCAGTGTTCAGCAGATCAGAAATGCAGTATTTGTGTCATGGATGATTCAAACATGTAGTAAAAGAGTATTTTTTTGTGATTAAAACAGCACTGTACTTTCTGAATCACTGCTTGACACTACAGTAACTGACAATATTCTCACAAAAAATTGGTTCCGGAAAATAACACTAAGTCTGACCCTTGCTACACATGTAACAGTAAATCTGCAGTTACATTTTTGAAATCCACTTTATATCATAAATGAAAATATTGATTTATACAAATATGCTCATTATGCACAGAACCGAAATGTCAGTAACTTTGCTTTTTTAAAGCAGTACTCATGGTATAGGATCTTTTAAAATTTTTATATCTATTCACTTCACCCTTATTCCATCCAGAATTATGCTAAGTGAAAATGTAACATTTACTGTTGGTTAGGGAAAACTGAGCGTCCTCTTCAAATTTAACAAACATGTCAGATACTTCTTTTTTTTTTTTTATTTTAGATCATTTAAATAAATCTAAAAAGAGTAACAGTCTTCCGGTTGATTCATAATTGTCTCCACACTTAGCATTATCCAATTCTCAAAATGTTTATTAGTTTTGCTCATATCTACAAACTAGGCCTTGGATTAAACTTTTCAAAAGATTTTCAAGAAACAAGATAAATAAAATGTTTACCACCTTGATGAAATGCTTTTGCTAGTTATATATGATACTGGAGGTTAAAATCTCCACAGTCTAAACACTTGCTATTTTTAATACATCCATCTTAGAGGGTTCTCATTTGCTCCTTTAACAATCTTTTCTATGAATTTTCCTACACTGCAAGTTAATGTAATTAGGTTATGGATGCTAGGGTAAGCACTATAACCCTTTTTGTATAATTGGATAATACCTTCTAATCTTTACAAATTTACCAAGTAATGTGTGATTTCGAAATAATATACATTAAGAATTTATTTAATGTAATGACTAATTTATATTAGTCTTCTTGGGTAAATGTTATCCAGTAAAAGCACTTTATTTGCTATTATCAAGTTTACTTCTAAAATCACTTGTCTTGCTGTAATTGCATTATTTGGATATTTCATGAATATTTCATGTAGCTGTTGGGAAGGTTCAGAATCGCCAAGAAAATATGAATTGAAGGCATTTGTTCTTTCTTTTTCAATACACTAAATCCAACTCATAATCCTTAATACCATTCACCTACTTTTTGCATCTTCTCTTATTACTAAAATAATGCTTTTCACATTAGGTGAAAATAAGACTTAATTATAAGGCTAACACCTTATAAAATTTAAGAAACACTGACTTTTAATTGAAAAGCTGCAAAAATTAAGTCAGACTGAACACAGACTGTACAGAAGCCACAGATGTGACAATACATATTTTAAAGCAACAGACAGGCAGTACCCTAGGAGTTACTGTAGTCTTTTGGGAAAAGACAACTTCAAATTCCACACTCAATTTTGTGATCCGCCAAACTATGCGTCACATGGATTTGCCGTGCTTCATTCCTTTGAACATCTCCCCCATGTTGTCAGTAACAGGTAAGCCAGTCCAATACATGCAGACACACATGACTTGAGTAGATGTAGAAGGCATATAGCATCACCTACCAGATCATTCATTTAATTGCTTTTAGGAGTTAGATTTTAAAGATGGGACAAAAATAAAACAAATTAAAACAAGTAATGAGGATATGGAAGAAGATGATCCGCTGTGGCAACCCCTAACGGGAGCAGCCAAAAGAAGAAGAACAAAAGAAAACAAGTAATGAGGATAAAACCATATATGTAGATGTGAAGATTTTGAACTAACCATATTTTTTCAAATGAAACATTGACTCTAGTCTTAAAAAAAAAAAAAAAAAAAGCACACAAAGTCATTATTTTTACATAATGTTAGATTATAACCTTAAAAGTAAACCAAGTTTTCCTACACCAAAGATCTGTAGCTTGTGTGTGAAACAATGAATTCAGGTTACATGAACAGACCTCTACTTATTTGTAGTCTGTTATATTCACAGTCAACAGGAAATGGAACTTGATAATTACCCAAGTATTTTTGGTTGTTTCCCTTTAACTCATTGTCACAATGACCTCACATAGCTCACACATATCACTTTACCATATTAAGTTACAATGGAAAGAAATGTGTGAAACAGCAAATTCCAGTTATGCGGAGAACCTCCTACTCAATTATAGACTTCAATTTTCAAGGTGAACAGGATAAGTAATTTGGGAGTTATTTAAGTATTTTTGGTTTGTTTTCCTTTAACTCATTGTTACAATGATCTTATGTTGCTCACACATATTGCTTTTACCATATTAAGTTACAATGAAAAGAAGGGTGTGGGACAATAAATTCTAGTCATGTGGAGAACCTCTTACTCATGTACAGTCTGTAATTTTTATGATTACTTGGGCATGTAATTTAGGAGTTATTATTTAAAAGTGATTTTGGCTTGTTGCCCTTTAATTCAGTGTCACAGTGATCTTATACTGCTCACAATACACTATGTGTTTAGAATCACATAGACATTTTCAATGTTGCAGATGACCCTGGAATTTGTGATTTATTTTTGATCTATACTAATAAAAGGCAAAGCCCTCACTGACTGACTGACTGACTGACTCACTCACTCATCACTAATTCTCCAAGTTCCCGTGTAGGTAGAAGGCTGAAATTTGGCAGGCTCATTCCTTACAGCTTACTTACAAAAGTTGGACAGGTTTCATTTCGAAATTCTACGCGTAATGGTCATAACTGGAAGCTATTTTTCTGCATATACTGTAATGGAGTTGAGCTCGAAAGCCGTGTGGGCGGAGTTTTGTGTGACATCATCACGCCTCCCACGTAATCACGTGAAGTGACTGTCAACGCAGTGTGTAGAAAACCAGGAAGACCTCCAAAAAGCACTGAAGAAAACATGCATTATATAATTGAGAAGGCAGCAAAATAATAAGCGAGCGACTGACATATACAACCATATTCATGAGTGCTGCTACTTCGGAAACAAAGCACGGTGGAAACCTAAAGTTTAAATTAAGTTCATAGACAGGCTGCCGCTGGTGTTTGTAATTTAGTGCCTGCCCATATAAGGCCGTCCGTCAGCGGCAATCCAATAGAAACACTGCCGCTAAATATTCACGGGTGAAGGACTGTGCTTATGCAGAGGAAGCTGAGATGGTCAGGGTGGTGTTTGGCACAAACTCAGCGAAACTGAGATAGAAACTTTTAAGTGCCGGGTCTTAGCTGACATTACATACAGCTGTGGACATCACACAAGATGGCACCAGCACAGCTGGGAACCTTCGATGCAAGAACACCAAGCGGCTCACGTGAACTGACACAGTGCACAGACAAAAAGCAACAGTTCCAAAGAGTGCTGAACAAAAACCGAATTACACAATTGAGAAGGCAGCAAAAAACTATGAAGCGTCTGATACATACAAGCATATTCATAAGTGCAGCTACTGCGGAAACAAAGCACACGGTGCAAAAAGTGAATGTCCCGCTAAAGGAAGACAGTGTAAAAAAAAAAAAACCCGTGCATGCAGTGTGTGATGTCTCAAATAAAGAGGAAGATGAGCTGTTTATTGATGCAGTAAGAAACGAATCGATGAATGAAACCTCTTATCTTTACAACGATTGACAAACACGGAATGTGACTTGAACACAACACATCGTACAAATACGACCCTGATTGAAAGAAATAATGATAATCAAATCCTTGATGACAGCAACACTCAATAACACTCACAAAACAATTACTGTATATTGACAATCATGTTACGTTATTTTTAAAATGTTCCCTTTTCTTTTTCATAACATCTTTAACACACTACTTCTCCGCTGCGAATATATATATATATATATATATATATATATATATATATATATATATA
>JANRMT010062849.1:15923790-15966902 GCA_026402145.1 Polypterus bichir lapradei
TATATATATATATATATATATATATATATATATATATATATATATAGATATATAGATAGATGATAGATAGATAGATAGATAGATAGATAGATAGATATGACAACAGCACCCATATCAATGACAAAACAATTACATTAACAATCATGTTACGTTATTTTAAAATATTTCCTTTTCTTTTTCATAACTTCTTTAACACACTACTTCTCCGCTGCGAAGCGCAGGTATTCTGCTAGTTTGATATATTTTGCTAATCCCTGAGGTGAAATTGTCTTTTCGCATGACCTTTGGGGGTCAGCTTGGCATGTATTTA
Source organism: Polypterus bichir lapradei (assembly GCA_026402145.1). NCBI lineage: Eukaryota > Metazoa > Chordata > Cladistia > Polypteriformes > Polypteridae > Polypterus > Polypterus bichir. The sequence continues at coordinate 15,924,101 of JANRMT010062849.1, forward strand.
AGGAAGCAGCAAAATGTGATCATGTAATGCATCTTTTTCACAAACTACAGACTCTGATGTACATATCATACTATACAGTTGTGTATCTCAGTCTTCTACTCCTTTTCATATTCTGGCTAGATCCTGTTAGACCTCATCTCTGAAGACAGTACTGGACACCTTTGAAATCTTCAGTTTCTTGGTAATCTGTCACATAAAATAATCTTAATTTTGCAGAACAATAGATGGATGTGTTTCTTAAGAAAGCTGCACCATTTCTGAAACCGGAAGTGAACTTTAGGAATGCCAGTATCTTGAAACCCATAGAAAGACAACTGACTTGCTCTACTGAACTTAACATGTGTAGGCTATACTCACACAATTGCAAAGATTTATTTAATAACCGATTAACATTTAAACATGACTATTTATGGATAAGATAACAGGAGTTCACCATTAGGACACTCTAGTATTGGCTGGTAATAACTGGGCTTTGTAGTCATATGTGAATATGAAACTATATATCAGTCATTTCAATCAATAGCTATTTGGAACATTAGTCATGTTCTGGCTATATTTTTTTTAAATCAGTTTAGTGGTACCTTGAGAAAAAAATGTTTCACTTTTTATCAAAAATGTGAAACTTTCTGGGTGATTCCAAACTTCTGACCACTAGTGTATATCCTTTAACACATAAAGAAACAAAAATGTACTGTTATTGTTAAAAGAATCTGTCTAAACATGCCAAGCTGGTCATAAAACCAACATTTTTCAAAAACCATTTCTAAAAGTATCACTGAACTTGCCAAGAGGAGTCACACATTGGAAGATGCTCTTTATCTTATTTTGGTTCAAATGGCAGGAAATGAAGAATGTGACCAAGCGTGGTACGTTAGCCCTTAAAAATTATAACAGTAACAAGAAGGAAAATAAAAATGGCAGTACCTCATTGGGATGTTTTCTATGAAATTCTTTTATATGTTTCAGCCGATTGTAAAATTCAGCAAACTCATTTGGCCCTGAAATAGCATTCAATTCTTCCTTTCTCATTCTAAAAGCAAAGACAATTTCAATTAGACAATTCATTATTTCAATTTGTTAAAAACTTGCAAACTAAACATTTTGATTTCTGCTAAACATCAACATGGGAAGGTGAAATCAAGGTTTAACTGCAACTTTTAAGATTACACTTTTCTATGGAGCAAAGCAAATTTGAAGCTTGATGAAGACTTACCCATCTTTGTCTTCATACATATCTCTTAAATTTGCACACACATCCATATATCGCTGAAAAAGAAAAAAGCATTCTTTTATCACTTGTATTAAATTAGGGCTGCCATGATTAATTGATATAATCGACTAAAAAATGTATGTTCTTAATTGACTAGTTGACAGAGGAAACAAATGCTATGTCATACTGAAGTCAATTAAGCGCCACTACAAAATGTAAATTAAATGCCTAGGTTGCTCAGAGTGCATTCATTTATCCAAGATTTGAACGCCCTTGTGGACAGGGCCTAAAACTGTCACCTCATGTGATCTGAAAGAAGACTATCAGCAGTTGTCAAAACTGAGCAGCAGTGACATCCTGTATAAGCACAGGTCAGTTTTATAAAGTATATTTTGGTATTATCTACAGTTATTAAATTGTAAATAAAGCATATTCAATAAGCAATCTAGCTGAATCAGTAAGATGTATTTTTTAATCCAGCAGAATTGATACAGTTGCTCCAAACTGAAAACGACTTTGCAGCACAGCAAAAAACAGCTAGCTGTCTGCTGCTTGAAAGTTGGCTTTTTTTAAAAAAAGAAGCACAATGTCTACTGTAGTTTAGACCATGCAGCTCATCAAAATACTGGTTTTAAAATTTAAAAGGATATGCACATCTTAAGTATAATGATTATGGGCTATTCCCACATTCACTCCAAGAATACTTCACCCGAAAATGGCATTGTTTTTAAATGGTACTATACCTTGTTCACTTTGTAGGGGTAGGCCAAAAACAATCTTTAATTTCATGTTTTTGTAGAAAAATTAAATGTTGAATTTTCAAATTCAATGAGTTCCACAGGTGACCAATGCAGGACAGTGCCAAGCATTGTGAAAAATGTCCATAGGGGGGGGGGGATTTCTCATAACTCATGTCACACAATCCACATCTAATATCCTCTCTGCATATTCTGCTGAAATAGTAACACTTATTTCCTGAAATCCCCACAATGCAAATAGGGAAGACGTCATTCTCACAATGTTGGGCGCTTGAATTGAATATCTGCCTCTCTGCATCATTTTCTGGTGAAAAAACCTGTCAACAATTAATATCCACATCATTGTGGAAATTATGTTTTTGCTGCAGATATTCAATGGTGAGTTTTGCAGAAGTACTAAAAAATTCTTTGGCAAAAAAATGCAGCCAATTTGCACGTTTTGACCATACAAATGGATAACAGACACGTGGATTTTGCTGTACCAGTTGCATGAGAATTTTATTTTCCAAAGGATGTTTCCACTTTGCCGTTAGACAGAACTGGTCACCATTAACTGTCTATTATGTCATAAACTGTTTTCTCTCATTCTGTATGAAAACATGAGAATACAGATCCTGAATTTGAGAAATGGATTAAGGGTGACTCAAATAACAGTTATGTGGCATTGCACTTTCCAGAAGAACAGCGCAATGCTCCAATGCTTGAATATATGTGGCAGACGTGTACTGCCGTTGTATTTAACTGTAACACTGCGTGTATTCCTTATTAAACAGGTCTATTTGTTTCCATTACACAGTCCTGGTTATTCATAAAGTTTGGATGGCAACACCGAGGATAACGCAGACGTCCTCACGACGCTGCGTTAGAAAAACGCGTGTGTGGGAAATAGACGCTTCTTAGAATAAACTGCACGCTTATCGTTAAAAATCAACGAATACAGTAAATGGATTTGTAACAAACAAATGCAAAAAAAAAGTATGCATTTACATGTATTTGCTTAGCGGACGTTTTTATCCAAAGCGACTTATAAGAGATCAGCTTAATCGAGTAAACATCGGTCTGGGTGACCGTTTGCTATAAAACGTGTTGAAATAATTAAGTGATGTTATACAACAGACTCTGTGGCAGTCTTAAAAAGAAAAGATACTGGCAGATTAACCAAAGAAAATACATGAGTACTCACATCCAACATAGCCCTTGTGCGATGGTCGGAGTTGATCTGATCTCGCAGCTGTAAAATAAATGAAGAAAAAAAATTGAGTAGAACTAATGCACGTGCTTCACACTTTAAAAATCAGACTTTTATGTAGTTTTATCAGGCCTATGCGCGGAGCAAGTGTAGAAGAAAAAGTTGCAAAACGCAAACGTACCGTCGTTTTTTTGTGAAGCATTTCTTTTGTTTTGGCATCCATTAATCTTTCTTTTTCTTCATGATATCGCCTTTGTTGTTCCAGAATAGTTTCCATTGCTCAGAAAAATTTAACCAGAAAACCTAACTGATCCGATCATGAAAACAGTCAATTCAACTTGGAAATCTGTGTTCCGTCGCATACAGGAAGTTCAGCGAGGCCTTGTGCATCACAAACTGCATCCGTACAAAAACTGTACTTTACAACACAAGGTTCCGGACTATAACTGCTGTCTTTTTTCCCGCTTGAAATCTTGCATTTGTATTGCTGCCAACTACAGGCTATAAGCGGTAATGTTAAAATAGTTGCAGGATCCGATCATGTATTTCCAAAAATAGAAACAGAGGACACAAAGGACCCCGGTTCTGTACACAAAGATTGTTTTTGTTTTAAATTGCTTAGCGTAATTGTGCAGTTCTGAGGCTCGATTTTAGAAGATGAAATTGAACTTATATCCAATGGAAGGATACAATGCAGTAAGAAAAAAACAGAGGTTCAGTTGCCTTCTTTACAATAAATACACAGGAAATGTCCACAATGTGATGATCTGGCACCCTGTCTGGGGCTTCTTCCTGCCTTGCTCCCAATACTTGCCAGTATAGTTTCTAGCGACAGAGGACCATCTTAATGTATGGGCACTACGCAATGGTCCAAGTAGCCCACAAGGTTTCTGATGCCTATGTATGTTTCTGTTTGCCATCAAAACAGAACCATGCACACTATTTTGCCTGGGGGCCTATGATGCTGGTAAGATGGCCCTGTGAGCCTGCTCAGGATAAGCAGGTTTAGAAGAAGAATGGATGGACAGTTGTTTTAACAGTGTAAAGCAAGCTCAAGAATGAATTGCACTGAGAGCACTGAGTGTTTAATGTTCTGATAGTGTTATGAATTTTACTTCATCTCTAAGACCATGTTTCCGGGGCTGGTTATACTAAAACTGTCATTATTTTTTTCTCCTTCATCTCCCTCAATTATTGGGATACAGTATGCTTTATAAACATAAAGCATGCAATTGCAGGACATTTGATTGTAGGGTCACAAATTCACTATTAAGTTAAGTTCAGATTCTGATGCTATGATGTTCAAAACATTGAGAAAAGTTGTTTTTTTAGGCAGTTCTTTGCATGTGTCTGTGGAAACCTATCTATGAGGATAACTTCAGAAATAATGGACCTATCTTTTTTTTTTTTTTAAATTGCATCATGTTTGTCTTATTACAGGCCCCAGGCCTCTAGTTTTTGGTACAGTTTGGTCCAGTATTCATCCCCATATCCTTCAAAACAGTTTTACCTACTGTGTGTTCAATGTTAATTGCAGTAGGAATTAATTTTTGCAGTCCGCGCCATTTAGTCATAGGTCCAGTGTCGGCAGGGTCATCTTAATGTACGGGCACAATGGGCACTGGTTGGGTGCTCCAGGAGCATAGGGGCCCACAATGTTTCTGATGCCTATGTATGTTTCTGTTTTGCTATCAAAACAGGGGCCCCACTGCACTACTTTGCCCAAGGGGCCAATGATGCTGTTAAGATGCCCTGGGTCCATGTCTATTGATTGAAAAACTTTTTGCATGAGTAGTTTTTGAGATATGTGATTTATTTACATTTACATGTACACAAAGACATTTATAAGTGAAGATTGTGATGAAAAAGGGTCCATGGTGGTGCAAGTTTTTAGTTAAAAACTTTCAGGGTGTGGCATCGGTGTGCAGTAGCATTGCAGAACAGCTCCAGGTGTTGATGAAGGAGATGGCGAGCCCACATTCACAAGCAAACAGTTCAGCCTGTTTCCTCATTAGTTCTCTGGGGTATTAAATTAGCACCTGCACCCACTTAAAAGAAGCCTGAGAATGATAATGAGGGAGGATGAATGGAAAACAAACCAAAAAGCAACATCAGGAAAACAAGTCGTCATGGTGGAGAGGAGGCAAAATGGTCGGAGGTCGCACAAGGGGGCTAAGAAAATGGTGCTTCATGTGGTGTCCCTGCTGAGCAGTCTTAAGGAGTGAGGACGTTGCTGAAGCTTCCTAGCGATGGCAGGACCTGCTGGTGGAGCTGGAAAAACGTGAAGGCAGCTGTCAGTGTCTCCCCCAGTTGAGAAGAACAGAAGGGGTGAGCTGGGGAAACTGGGAGAGAAGGGTGTGCTAGACTGGCTGGAGATTACAACCCAATGCCTGGATGGTTTTATATTTGGATTTTAACTGGTGTTTTTTTATCCTTCACATGGGCACTAGTTTTAATGAAAAATTTGTTTATTTACTTGATGAAGACAGGCACTGCACTTTAATTTTTGGTACACTGTTAATAAAAGCACTATTGCACTGAATGAGGGTGGATCTGTCAATCTGAGGATTAGTTTAGTAGTTTCCAGCTACATAAGCACCTGAACTGATTTTTTTGTGCCACTCAAACACGTCTGGTCAAATCCAAACAATAAACCATGGATTAATTCAGAGGTCTGCTCCGCATTTCATGCTCACTCTAAGGCATATGCCTTAGGCAATGCCAGTAAGTGCAAAAAATTCAGATTCGATCTACGCAGAGCTATTACAGAAGCCAAGAAGAAATAGTCTTAAGCTGGAATGTCACTACACTATGCTGACATGTAGCAGGGACTGGGAAAAATCACGGGCTACAGAGACAGAAGTAAAGGGTTGACCACTGGCAGCCATTTCTCACCGGATGAGTTCAATGAATTCTATGCCTGCTTCGAGGCCCACAACACCGAGTCAATAGGCAGGGAGGGGGGCTAGTGAGGATACATCCCCCCAGTTCACAATATCATCCACAGATGTGGAATAAGTCTCTGAGGAGGATAAACCCAGAAAACATTGCTGGACATACATTCAACGCTTGTGCTTCAGCCCTTGCTAATGTTCTGGCTGAATTATTTAACTTTTCCCTTATACAAGCTACAATCCCCACCTGCTACAAAACAACCAGCATTATTCAAACGCCAAAAATGAGCAAAGCTTACTGTCTGAATGACTACCAGCCCATTGCTTTGACTCCTATAGTGATGAAATTCTTTGAGAGAATTATTATAAGCCACATTCAAACATTCATACCCAACACAATGGACCCCCTTACAGTTTGAAAATAGACCAAACAGGTTAACTGAGCACAACATGATGGGCAGCCCTGATGAGTTCCATTGTTTGCCACCTTAGGGAGGTGCGGGTAGGGGCTGTCCTTCCGTTTGGTGGTATCTGTCTGACCCTTAAGTACTTCCTTCTCGTTATATTCTGGCATCAATAGTCCACCCGGGTCCAGCATAATAGGAGCTTCCTCATTTTACTTCAGGTTGACAACACTTGCCTCGAGGTGTAGAGAGAAGCCACTAAAATTGTGCCTGATATTGTGCTATCTGGAAGAAGATTGCTATAGGAAGGAACTTTCTTAAATAAAAATAAGCTCTTTTGAATTTGGAATGTCTGTGATTCTAATTGCTTCTGGTTTTTGGGGCTCTGCAATGCCCTCTAGTGGCTACAATAACAACAACTACTACAATTATTACTCCTACTACTTCCCCTCAAACTAGATTGAAAATTTCTCTATTTGTCACTGTGAAAAGTTCTTCTTTATAAATAAAAAGAAGCGTCATAAAAAGAAGTTTTGGGGACCGTCCCCATATATTGTCCAACGAATGAGGAAAACACCAAAAAAGAAACATTTGTTGATCAAAAGCAAAATTGTATAAAGCAGTTGATAAGTTACAGTGTTAAAAATGGGGTTTTTATACAGTAACAGAAAATGGTTGGCAGGAGCTGACGTCGATACGGTGAAACGGAAGTGACGTCATCTAACAGAAAACCAGAAGTGATGTTATCAGGAGTTGCCGGAAGTGACATCCCGGCGGCCATTTTGGAAGTAGGTTTCTTATTTCTCCTCGGTTTTCCTGCTGAGAAGAATGAGAGATTTAGGTAAGTACCATGTGACAACCCCTTGTTTTGCGATGTTTCACTCACCTTTAGGCTTTTTGACTGCCTCTTAAACGCACGTATGTAACATCACATGCACAGTTATACAAGCACAAGAAGCAGTGGATTTCAGTCTTTTAAAAGCAAACTGCATGCAATCAAGGACTGATATGTTATCAAAATTATGATTTATTTCACACATTTTTAATTGGCCTCTTTATAAATGCATAGAATGCTTCATTTAGTCAGACTAAACAAAGAGTTCAGTTACACACCCAGGTAATAGCCTCTGCTTAGGAGTGTAGTTTTAGTGAAATCCTGTAGCTGTTGCAGTAAACTGGGAAATGAGATGGGAAACAGTGAGATATAATCACAATTACAGAGTTCTGGGCTCTAATCCAGCCCAGTCTTTGCCTATGTGGAATCTACATGTTCTCTTTGTGTCTGCTTGGGTTTTCTTTGAGCATTCAAATCTTCCCCTCCAAACCTTCCCCTATGAAGATTAATTAGTGACTGTACCTCAAGCCTATATAAGTATAAGTATTGTAGTGTGCGTGTGTGTGTGTCTGTGTCTGTGTGTGTGTGTGTGTGTGTGTGCGTGTGTGTGTGTGTGTGTATGTGTGTATGTGTGAATGACTGTGTCCTGGGATTGATGGATGCTCCCACAAGGTTTGTTTCCTGCGCAGTCTTGATGATGGTGGGATAGACTTTGTCCCACTGAACTATATTATAATAATTTAAAAATGGATGGAAGAAAAAACGTACTAAGCAAAAATTTGCATGAAACTATAAGAAGAGCTTAATTACTTTACTCTTGGATTTGTTTGTAAAATTGAGGCAATGTAAGATATTCTAAGATTTCAAATTTTGCTGTTTTTGTGACATTTCTGTACAGTATTGCAACGAAAATAAAGAATTTCTCATACATTTAAAGTAGATAGTAGTGGCTTCTTTTATCCTACAATTTATTGCGTTCTAAGTAAAATCTTATTCATGAGTTTATGATCAAATAAATCAGCACTTTTTGGTTATATTATTTCCAATTATAAATATAGTATATTTATATACTATATTTATAGTAAATAAATAGTTGTTTTTTCACATATTATTTGGCTCTGAAATTCCTGGACTTTCCAGAAAAGATGACTACAAACAGAATAGTTAAATTATACTGAAATCAACTTATTGAACTCCAAATTTTTGATTAAATAATTAATCAATAAATAAATGAATGAACGCACAGAATGAGTATATACATATATTTAGAAGTGGCATATGCTGAAATACCAGGTAGTGCAAAGCAGGGCACTTTCTTAGTAAAGAAAAGGTTCATCTTGTAGATCAACAAAATAGCTTTATAGGATTAGGTAAGCTTTATTTACGGCTTCTATCTGGTGCAGAGAGCTCATTAAAGTGGCATAGCAACTAATGCAACACACAGAGAGAATGTACACACATAGTGAAGCGTCTCTAGCAGGAAGTGAGTGTCCACAGAAGAATGAAAGGAATTATTTAATGGTACATTTTTGGGATTTAGTGTACTAATACTTGACTCCCTGGAGCTGCTGATGTCTGAGCTACACAAGTGTCATCAGTCTGTCTTGTTAAGGTAGTTTTGAACATATTTCAATGGAGTGTATTTTATAGAATTATTTTATATTTGAATCAGAATATATATTGCAAATCTTGGACACTATTTTTTTTTTACTTCTGTGGGGTATTTTAAGACTACAAAGTATTGTAGGATACAAACTTTGACTTCATTTGTTATGTAGGCTGTGTATTATTTACTTATTAAGAGAATTTGCATAAGATTGATGTAAAATTCAACATACTGTTTAGTCAACTGTATTTCTACAGACTTTATATTTGTTTAAACTTACTATCAGCAGACATTCAGCCATGTTTACATTTGTAGGGCGTAATCCATGCATATATTTTATTTCAGAACACATTATGTTAACTCTTTGTGACATTTAAACTTTGATTTTTGTTCTTCTGGTTTGTGCATTACAGGGCAAGTTACAGGTTTTCCGTTTGCATAGGATGAAAAACCTTGTGTTGCAAGCATGGTGTTCTTTATTTTCTGGTCAATTGTAGAAAAGACCTTTGAAGGAATATTCTTTTTATGGAAGTTTATGTGGGTAAGTATTATTACTTAATAACCACTAAAAATAATCTTTATATATAATATGCTACCGTGGCTGTCCATTTGTCTGTCCAGGAATTTAAATCACCTGTAGCTCGCAAACCATTAGACCTATTGACCTGAAATTTGGTACACATATACTACGTGATGTCTACTATCCGCTTTCAGGGTGATGATTGACCTCCAAGGTTATTCCTTTTTTTATTTTTATTTTATTTTATTGTGGAATCAACTCTCTTCATTCCCTACCACCTTCGCCATCACTTTCTCTACCTCTTCATATCTTAAATCATTCTTGAGGCAGATTGAAGAAGTTCCAGCTTAAGTGAAAAATTAAGGAAAACATACTAAGTATTTGCAACACAAACACTGACTTAATCAGTTTTAATGTGAAAAGATGCCAATGAAAGAAGAAAAGAAGTGGGCCACAAGGGTGGAGAAAAGAAGAGCTGATCAGGAAGCAGAAAGTGCCTCAACCTCTGAGCAAACAAATGGTAAATCTACAGAGAAAGAGGATGAAAACTAGGAATGCTCAAGTCAAGTGTATTCACTTCACGTTATCGTGTACTGAGCCATTACTGGTTCATAATAATTAAAATGTCTTCATCCAGAAGATGATTCAATTCTATTGCAAAGAAAAAAGTAAACAAAATTCTTATGATTTATGATTATTTACCTATTCTTACTTTTTACTATATGTTTTAACAAACTAATGTTTAGTCACTTATCCTTATATTATATTGTACTGTATATTTTATGAACATTTATATATTGTATTGCATGATGGTGTGTTAACCTTCCTACTTTGGATGATTCTGGGTACTGCAGTTTAATGTCAATGTCAAATTTATTTATATAGCACATTTAAAACAACATAGGAATGCTGTGGCCAAAGTGCTTTACAATAATAGAATAAAAGAAAACATACAATTAACATAAATAACATAAATAGAAATAAAATAAATCAACATAAATAAAATAAATAATAAATAGAAGTAATGTTACATAATCACAATGAGGAAACCATCAGTATTACTAAAGGTCACAGAATGCAAGTGAATAGAAATGAGTTTACTTAAAAATCCCAAAATGCACAAGTTAGCTACACTGTTGAATACAAACTGGCTATGTGATTCCTGAGCTGCCACACTTCTGGGATAGTCTCCAGGATGATTCAAACCTGCAGTAGAATAAATTTATGAATAAATGTACATTTATATAATATACACATTCTTATTTCTCTGTTTATAAAATTACTGCTCTTGTGCATTTGAGCCTGGCAAATGCAACATACACATGTACATCATCATACTGGCACTGTTTAGAAATACCAATCAACCAAAGCGTTTCTTGTTAGACTGCAATGATACCTACATGAACATGAGGTAAAGTTTAAACTCTGTATACTAAATATTTTAAAACGTGTTTCCAACTTTATATTTTCAGTGTAAAAATAACTATAGTCTATTATTTCATTATATTTAGTAGGTGTGTACAACTATGTAATAGTGACATGATCCCACATTTATCTACAGTGCAGCCAGAATTAAGCCTTTGATTCAACGGGTTGTCAAAAGTGCAGCACTGGAATACTGGGATGAGTTGAATCCAATGTTTTTTTCTTGATTATTGTAAATTCTGTGTTACACCTAGTTTCATTTCATCCCATGGTTGTCTGAATGAATTGAGATCAGGTGACTGCAAAAAGTTAAACTTACTGTTGGGGAATTCCAGACTTTGTGGTAAAAATTATTAACTGTCCAAAAAAGCACATTAACAGGTAGTGGTTTATCAAAACACACAATGTGTGTCACATAAATATGATACATTCCATTACAACACCTCCGTAGATTTGTGCATTATTGACATTTGTATTTATGATATTTTTTGCTATACCCTGCTTCTTCTATCAGCATAGGTGAACATGTACTGGAATTCAGCAGACTAGATAATATTAATATTTTCTAATTCTCCAGAATCTGATATTTTTGTGTTCCCTAGCCCAATGCAACCACTTCTTTTATCTGTGGACAGGACCAAAACTCTATGGTTTTCTGCTGCTATATTTCATCCAGAATCAAACAGTATAACATGCATTGGTACTGACATAGAATCTAGAATCAGGATCTAGAATCATAGAATTTCTATGATTCTAGATCCTGATTCTAGATTCTATGGTCTGGTTCCCAACATAGGACTGCCATTGGCCTAATGTATTTTGTGCAAAGGTCCATTCTCAATCATTCATTGTACTGTCATGTATGAAAATCCTGTCAGCAGTGCAGTTGATGCGTCTGGAACCCTATTAAACTGAAGTAAAACTTTAGTCTTGCCCTTCTCTCTCTGAATTACATACAATTTGTTGGTTGATGTCCATCAGCTTTAAACAGCATAAATGGCCACTCAATACATTAGTTTATCTGTGCACACGCATCACCCATATCTACATTGGAATATTCCAAACCAGTTTGTTTTCCATATTAAATATTATTGCATTGTTTTCATTTTATGTTCTTTGAATGTGCAATCATTCAGGATATTAAGATTTCCAATTAAATCTGTGTGTAGATAAACTTGTCACTGAAGTCTTGTCTGTTTTGTTAGGTATACCTTAGAATTTTCGAATAGCTCCTCTTTTTTTGTGTCTTACTTGTAATGAAATGCTTTGAAACTGATGTATACATTTTTATTGATGATGTTTCCTAAAAAAAAGAGTAGAAGTGTATCAAAATGTTGTGATGTTTCTGTAGAAAATAGTACCTGAATGATAGAACTTCAGATTATTCAATCATTTAATTTATTGGGAAGTTTTGTAACAGTCACCCCAGTCTCTAAATTCAATTTTCGTTTTTAAATCTAAAATCCGTTTTTATGCGTTAATTCTGTCATTCCATCTGTGTTTTCATTATTGTGGAAATCATAGGGCCCTAAAAATGCTAAGTTTTCTTTCGGTTTTCTGCCATATTTTTCTTTATTTGTAGGGGGTAAAAATCGAGTCTAGCTCCCCATCATAGCTGCGTCCGTTTGCTTGTCTCAGCAAAGAGTGAGATGGAGGTTTGTCTTGAGCATGATATTGAACTTTCACCACAAGCTACCCCCCAATCTACTTCAATGCAAGTGTTATTGATTCAAAAAGAACAGCAACACAATTAAATATAATTTTTAGATGGAGCTCCATGGTGTATAGTGCTATTTTTAGAACATGTCCTGTGGGCAACTCACATGGTCTCTGCAGCCGACTAGGTGCCCTCGGGTACCGTGTTGGCTACCTCTGCTGTAGACAAGAAATGGCTTCCAGAACAATTGTGTTGTTTATCTTCATTCAGCAAGAGTGTAATCCAAAACTGAGAACATAACCACGTGTTTTATCAGGAGAACATAGGAAATCTTCAACCGTGGAAGTCAATCTCTATTTATATATTTATATAACTTTATTGCTCTTAATGAGATGACAGTACATCAGAGTTGGAAATCTCTTAAACCTAACATTAACTGAAAGCGGCTGCTGCACAGACTTGGCAAAACATTTAATAAGCGAAAAAAGTATCCTGACATCATTCTCTATCAGTGTGTTTACATGTACCTTAATAAACCGTTTTTTCACAAAAATATGGATTCAATAATGCCATGTAAACTTTTATTCTGGTTAGGATAACTGGGTTATTGATCCCTGAGAAACCTGTAATTCTATTATGTGACCATGGACCCCGGGTTACAGTTAAGGATTTTGTAACGGTACTCACTTTAAGCAGCCACAGGTAGAAGCATCCTCAAGATAAATTTCCTAAGGCAAATGCTCTGGCAATCACATTATTCCTTCTCCTGGGTAAAACAATCTGTCTTGATATTTCAGAAATTGCTAAATTTATGTTGGTGAACTTAACATACTGTGATAGGTTCAGCAGCACAATCTCAGGAGCAGAACGGTGACATGTTAAAAGTAACGTGCATAGTCCAATTACTTTTTAATGTAATGAGTAACAGCACTCAATACTTATTTTATTGAAGTTAAAATGCCAATGTTATTATTACCCAAGCATCACTGGGTTTAATGCAAAAAGTCTACATACCAATAAGCTTCTCCTTTACAGGTCTCAGTCATACAGCCAAGCAGAAAAAAGTGTGCTGCAGGCAATCTAGTAACAGAAACCAATAAATAAAATGTCAGTTTTCATTCAGCTATTTGCATGGATATGTTGTGATCAGTTTACGCTGCAGTCAGTTTTGTAAACTGTAAATCATCTGGAGCTCAGGTTGAAGGCATGAAAAGGGGATGGATATTATTTACTTTACAGGACATGAATTACTAAATGCATTTATAAGACATAAGAAAATGATCACAAGCTTCATGCTTGTTTTCAGATTCACGGTGGCTGATGATGACGTTAAACTCTTTGTTGTGCAATTTAGTAATCATCTATGGTGACATTCCTATCTAAGTAAACTACCCCATCAAAAACAAAACAAAATAAATTTTGGACATTTAAGAAAAACACCCCAGAAACAGTTTCACAGACCCTTTAAAGACCACTTCAGGAAACCAGGGGCTAATAAAGGAAGACCCTGCTGCTATCCCCCACCCTGGAAGTGATTTGAAAGCTTGACATAGAAAAAGTTCTATCTGCAGTACGTTTACAGTTCATGTTATTCGATATGCTTCAAGAATAATATGTTAACTATGAATACATAAGGAGCCAAGTTAACTTCAACACTTAAAAAGACTCTTTTTAGCTCTAGTTTGGGGCACCATCTGTATGGAATTTTTTCTCCCTGTTTAGATTATTTTTTCACAAGTCAAATGCATTTAGCATCTTAGTGTTTAGGTATCCAGAGAACATTTTTGAATTGCTCAGTATTACAACCGACATACTGTAGGTTGTAATGCTAAAGAGCTCTTACTAGCATAACAGGGTGGAAGAGCAAGTTTGCATCTGTATATGCTCTTTAAAATATCAATTCTTTCTTCCATTTGATGAATTTTTTAGTCAGTTTTAGGCTTATGGAGATCTTCAATGCTGGCAGTATCAAGTGCACAGCTGGAATCAAACTGAACTGGGCACCAGTCCATCACAGAGTATATTCATGTACACTCTCGTGCTTATTTATAATACGCCACATCTTTTCATTTACTTTTATGACCCTAAGTTTTAGTATACAATATTCTAGAGAGGTAGTGTTAACTGAATGACTTTTAGCAGTCAGTCTCTGTTATTCAAGTTTATACACTCTGCAAAAGTGGGAATGGAAAAACAAAAGCGCACAGTGAGCTGTTGCAATGGCAGAGGGGTTAATGTAAAACTGAAGCTGTTTAAAGTGGCCCATACGACTGCTAATTATATGCATCAGGAGCACAGTGTTTCGCTAGAAGGACTTAAACAGATTAGCAGTACTTCAAAAATGACATCTGTTTTCTCTCAGTTAATCTCAGCAATAATCTCACAAGTTGGTTGCAGGATATCAAGTGTGTTAACATTCTCACAGTAAACTGCTTTACAGGCAGTTCAAGCATACAGTGTAAAAAACTGCCAGCATTTCACAGGAATTAACTATAATTTCTCACAATTAAATACTGTATTGAAAACGTAGCATGTAATCACAGCAGGCTAAGCCATCGTCCATTATAAAACAACAAATTACAGTAGACTTGTAATTGGACTGGTCTGCATTGCACTGTGGGACATTTTAAGTTTGTGCATTTTTATACCGTTTCACTTGTATGTGGTAAAATGACAGTTGTAAGTGAGATCCTATCTACTCTGAATCTGATGGAAGCTTGTTTTATATTGTAAAAAAACATTAATCTACTCTCTATATATAAAATTCTAAGACTAAAAGTGCACCGATTTTGTGCAACGATTTAATGTGACTTTTTTGTCACGCTTTAAATCGGGCTTATTTTAAAACCTACATATATATATGTCTGGTATCATTCTTTTCAGAATTTATCGAACTTTAATATGATGTTGTTAGATTTTCAGATTCTTATTCCGTTTTTAAATTATAAACTAAAAAATATCAAGAACTCACGTCGTGCAAGACAAGACTTTGTGCCAACAGATTTAACCATGCCCAGGGTCAAAAATAAAAGACAAAGAGTAGATGACAAAGACAGCTGCTGTACAGGATTTTAAATGTTTGAAGCATTGCACAAAATGCAGATCGCGCAGCATGGCAGCAGCAGCAGCAAGGCAGCATCTGATCAAGCAAAGAGGAGGTAAAAAAAAACCTGTATTTGTTTCCCATTGTATCACCGTTTAAGAGGGGGTTTCGGAGGAGCAACTGCATCTCCTTGGGGTGAGTTCAGCCCCCCTCTTCACAACATGAGCAGCCGAGACACGAATTGGCTGGTGCGTTATTGCTGGCAAGGGGGGCTGGTGAGCGAAGTGAGGAGGGGGCAAACCCCTTAGTAATAATAATAATAAGTTTTATTTACGTAGCACATTTCATACACTCAAGGACACTCTACAATTCAACAAAAACACATTAACAAAAAAGTAGAAGTTACATACAAGAAAATGAATAATACTCATTGAAAAGATGTGTTTTTAACAGGAGTTTAAAATGAATAATAAATAATAATAGATTTTTCCATGTAAAGACTGAGAGGAAAAGCATTCCATATTTTAGGGGCCACCACACAGAAAGATGGGCCAACCATAGTTACTAACCTGTATTAAGGTACAGTGAGTAATGCACGAGCAGGAGTGTAAGGAAGCAGTAGATCAGACAGATAATGAGAGGCTTTAAAGGTGATGAGAGTAATTTTATATTTGATTCTTGAAGAAACTGGTAAACAATGCAAATCACAGAGGACAGGAGTGATGTGAGCAGATTTTTTAGTGTGTGTAAGTAAACAAGCAGCCGAATTCTGAACATACAGTAATTAATTGATATATTTAGATGGGAGGTCATAAAACAAAGCATTGCAATAGTTCAGGTGGGTAGTGATGAAAGCATGAATGAGTGTTTCAGTATCTTTCACACTGAGGAAAGAATGCAGATGAGCAATTCTGCAGAGATGAAAAAATCTGTCTGTACTATTGTGCTAATGTGTGGTTGGAAATTAAGTGCTGATCAAAGATGATGCCCAAATTATGGACTGATGCTGAGGGTTCAACCAGGATCCCATCAACATCAATTTTTATCCCACGAAAGGTAAAGAGGACAGATTTGTTACCAACCAATAGGATTTCTGTTTTATCAGGATTAAATCATAAAGAATTAGCTGTCATCCAATGATTGATTTCCTGAATACATTCAGTCAGTGCAACTGGTGAAGATTCACACAGTTTTCATTCACACAGAGAACCAGAGACACAAGGAATAATTGACCAAGTAGGGAGGTGGACAGGAGGAGGACTTTAGGGAAACCTGAAACTCAACTTGATGTAAATTTTGTGGAAAATTGGTGAATACACTGGTAAATACATTACATTTACTGTGTAGTTTTACCATCAAAACACTAATACAATAATTAAAATAATTAAACTTACCTTCAAGCAGTGTTATAGCTGTCAAAAAAATGTATTGTTTCAACGTGAAGATTGTTTTATGAATAATTGTTGCATTGCTGTAAAATCACAGTGGCACAGACAACTAAATTTGCATGAAGTTTGTATATTTGCATAAGGAACTCCCCTTTTGCTGAAACACTGTAAATTTTTCCTGATGGCTCACTCACTTTTGCACCTTTCATAACAAAAGCAACTTACCTTTTCTACCAGACAACATCAACTAATTATATGAAAACTGATATTGCATTAATGGACGAAACTGATGGTTTGTATGTCTGAAGGTCAAATGATTGGCAGTTGAACTGCTGGTCATTTAACTGTTAAAGACAAGTTTATTTCACAATGTCTTTTACCAAAATCATTTTAGTAAATTTACGGTATATTACTGGCTACTGAATTGCAGTACTATTACAGATAACGTAAAAATTCAGGAAATTACTGTAATTCAACAGAAGCGTCCCACTGTGGCTCAGTTAATGTTGAAGTCACTGTATAGTATTGTGTTTTTGTTGTAATAATACAGTAATATGATACAGTAAAATACCATGAAAGTAATTCAGTTAGTAGCCAGTAATTTACTGTAAATTAACAAAGTTTTTACAGTGTAGATTTTGATAGTGTATAGAATGAACAACAACTCCATATGCTCTACAAATATCAAAATTTGTAAAGGATTATAAATAAATAAACCATTTTATTACTGTGTGTTATTTACAGTTTGTCTAAATGTTATTTGTCGTGTGAAATTTTAAACTGGTGCTCTGTAGGCAGACAGATCATGTTGTGTTATTTTAAATAAATGTTTAATAAATTGCTAAGCAGAAACTTGTCTAAAAGTACTAACATCATCACTGAAATAAAAACATTTTTGCCCTTTCTTATAGAAATGTGCATCATGGTATATTAACACAATAAAGGCAACTTTGATATATTCATATGAGGTAAAATCTTTTTTTCGTATTGTGATGTTGTGCTTTCCCCTTCCTTCAGTCCTGCACCAGGCTCCATGGTCCTGCATATAACAGGTCATGAGAACTTGAAGCTACTAGATAATTGTTCCATTTGACCTTAGTTTGTGCTTGTGCTGTTATTTGTTTCTTGAAAATCTTACCCATGTGTAAACTTGTTGTAAGCAATAGCAAGAGTTTACTGTTTTGATGGTGTATTTTGAAGGCCTTATAATCATTGATTTTACTCAGTTTGTAAGATTACTGGTAGAGAATTCATCTGTGGTTCTTCTCCTGTTTTGCAGATTAATCCACTGCTTGCTTTAACAGCCCGTTTCTCCAGAAGACGCATGGTCAAGGACACCAGGATAACACTAAATCAGGGTAAGACAAGCTAGTAATTATGAAAGCATCCATTGTAAATGTTATGCAGAAAGACTAATTCAAATTAACAATAAATATTCTTTTTGCCCCATAAAAATAATGTATATGAAAAAATGCAGAGGTATACTGACAGTTTACTTCCCTTTAACTTAAAAATGAATTCAAAGGGTCTGTTATTAAACACCAAAAATGAGAGGTGGAAATTATTAATATTGAAAATCCTGATGGAAAATGACATGGAGGAAATGTTTTTAGAAAAATTTTTCTTTTTTGTTTTTATTTCTAACAGTTGTATATTGAAGCAAGAGAATTCTAAGTCTTGTCAAGCATGAGTGGATTTCTTTAACTTGTTAGTTTTGATCAGTATTAATATCTAGCTCCTTATATTTTGTCAGTGCAGTCAATTTTTTCATTCTGCATAAAAATGGCAGAAATCTTTCAAACTGTGAAACTGAACAAACAGCATGATTTCAGTGACACAATGGATATTTTAAACATTATAAATAACTGAAGTGATCTAAAAAGAAGATATTTGCATTTACAAGTAAAAAGCGGATAGCGCTGGTCTGAAAAAACATGTTTTTTCACTCCTCTGAAATATTTGACATGTTCTTTTTTGATTTCAGGATGCTGAATCCGAATCTGGCAGCAGCATATTAGGTTATTGAGAGATGAAGTTTTAAAGAAAACAATAAAAATCACTATTCCATCCATCCATTTTCCAACCCGCTGAATCCGAACACAGGGTCACTGGGGTCTGCTGGAGTCAATCCCAGCCAATACAGGGCAGGAACCAATCCCGCGCAGGGTGCCAACCCACCGCAGGACACACACAAACACACTAGGGCCAATTTAGAATCGCCAATCCACCTAACCTGCATGTCTTTGGACTGTGGGAGGAATCCCACGCAGACACAGGGAGAACATGCAAACTCCACGCACAGAGGACACAGGAAGCGAACCTGGGTCTCCTAACTGCGAGGCAGCAGTGCTACCACTGTGCCACCGTGCCGCCCCAACACTATTTCAGGGGGAAATGTAATATATTCCTTGAATTAATTACTGTATTTAGATCTGAACAAATTATGAATCACATATATAATTGTCAGTCAGTCAGTGTCCAACCCGCTATATCCTAACTACAGGGTCACGGGAGTCCGCTGGAGCCAATCCCAGCCAGCACAGGGGACATACACCCCGGGCAGGGCGCCAGCCCACTGCAGGGTGCACACACACACAAACATCCACACACCAATCACACACTAGGGACAATTTAGAATCGCCAGTGCACCTAACCTGCATGTCTTTGGACTGTGGGAGGAAACCAGAGCACCGGAAGAAACCCACTCAGACACGGGGAGAACATGTAAACTCCACGCAGGGAGGACCCAGGAAGTCAACCCAGGTCTCCTTACTGTGAGGCAGCAACGCTACCACTGCGCCATTGTGCCGCCCCACATATAATTGTTTTACATATAATTATTGCTTCCAAAAAGTAGTCACTTTAGTAGTTGTTTTCCTTTTATTTCTCTGAAGGTGTTTCACGGTGGAATGGCCAACAGAAGTCTGTTATCATAAACTTACCCCACTTTCCACTATTACGTCTCTACATTGCAGTGATGTTCTGGTGGAACCTCTCTCCACATTCATCAGAGACCACTCCCATGTTTTCTTTTAGTATTGGCTTATCCATTACCTGGTCAAAACAACAGAGGGATCAACCCAACCTTGCATATTTCTGTACTTCTGAACAATAAAAAGGTATATTTCAAACTTACTAGATATATAAACCTGGCTATTCTGAAGGAATAAGAGAAAAAAAATACTGATTGAGAGGAAAAACTGTGTCGCAGATATTTGATTTTTGGTTGTTTCCATCACAACTATCATTAAGAACAAGGAAGACTGCCATTTTTCAGCTCTAAATATACTTGCGGTAATATTCTGAGGATTAAAAACATATACGCCATTAAACAAATTGAAGAGAATAAACAACTTTTTTTTGAAAAGTCATTTCTCATAAAACCTGACATTTCATGGAAAGGTTTTTGCTAGAGAAATTCTGATTTAACAAATGGATTCAGCATAGTTAAATCTATTATGTACACTGATTTTTTTTTATATTGGCCGGGTGGATTTTGGTGCAGAGCAGTGTTAGAGGCCTTTCCCTGGAAGTGCACCCTCCGTTGTTTTATTTTCCACAATTTTTATTTCCTAACTTTATGTAGGCTACTTGACTCATGTATCTTAAACTTACTAGTTCATACAAGCTGATGACAAGCACTTAAAGTTGTGGATTTTTTTTTTACATTTTTTCATTCAATTTGCTATCTGGGGCTTTCATAGCTTCCCATATAAACTTATAGATGATTCAATTGAAAGATATGGATTACATTTTTTATTTTATATATGTTTGGCATTTTTGCAGCAGTCACACCTAAATAAGCAGTATGTAGTGCGTTCTTTGATTTTTGTAAGAGTTCATCTAAGCATATGCACTTTGATTTCCAAATATCTTCACGTTTAACATTTGTTAGTGGCAGATAAACCTTTCTACAATGGGGGTTCAGGGGATTCTAGCTGGATGAGTGGAACAATTTGGACTGTGGTCACTTTATTTCCCAGCATTAGCCATAATGGTGGCATTGATAATGGCTTAACTTATTAATATATGTAGCAAAAAAAGCCACTACTATAAGCCTGAAAAATTAAACAGTTGTTCAGAGTGACAGCTAAACAATGAGTTAGAAGCTACTGCATGAGTATCTTTGCTAATTTTGGGTTTAGAACAGCTTAGGAGCGAAGTATGAACATGAACATGTTATTTTGAAGGTTTATGTGTACAAGTCTCTATCAGGTAAGTAGATTTGCTATAAAAATTGTTACAAAGGCAATGCTGATGGAATCTTTTGAGAGTTTTTAAGGTAATTTACTGTATGTGTCACTGTCATACAGAAAGAAGAGACATAAATGTCATAAATCTTTAGCTTGGTTTTCTTATTTAGGTCAGGGTTCTTTAAACCACTTTCTGAAGAGTTTTCATTTCTGTGCTTTTGTATTTTTATTGTTTTTAGTTTTCTATTCCAATAACTAACACAGTACAACCCCCTAGTACTATTCCAATAACCGAACAACCATCCACACTAAATTAACAAGTGGTTCTCAGCATTGTGCAATTTAATTCCAAAATCTTGACAACGTTAGCTTTGCTTTCAGTCTGAAGTGAATATGTATGACTTCTCGATGTACAATTAAGCCAAGGTTTTTTTTTTAATTACTAACAATATTAACATTTGCAAGTCTTTGTTCTGTACACCAAAAATTTTTTTTTTATGTTGCTGTTTTCTAATTGAACTCCAGTTTAAAGTGCAGTCCAATTGTACCGTGTATTCTGAAGATAAGCATACAATGCAATAAGAGTGTGGGCTGGTTAAGTGTGTACACCGTGGAGGCATATGAACTTAAGATCCGGGCTTTTTTGGGGCTATATCTACTTTTCACGACAACATTTATATTATACAGCATGTTATACTCTAAACTTCTAATTATATGTAGATTATTGCAGATTATACCTACTTTGCACCTCTTTTATTTTGTCATATATATATGTATTAGAAAGGTGCTATATAGGTGCCTGACCCGACACAGACTCATATTGGAGGCACATATAAAAACAACAGAACTTTTTATTTTTCTTCACCTGTGGGGCACATCTTTCCCGTGGCACATCACAGTCCCCAGTACACCAAAATACACTCTTCTATGGCACCACCACTCCTCCTCCTTAATGCTTCGTCCTCCTCCTCCCGACTCTGGCCATTGAGTGGTGGTTGCCAGGCCCTTTTATAGTCCACCCGGAAGTGCTCCAGGTGGTTGATTGCTGAGTTCTGGCTCCACTTCTGGGTGTGGTGAATACGCTGCCCATACAGGCTCAGAAGTCCCAGCTGCAGCACCCCCTGGCAGCGCCTTGCGGGACCCAACAGGGCTGCATCCAATTCCCATGGAGCCCTGCGGGAAACCGAGGCACCTCTCCAACCCAGGTGGGCGGCCGTCTAGTGTCCAGTGGGAGGTATTGCACAGTCCAGGGCTGCTACCCCTGAATATACAGTGAAGGGGCGTCCTGGCCGGGCATGGACCCCAGCTGTCTGCTACAATATATATATATATACTAGCAAAATACCCGCGCTTCACAGTGGAGAAGTAGTGTGTTAAAGAAGTTATGAAAAAGAAAAGGAAAAATTTTAAAAATAACATAACCTGATTGTCAATGTAATTGTTTTGTTACTGTTATGAGTGTTGCTGTCATCAAGGATTTGATTATCATTATTTCTTTCAATCAGGTTCGTATTTGGAGGACGTGTTGTTTTGAAGTTACATTCTGTGTTTGTCAACCGTTGTAAAGATAACAGGTTTCATTCATCGAAGTGTTCACTACGCAAATTGCTACTCGTGAATGTAAGATGTTTAACCGGCATTCCCGGTATTAACATGTGCTAAACGTACCATGGTGTGACGTAAGGGGAGCTGACTGTAAAAAGGCAAGGAGGCGCATATTTTGAACGAAAAAGGAGGACAGCGAAGGAGCAGAGAAGTGAGAAGGAAAACTGTTTAAATAAAGAGCTAGGAAGGTGAATGGAAAGAAGCAGCCAGCGGTAAAGCAAGGAAGACTTCGTAATAAGGACGGATGGGCGCACGTAGAAAGTGTAACAATAAGATTGTTAAGCCTTATGATAATGTTCCCCCACAGAGGATTTAGAGAGACGTACTGAGAGAAGTATAATGTGAACCTCTCTACAGTTTCGTTTATTTTCGGGTTGTAATGTTCATCAAATTTACGTATCATCTGGTCCAGTGGCGGACTGTGCATTTCACACCTAGGCCTTCATTAGTGCTCCGTCTGAATCAACCCGCCCCTCAAAAACTAATTTATGGTTATAAAAACCATCGTAATATGCAGAAATACAGTATAAAGAGCTGCTGCATCGCAGATAGATAACTCCTGTAGCCACAATAAATGCCTTTATTGAATAGACAAACCAGGGGTGAACAAGTTCCTTTCTACTGCAGCTACAGCCACGGCACACATAAAAAACATCAATAATAACTCATAAACTTGCAATATTATTTAGGAAAATTGCAACATTTTACTCACCAAAAATTTTGATTATTTGCAAAAAAAATCCATCCTCCTCTCTTTCTTCAAAAACAGTTCAATTACTCTGTCGTACAGATTATCTGTGCGCTTCAGTTCCATCAAAAAGTCCCATTCTATCGCCATCGAAGCTAATGCTGAAAGTTGAACCTGCCCTGTCGTATTTCTGGCATAAGTTTTAATTCGCTTTAGGGCTGAAAATGTCCGCTCGACAGAAGGAGTGGACATGGGAATGGTCACTGCCAAATATACCAATGTGTACAGCTGCCCCATGCTCCCATTTAGATTTTTCTGATGAAGGAAGTCAAGGAGATCAGTGGGAGATTTTCCTGCAAAATCATCCATGGCATACATTACAGTCAGTTCCATTTTTAGCCGAGACAAATCAAAAACCGCTCCGTGGCTCTGTGTTAAACTGGAGAAGGCTGCATGCAGGAAATTTTTCTTGTTTTCCTGAAACTTCTGGGGGTCGAGGAGCGTGACAAACATCAGTTTTTTGTGGTCTTGAAATCTGGTCTGTGTCTGGCAAATAATATTGTCCAGAATCCTGCCATGGAGTTGGCGGTAGTGCGCGCGAGGATCTTGCGCTCGGAGCGCCTACAGTGCATTCAGTGGCCTCGTAGAGTTCCTCATATCGGCTTCTATCCAATCAATGGGTCTGAATACGGTGACGTTGCCGTACGCCTGCTAGAGGGCCATACTGACACCAACTCAAAATCTGATTGGTTGAAGCAACAGTTTAATCGACATTTATTCTGTGTTAGAGGGCCTGCAGAATGGATTGTGAAGGCCTCTCTGCCTGGCAACAAATAATGGCTGAAATGTGATTGGTTAAATGCTTTAATACGAAAATACATGTCTGGAAGCAGCACAACCATCGGAAAAGCTATGAAAGGAAGCAGACAGACTTATTTAATAAGTATTCATGGACAAAATATAATTAACATCAGTTTGTGATTCAGATATTTTTTTAGGCCAGCAGAGAAGTTTTGCAGGCCCTGACGTCCCACCACTCAAGCTCATGGTTAACTCATCAGGTCTTACATCACCGGTCAGCACCTGACATAATTCTTTGCCGCTCTCTCCAATAAGATAACAGAATAATCTGACCTTAGTGTTTTCCTCTGCCTCCGGCATTGCAAGTTCTGTGTATAATGTGAACTCGTCCTTCCATGTTCTCCATGACTTCGCCAGGTCTTTAGCATCGAAGCTTTATACCATGCGTCTTCTCATTAAACTTGTATCTCGTGAATATCTTGTGTGATCTTGCGATGTCCACGGCTTTATTTAATTTTAGCTCAGACCCGGCACTTAAAAGTTTCTCTCGCACTTTCGCTGAGGGAGGGTTTCCGCAGTAGCTGCACTTATGAATATGCTAAGCACAGTCCTTCACACGCGAATATTTACCTTATATGGGCAGGCACTCAATTACGTGGGAGGCGTGATGATGCGAGACGCAACTCCGCCTCACACGGCGACTGAGCTGCGGGCTATGGCTGTATACAGTATATGGACGAAAGTAGGTTCCAGTTATGACCGTTACGTGTAGAATTTCGAAATGAAACCTGCCTAACTTTTGTAAGTAAGCTGTAAGGAATGGGCCTGCCAAATTTCAGCCTTCCACCTACACGGGAAGTTGGAGAATTAGTGATGAGTGAGTCAGTGAGTGAGTGAGTCAGTCAGTCAGTGAGGGCTTTGCCTTTTATTAGTATAGAATACCTGGTAGGTAACCACCCATACAATCAGATTGAGACTCAGACTACAGATTCTATGAATATATATATACTGTATATTGTCGCAAACAGGGGGCGCTATCGCTCCCTTAAACCCCTGTCCAATACGCCAGACACCAGATAAAAGTCCAAAATATGACTTTATTCATAAGCCACAGTGCACAAAGCACCCTCTCCTCCACAATACTCATAAATATACTCAAAACAATCACAATAACTAATCCACCACTCCCAGACGCGTTGCCCTCCTACCACCCAGCTCAGCTCGCCGTCTGGGAGCTCCCACAATCCTTTTATAGTCCCTGACCCGGAAGTGTTCCAATCCCCAGTCCATGTGATCTTCTATCACTTCCGGGTCAGATCAAAAGTCCTTTTCTTCACCCCGGAAGCACGTCATTCCTCTTGTCCATGTGACTCGGACGTACTTCCGGGGCGTAGGGTAAATAAACACCGTTCCTCCCTGCAGCATCTCCTAGAGGCCCCCATGGTATCCAGCAGGGCCACAATACAACCTTCTCGCCCCTTCTCCAACGAACCTCTCAACCCTCCTCCTGTCCCAGGTATCCCCCCCACCCCCTTTCTGTGTCAATCATGCCCCCACTGTCAGTTCTCCGCATTGTACTCAGCCCTTCCTCATTTGGATCCAACAGTCACTCCAAAAGGCCTTCAACCTAGCTGGGGCCCTACAGTATATATATAGTATATATACTATATATCCATATATATATTCATATATATACTGTATTTATAGGGTGGTCCAGATCTAATTATGCAATTGTCATTACGCTATAACTTATTAAGTTTATTACATAGAAAATCACCCGAAAAATCACGGACCATTGAGAAGTGTGCAAACTGATGACATGAAGAATCGTCTTTACGCCGAACTGGAATTGTCCCCACATAAATCAAAGTCATCCAGACGATCTAGATCTGCATAATTAGATCTGGACCACCCTGTACATATACATGAATAGTATATATATATATATATATACTATTTTGAATACTATTCTGATTTTTCTCCTTTGGAATCATTTTAAGATCAAACACCAGCTGTCTGAATGAAGAATTTTGTATTCAAAACATGTGAGCTTTAATGTAATGTATTTTTTGAAAAAGAGAATTGCATCTGAGCCAGATGTTTAGCAGATTGGCAGGTTTTAACAAGCTAGCTATCAAATACCTTGGGCTGCCTACATTCAATACAATACCTACTTTAGAGTTGTCTGGGAAATTTGGCATTAGGTTTTCTAGTCTGTTCCGAATTAAGTCATCAGCTGGTAGTATGCCAAACCAACAAAATAATTACAATTAAAATAATGAGAGTTTGATAAAAAGTAATATTTTCTTTTTATATTACCAAAATATCATTACATACAGAGTCACTCAATAATTAAAGACACAAATTAAAACTAGAGACTTGCAAACAAGTTTGAACGGATGTTATGCTGTTTATTTTAACACTGACGTGTATATATATTTTGTTGGAGTTAGTGTAGGGCTGCGTTTATGTGCATCTGCAAATGAAATACAGTTAAAGGTTATCTCCGCGCTGAAGAGGAAACAAAGTTAAAGAAATAATGTTTCGCTCTATGGCCTTCATCAGGTGTGCCCTGATGTGGGGCAATTGTAGTCTCTCTCGTCTGCCTTTCTGCATCTTACCATTTCTTACATGGTTTCTTATCTAACATGTTCTTTATGCTGATATTTTTAAGGCACATTTTTTTCTCTTTTTTAGATAAACATTCTATACATTCTAATTGAATTTTAAATACCCCTGCTGTAAAAAGTACTTAATGGTGAAAAATGTTTATTTTATACAGTGGACAGCACAATGATAACTATTAGAAAACATTCTGTGAAGTATTTTATAGGGGCAACACAGTGACACAAGTTTTAGATCTGCTGCATCGCTCACCAAGAGTCCTGGGTTTGAATCTTACAGTTAGTTTTTATCCATATGGATTTTGCATGTTCTTTCTGCAGCTGCAAGTGTTTTCCTTCAGGTCCGACCTCCCACATTCCCAAAACATGTGAATTGTAAGTTAATTGTTTCATCCAAATTGGCCCTCTGAGAGTGTGAGTATGGGTTGCCCAGAGATGGACTTTTGACCTGGCCAGGGCTGTTCCTGCCTTGTGCCTAGAGCTATCAGGATGGGCTGTAGCTCCTTGTGGCCATGAAGTGGATTTAGCAAGTCTGGGAATGAGATAACATTAAATTTTATTATGAGTCTATCCATAGTAAACTCTGTCTTAACGCAATTCTCAGGACACTTGAAGGTTAAGGTGCTTGTGCAAAGCTACCTTGTTTAAACATACAAAGTATTTAATGTTATTAAAATCTCAACAAACAGAGTCTTTGAAAGAAAATCATTGACAGTGGAATAAAGTCAACATGAAAATAAATTAAATCATTGGACAAGGATATTGAAGAGCCGGAAGAATAAAGACAGAGTGTATTCAGGAATGACAGATTAAGTATCCAACAGAGAAGAATATCATAATCTTGGCCTGCTGCTTTTATTCATATTGGTCCAATATGCTGGCCTACTTCACAAAGAGCAGTCTATTATTCTCTAAAAAGCAAAAGCCACTACTGCAATCTTTGAAATGTTGCTAGTACATACTTTGCTTTTAAGGCAAAGATTAAATGTGTAACTGCCAATTACTTCAGAGCACTGAAAGCTTGTCTCTTTCTTCTGAAAATATGTGTTCTATTTTTCCAGCAAGTCTGGCTTTTGCACTCAGCTTTATGTCCAACCAATTAGGTATATGACATAAAGATGCATAGTCAATTAACATTTATATGGCAATGTTCACATGAATTGGTGTCAAAAAGAAAAATATTTTGTAAATACAATCACTAAATGTATTTATTATTATATTATTAAATGCTGTGACCTGTAAGGGCATCTCAGACCCCAAACACCACACAGAAATGCACCATACACAAGTCCCAAATCGAAAATTAGTCTTTTATTTGCCACAGTACCTTTTTTTACAATGCAGCAAGTACAATAATGTCTTCATTCCTTCCTTCCTTCCTCACTTTTCCTCAACAAGCTCCACCTCAGGTGAACTTCGTCTTTCTGTGTTCACGACTCTGATTCATCTGGCTGAGGCAAGAAGACTGCTTTTAAGGTCATACCTCTGGCATGTCTGAGGTGTGTTTCAGAGATATCTGTGGGGCAGGCACAGCAGCACAGAACCCCAACAGGGCTGCATGTTAAGACTTTGTACTGGGGGAAAGTACATCAGTCAGTCAGTCATTTTCCAACCCACTATATCCTAACACAGGGTCACGGGGGTCTGCTGGATCCAATTCCAGACAACACAGGGCGTAAGGCAGGAACAAATCCCGGGCAGGGTGCCAGCCCACCGCAAACTGGGGGAAAGTACGTCCCTGAAATGTAGTCTCCCATCATACATCTAATATCCTGGGGACACCGATCCTTCCAGCTGGGATACCCATCTGCCCAGGCTGTCAATCCATTATGATAGCTTCTCAGCTAGGGAAGGAAACATCATCAGTTACAGCAAAACCATCCACACTTTCCATCACAGTGCTTGTGTGGCATGTTTCATGGAATCTCTGTCAAATAGTACAATATAAAAAATCTAAGACATTGAAAGCTTTTCTGAAATTCCATTACATGGTTGTGGAGGGTTGATCTTACTCTAGAGATATTAAGCAAAAGGCAGAAACCAAAACTAAATGGAATGTCAGACTCTATTATCCAATCCACTTAATCCAGGTAAGAATCACAAGGGCAAAATGCACGACTCTAGCCTTGCCTTGGTGTTATTCCATCACAGGAAACATTCATGCTGACATCCAAACTCACATTAATATGGAACCAGCTGAGTTTTATTTAGATTTAGGTTAGATTCATTTATACTAGGTCACCCAAACTCATAAATCATCAGAATATATCTCAAGAATATCAGAATACCCATAGAAAAAAACATGGGGACAATGTGCAAACTCCACAGAAAATGTACCTGTGCCAGGCATTTGAACTAAGGAAGCAGCAACTGTGTGACAGTAGCACTAACTACTCTGCCACCGGGTTACACATATTCTAACATACTGGGCCAATGCTTTGTCGTCACAAATTAACACACTTATCTTTCAATTGTTGGGGGGAACCAGGATATCCAGACAAAGGCCTTTGCAGACATGGTAGGTGAACACATAAACTCCACATACACGGTGACTGACTGGCTGTTATTCAAGCCTGGGCTTTTGATGCTTTGAGGCAGCCAATGAAAATAGCTTCTCAAAGTTTTAGTGCTTACAGTATTTAATTTTACTTTCTATTTTAAGTTTTTTGCCTTCTCCTACCTCTTCACACTGATTGAAATTCAGAAATTCATGTCCTTAGTCCTGGAGAAGCACAGGTGCTTGTAGCTTTCACAGTAACAACATAATGTCCTTCCTAATTACATTACATATTAATATGTTTCTGTGCTTTTTATTTGAATTCTGAATGATGCAAACACTCTGCAACCATATTCAATAAGCACACAGTTCTAATGAGCATACAAAAGCTAAACTAAAAATGGATTTTGCAAAATATAAATTTACTGTCTGGCTAATTTACTAGCAGTCGTACATTTCCTGTATTTTATCTCTGCCCTGCTTTGAAAAATGGGAACTTAGGGAAATATAATAATAAAATATGGGATCACACTCCTGAAGAGTAACACAAAGTGTTCAATTAAACATGAAATTAGCCTTTAATAAAAATGCAGTGAAGACCTCCTGCTGCTGTAGCTAATTTTGGAATAGCAAAAAGATTGCTCTGGAAAAACTCTTGAGAAGATTTTGTGATGTGAATTTTTATACCAAAGCACAGTCTTAGAATTAAAAATATGCAATATTGAAAAGTGTCTTCTGTTCTTAACAGAATCAACGCGTAAAATGAATTTCATTGCATTTTCAGTGCCCTTTACACCTGAGTGTTACACTCCTTTATGGGTATTATACTGCCATGGTGAGACAGAGGCAGTTTATAAGATAAAGAGACAAGATGATTAAACATATAAATTCATCCATCCATCCATTTTCCAACCCACTATAGCCTAACTACAGGGTCACGGGGGTCTGCTGGAGCCAATCCCAGCCAACACAGGGCGCAAGGCAGGAAACAAACCCCGGGCAGAGCGCCTGCCCACCGCAGGGCACACACACACACACCAAGCACACACTAGGGACAATTTAGGATTGCCAATGCACCTAACCAGCATGTCTTTGGACTGTGGGAGGAAACCGGAGTACCTGGAGGAAACCCACACAGACACGGGGAGAACATGCAAACTCCATGCAGGGAGGACCCGGGAAGCGTACCCAGGTCTCCTAACTGTGAGGCAGCAGCGCTACCCACTGCGCCACCGTGCTGCCCCAACATATAAATTAATCCAGCTAAATTATTAACCAAAAATCATTCCTATCTTTTGTTTAGTTCAATAATAATAGAAGTCAAAAATCATAGTCGGAAAACTGGAGCAAAAAAAGGTCTAAACAGGAATTCACAGTCAAAGAAACAAATGCACCTAAGCTAAGGTTCTTTATGCAGTCACATGCTGCACACTCCCAGTCATCATTGGGTGGCAACACTGTTGCAACCATTAACAAAAATACATCAAAATGATGGCACTCATAGCAAAAAATGATGCCATCGTGGTAAGATGTGAAATGGTTTCAGCCTTGAATAAAACATGAAATCAAAGTTAGATATGAGTTCTCTAGTGTATATAAAAAACACAAATAGAATATACACCATAAAAGATTCAAATAGGTGTCAGTTGGAAAGAAACAAGATGGTAAAAGGTACACATTATTTTAAATGGAAAGTGTCTCTGAAAAGTGAAAATGGATGGATTTTTCACAAAGATTATATCGACAAAGCTTCAAAGCAGTAATAATGATGTTAAAGGAAAATCTCTTTATACCTGAGGATTAGTGAAAGCAGAAAATAAGAGAAGTGATTCATTTTCTCGTTTTCATAGAAACTAATTTTGTACATGTTATAACCATCTATAATGAAAATGAACAATTAGATATTACCTGGGAGAATCTGAAAGGCTTACTATTAAGCGTGCAAAGAGAGACTAACATAGGTTGACAAATACAGTACACAGCATAAATTATTATTTTTTCCATATACCAATGTTGAATCAATCAAAAATAGTGCAGACATTGTTTCCGTCTTATCATCAAAGAGCCCAGATTATGAGAGCATTCTGTCAGCTAAGAAGCCAAATCAAACACTAAATGAAACAAGGGAATGTCAGTTTGAAAATGCTGAAAGTGTGAGGCAGCTAGCTGGATCGGTCAAATGCTCAAAGAAGTTACTTCAGCACTTGAACAAAAAGCCACTTGCCAATGTCAGCTCTGGTAGTCACAGGGTGCCAGTCAGACATTTGTAGAAGAAGCCACAGCTAAGGCACAAGTAGCTGCTTACCAAAGGTGGATTTGTAATTAAAAACTGAAGAAATGTATTTACATAGTTTCATCATTTCTGATGAGTATCAATTGCATTAACAGAACTTATTTTCCAACTTGAAAGAAAATTTCAGGCAGAGAGCAATAAAATATTACAGTACAGCAAAAATGTAAGGGTGGGATATAATCATCATGGGTGTAGGGGTGGAAAACATTATATCATTTTACAGTGCACGCTCACACATCATTTATGTTTTAGACAGACTTAGAATTACATACTGAAAGAGAAGAAGATTAAAGAAATGACAGTAAAAAATGCTAACAAAACAACAACAACAACATTTATTTATATAGCACATTTTCATACAAAAAGTAGCTCAAAGTGCTTTACATAATGAAGAATAGAAAAATAAAAGACACAGTAAGGAAATAAAATAAGTCAACATTAATTAACATAGAATAAGAGTAAGGTCCAATGGCCAGGGTGGACAGAAAAAACAAAAAAAAAACTCCAGACGGCTGAAGAAAAAAAATAAAATATGTAGGGATTCCAGACCATTAGACTGCCCAGTCCCCTCTGGGCATTCTACCTAACATAAATGAAACAGTCCTCTTTGGATTTAGGGTTCTCACGGAAGGACTTGATGATGATGGTCACGTAGACTTCTGACTTTTAATCCATCCATCATTGTTGGAGCATCATGATGCTTTGAGTAGGTGGTGGTGGCGCAGGCCACCACCACAAAGAAACCGGAAAAAGAAACAGAAGAGAGTAGGGGTCAGTACGGATTTTAGAGCCGTTATTTTTCTCACCTATTGTTTATAGATTTTGGATATAATTTCTTCTTGCTTATGAAACTTTAACTAAGTACACAAATATAAAGTAAGGTATAAACTGTCTGTAGGCAATAATTAATGTCAACTCTTTCTGGGAGGCAAGTGGGTGATTTGATTAATGGTCCGAGTCACTGTCATTTCAGTGTAACTGTGTGTTTTATTTTTCCAGCATCTCCTGTGTTTGAACTCAACTTTCTTTTAACAGTTTATCCAAATAATCTGATGACACCATGCTTCATGTTTATACCAATACACACTGAAATTTGTAGTCATTAAAATATCTCTCTATTATAAAAAAAAATCTTGGGAGGGAGACGAGACGTGATATTCTCGGAAGACACTTTGATGTCACGCGTGACAAGGCAGTGAGACAAAAGGACAGCTGCTGTACAGGTTTGTAAATGATCGACGCGCAACGCGACAAACAGAACATGCAGCTCGCCAGTGGCAGCAGCAGCAAGACAGCAGATGATCTGACCACATCTCCTTAGCGTGCGTTCAGCCCCCCCCCCATAACGTGAGCAGCGTTATACGCCCCGCAAGAAAGAGTTTAACCATGCCCGGGGCCAGTAATAAAGGACTAAGAGTAGATGACAAAGTAGAACGTCGTAAAGAATTAAAAAATGTTGCCGTGGTACACATGCACAGCAGGACAGAGATAATGGAAGTACAAAAATTCCAAAGTCTCAAAAAAAAGATAGGAAAGATCACATTAGCGCAAACAAACGGAAATTATTACTCAGTGAAATAACGGAACAGCGAAAAGAGATTGAATATATTGTTCGGATTTAAACTTTAAGTCAGAGACTTGTAGATCGTCTAATTCATGTTGCCAGTGAGAATTAAAAGATTCCAAAAACGTTGTTGCGGTATGAAGTCCCGTGAGACTGAGACTTTTAACATGAGATTCTTTCAAGACACAACCTACTTACAACTATTTTCAAACAAGACCACGGTCATCAAACCTCAGTCGTGTGAATGCTTTTGTCAGACACACTTCCTGCTCTCTTAGCTCTTATAAATTTTATTAGGACAATAATTTTATACATTCTAGATGACACGTCAATGACTAAGCGAAAAAGAAAGAGCATGGACAAACATTCAAAAAAGTAATTTTATTTATTAGAGAGAAACAAACAATATTCACTCACAGCCAGTTATAAGTTGCGTTGTCACGATGTAAGTCCAAACACGGAATCAAAATTCAATGCGATTCTGAAGGAAAGTTAATTTCAAATATTGTTTTTACAAAATGTTAAAGTAAAAGTGAAAATAATGCATATGTAACAATTCCCATGAAAATAACAATCTCTTTAAATTGTATATCCGGTAAACCAAACCCGTTGGTGGGCGAGTGAAGTGACCATGGGGCAGAGCCCCCTAGCATATATATAAAGATATGAGAAAATCAACTGAATTAAGGCCTGTGGGACTCCACTATTGTATATTTCCACCAACCTGAACTGTTTAGATGGGAATCTGTCATCTCATTTCCCTTACTGTTTGTCTCCTGTAACATTTCCCCAAAAGCACACTATTACATTTCCGCCACCTAAAGATTCCTTTTTGTCTACACTGATTTCTGGGTGAAATTGTCTTCTCATCTTTTAAAGTACTCTTTGAATTCGATCCTTTCTGGAATTTTTGCCAGTCCTTTGTCTAGTCGCTGTTATTTTATGCTCGGGTATATAACTTCTTTCCAAGTTGGTCAAAGGAGAAATTATCATATGTTTAGACAAATGCAAAACTTTATAATCTTTAAAGAAATGTAATGATGGAGAATGTATACAATATTTCCACTCAATATCTTAAATTAATTTTCAGGTACATAATATGAACTATAATTTGAAAAATGACCAAGATAACTTTTAACAGCCCATAAATCATTTCAATCAGTTTGTTGTTATAAAGATGATACTTCAAAACAGCATACCAGAATGAATTTTAATAGTGAAAGAATTTAAAGAAGCAAACAATGGCATGATAATGGGTAAGGATCTTGAACGTTGTGTAAAGCCCCCTAAGAACAAGCTGTTCATGTGGAACAGGAAAGAAAGCCAAGCTTTAGGACCGTCATTTACTTTCCTATAGAAAATTGATATTAATTTGTGATTTCCATTAAATGGACTGATGAAGCTACCTGCAGGATACAGTGCACCCATAATTTTTGAATTACTGTCCCCGAGAAGGGTTGCAGTGCACAGTAGGGTTTTAACTAGTAGCCTCTGGGAATTCCAGATTATACAGTATCATCCAAGCTGCTGCATGGTGACAGAGAATCCAAAGAATCAGAGTCTAATGTCAGTATTGGCTGTTTTTTCCTTAATTTGTCGTCATCTTTATATATAATACGCTACCGTGACTGTTCGTTTGCCTGTCCAGGATTTTAGATCACCTGTAGCTCACAAACCATTTGACCTATTGACCTGAAATCTGGTACACATATACTACGCGACGTCTACTATTCATTTTCGGGGTGATGATTGACCTCCAAAGTTATTCCTCTTTTTATTTTTATTTTATTGTAGAATCAGCTCTCAGCAGCTGCCAGCAGGGCGGCTGTGCAGCACATGTGTACAGGTGCCATTCTCATCCCTACCACCTTTGCCATCATTTCCCTACCTCTTCATATCTTAAATAATTCTTGAAGCAGATTGAAAGTGCCAGTTTAAGTGAAAAATTAAGGAGAACGTACTAAGTAATTGCAACACATACACTGACTTAATCAGTTTTAACATAAAAAGTTGGCGACGAAAGAAGAGAAGGAGCAGGCCGCTAGGGTGCAGAAAAGAAGAGCTGCTCAGGAAGCAGCAAGCGCATCAACCTCTGAGCAAATAAATGCTAAACATACAACAAAAGAGTATAAAAACTGTGAATGCTCAAATCAAGTGTATTCACTGCACGTTATTGCGCAGTACGCCGTTACTGGTTACATATAATGCCAATAGTTTAAACTTTCTGTAGTATCTCCTTTTGTCTCATTAATCCATACTAAGTAGCTTGTGAAAACAGCATCCCTGGGTCAATGACCTGACAACTGAGGTCAGGCTTTTCATGATTGAGAGAGAACAAAATCCCAGTTCAGATTATTGTCATTAATCTCCAATACCTTATGCTGTATATCCATTGAAAGCTTTTTGGTGTTTATGACAGATATTCAGTGATTAATATAGAATATATACATTTCAACAGAGGTAAATGTTTTTGTATATGATGCATCACTTTTCTAACATTAGTTAGAAAAGTCTAAAATTAGTTCTAGACATTTTTCTAACATTAGTTGTACTTTTTAGCCTTTAAATATTTCAAATTATGAACCAATGGTTCATATTTCCAATCTCTTTTGTAAATTATATAATGTATGATCTGTTAGCAAACTAACTTCTTTTATTCATCCTCACCTCTTTTCTAGTTGAAAATCTGTGATTTTTGCGAGCTCTTCTGATTTATAAATGATTCACCTCTTGCAGAAAGCAACTGTTGGGAACAAGAAGACTTTCCCAGGATCAACGACTGTGGTAATTTAATTCGGAAGAGACTGACCAAAGCAGAGACTGAAATCCAGTTCCTAAAATCTCAACTGGCCCAAGAGCGCACACTGTGGGAAGGCAGATTTCATGATCTGAGGAGAAAGCAGCAAATTTTGAGAAAGCAGGTACACCATAGGCTGCTAAGCATTTTTCATATAATATACTTTGGATGAAGTCTATTAAACTGAATCATTAGTGGAATGTGAAAAAAAACATCAAATGTAAATTATTTTTGATGACCTGTTTTTAAAATTATAAATAATTGTACCAGACTTTATCATCATAAATGAATCAACTGCCTTTTAGTTCATTATGCTTCTGTGAATATGTTTATACTGCATCTCTTCACATCTTCCAGTTTTTACACATAGAAATTCTCCTTTGCAGATTCTGGTATTCTGATTAATAGCTGTTTGTCTGTCATCTGGTCTATCTCATGGTTCTGTTTCAGTATTATAACACCATTTCTTTCACCACTCAAAGATCAGTGCTATTCTTAAAGCTTCACATTTATGTGATTACATTGGTGTGCTTTTATTGCTGTGACTGAATCGTCCAATAACTAAATAGTGCATTGGGGTAAAGAGGCAATTGTGAGTGGTGGTCATGGAGAGGCTGGTTCAAAATAATAATGAAATGTAATGAACGACAATCATTTATTAATTATAAATCTAATTAAATGTATAAAGCCCAAGCAGAGACTAAACTTACAACATACAAAAAGCGGCCCAAAGAGAAGACAGACAAGAGCAGCCCCATAGTGAAACATTTCCACCCTCTATCACAAACAAGCCTCAACCAGTTTTCATGGAGAATACACTGAACCCAAAGCCGAGTTCACCTTCATTACAGTGTAGTGAACAAAAGTCAGCCAACCAAGGGTGTGGCAATTAAACATAAATGAGTCTGAATCAGACTGTGTATGGCTTGAACACGAGTTGTTGTTTGCACAGTTTTTTTTTTTTATTTTAATTCTTACAGTGACACATAATTCTTTTAAAATTTAACAGTGTGTAAATTAATGTTTTGCTGGGTTTTTTTTTCAACTTCTGTGCAGATCCAGTGTCATGAAATTGTTAATATTATACCTGCAAAGGTAGTGCTAATGTGATTTTAATAGTGTTTTCATCACTTAGTAGTCTGCCTGTACACTTTGCATGATCTCTGAAAACAGGAACCTGCTGAAGTCATTTTCATGTATGATAACTTTAATAAACTCTGAAAAGTACAGACCACCTGTTTGAAATGCCACAGGCACACAGCCTTTCTAGCCAGAATTCAGTTTAGAATAAAAGTACAAAAGCACTCCAATACTGGGGTGACCAACTCTGATGCTGGAGGGCTGCAGTCGCTGCAGGTTTTCATTCAAACCATTTTCTCATTTAGTGACCAGTTTTTGCTGCTATTTAACTTATTTTGCCTTCATTTTAATTGATTTGATATTTAATACTCCAATTCCTTATTTGTTTCTTTTTTCCCTAATTAGCAGCCATATCTCAATAATGAGATACAAAACAAGTCATCACATGACCTGCTAACCTGTGCCCTTCATACAATATTTGAAAATAAAGAACGGTGAAGATCTCAATAATGTTGATCTATTTATATCCACAAAACATATTGATGGTGCTCTTAGAAAAAAGAAAATCAACAGTATTGGAAAATTCTGCTGTGGAAGAATAGTAGCACCAATAGTAGCCTCAGAATTAAATAATAAGTTCAATTAACAACAAGAATCAGCTTCTAATTGAGAAATTTGTTGGAGTGAGGAATCAAACCATTAGGCACATCCAAATCTGTTCCTTGGAGAGATGCAGTCAGAGAGAGTGATGGAACGGCCCTTATGAGTGATGCTGCATTTGTGAACCACTGGTCTGGCTACTTTGAACAGCTGTTTAAAGCCAATCCTCCGGCTAGGACGTTGGACATCTCTCAGTCCATGGTTCTTGAGGCTGATCCTCCAATTAGCTCCAAATCACCAGTCTAACTGAGATTTCACAGGTGGTGAGCCAGCAGAAGGTAGGGATGGATGCTGGGATATGTGGCATCTGGGGGTGAACTTCTTCAGGCTGGTGGTAAGGCTGTTCTCCTTGCATTACAAGCAATCTTTGCTTTTATTTGGGAGACGGGCATCACTGACTGAAAAACGGGACTGACATCTATATTTGGAAACGGAAGGGTGATCGCATGGATTGCAGAAACCACTAGGGATAGCACTGCTCTCAATGCCGGGTAAGTTCCTCGCTAGGGTCATCCTCAGTAGGATCCGTGGACACTTGCTCACCTACCAGTGACCAGAGCAGCCTGGTTTTATGCCTAAGAAGTCTACCATCGACTGCATCCTGGCACTGAGGGTTCTCATAGAGAGCAAACGTGAATATCAGCAGGGTTTCTTTGCAGCCTTTGTTGATTTTTGTGAAGCGTTCAACTCAGTTTGATCGAGTTGCCCTGTGGTACATCCTGAGACTTTGCCAGATCCCCCCGAAGTTGCTGGATGTCATGGCCGGGCTGTACACTGGTACTGTTAGTGCTGTGAAGAGTGAATGCAGAACCTCTGCATTCTTCCCAGTTCATTCTGGGGTTCATCAGAGGTGTGTTCTTGCTCCTACCCTGTTCAAAGCTTGCATGGACTGGGTGTTGGGCAGGGTTGTGGGGTCCAGCAGCTGTGGGGCATCTGATGGTGAAGAAAGATTCACTGATCTTGACTTTGCTGATGATGCTGTGATCTTCTCTGAGTCAATGGAGGCTTTGACTGGGGCTCTCGAGAGACTGAGCGAGGAGTCTGTGTCTGGGCTTGCGAGTGTCCTGAATAAAAACCAAGATCCAGGCGTTTAATTACCTCTTTGGCACAGCCATCAGCAGTGTGTCTGTTTGCGGAGAGAGTGTTGACCTTGTCAAGAGGTTTACTTACCTCAGCAGAGAGATTCATGTCTCTGCTGACTCTTCCTATGACGTCAGTAGACAGTTTGGGAGAGCATGGGGGGGGGTCATCAGGTCAGTGGAAAGGTATGTGTGGCTTTCCTGATATCTTTGCAAAAGGATGAAGATCCAAGTCTTTAGAGTCCTGGTGCTTCTTTTTTTGCTATGTAGTTGCGAGACATGGACGCTATCCAGTGACCTGAGATAAAGACTGGATTCCTTCGGTACTGTGTCTATTCAGAGAATCCTTGGGTACCGCTGGTTTGATTTTGTGTTGAACGAGCAATTGCTCACGGACTCTTGAATGAGGCACATTACCTGCATTGTGAGACAGTGTCAGTTACAGCACTATGGCCACGTGGCGCTTTTCC
This sequence comes from Polypterus bichir lapradei, assembly GCA_026402145.1. Taxonomy (NCBI): domain Eukaryota; kingdom Metazoa; phylum Chordata; class Cladistia; order Polypteriformes; family Polypteridae; genus Polypterus; species Polypterus bichir. The sequence continues at coordinate 15,963,381 of JANRMT010062849.1, forward strand.
CCGAGGGTGATCAGTCTCGCAGGATCTTCAACACACTGTACCAGTGCATGCTGTTCAACCTGGTCTGACTTGGCCTAAAATCATTTGTAATTTGTGGTCACAACTTAGATAATCTTTTGGCTCACATCTCATTTATGTTTGATTTTTGATTTTTATTTGATTTTATATACTTTATTACTGTAATTCCTGAGAGAAATTAAAGAAAAAAGAAGCAATTCAGAGGACTGAGTCTTAAAAACCAAAGGGAATGAACGAAAAAGAAGGCAGTTAAACACAGAAATTGATCACTGACTAAGAAAGTGGCAGGAAAGAAAACCTGCAGCCACTGCGGCCCACTAGGACTGGAGTTGGACACCTCTGCTCTGATACTTAGGGTCTTCCTGAATTACACTAATAATTCACAGGAATACTAATAAATATTGTTTTTGTTCTACTTTAGGCTAGATTATGTAGACTTTATTATCACAGAGGTACATTTTTCTTTTTTTTTTGAAGCAGCAGGAAAGTACAAACACGTAAGACATTATTACAAGTATACAAAAAATAAGCCAAAACTCAACAACTGACAAGAGTACACATATTCAAAATTGGTACAAAGATCAATTGTTACCTTTAACAGTAATAATTTTTCTAAAGGAGAAATGCATTCATATCCTGAGTGATGAGAATATTATCAGCATTCACAAATTCTTATCACCCTTACAGATCAGACCAGAATCCTTCACTAAAAGATTGGTTAATCATCTACCGAAAGAAGAAGCAGATGGTATAATTGACAAAAGATGTACCCTGAATACAACTTCAAACAATTCGGCAGAAATAGAAAAATGTCAGGATGTGAGGTCAGAGGAGCAAAATGAGAGTAAGAATTTCTACAATATTTACTTCAATAAACGTATCTTGTCAAAATAATGAATAATTTTTGGTAAAAGCACATTACTATCTATATTAAATGAAATAACTACTTGTAACAAAGTTAGCCTAAATTGTATACCTTTTTGCCAACACCAAGACCAAAGTATTGGTCAGCAATGTTGGATCATTACTAAAATACATTTTTGTTTTATTTGGAAGAGCAAACATTTTATCATTTATTTTTGAAGCAAAATCAATAAAGGCAAAATGGCATTTGGATGTTTAGTTCTACTTTTCATTTTCAGAAAAGGTTACAAGCACTTCTGAAAATAATTTATTTCAGGCAAGAAGAATTTTTCTGACACAGACTTGCAGCAGGAAATGGTGTCTGAGAAAAATGAGCACCGCAGTAGCCTGATCTGTTCCACTGCTTCACAATGTGATCTCCTGGAGGGTCACGTCACTCCTAGAAGTTCAGGCTCCAGAACTTGTTCTTCACTGTCATCACCAGCCTGGTTTGTTTTATTAATATTTAGCTAAGAGACAACATAAACAGAGCTTAAGACCAATGTAAATCTTATAGAAAATGAACAATCTATTAATTCTCACAAGGTTCACAACTGTATTTTACTAGTAAACTTTTTTGCCACTAGATGGTGCAATGTGGCTGTTGAGAACTACTGTAGGTTTCCTGAGGGTGCTTCACAGGTACTTTTGTTTGTAATTTAGTACTAGGGTGTTGTACCGTGTTAGCTATTATGTATGTAGAAACACGTCAAGCAAAATGACACCTTTTATTGGCTAACTAAAAAGATTCCAACATGCAAGCTTTCAACTAAGGCCCCTTCCTCAGGCAAGATGTAATCAAATTTGGAATCTTTTTAGTTTATCCAATAAAAGGTGTCATTTTGCTTTGTACTTTAGAAAAGCATTTCCTTCTAGGCTTCTAGGCATTTCCTTCTAGTTGACTTTGGGTCAGCTACTCTTGTTTGTAAATTGTTGATGTACAAGTGTAACTTATCAGATGAGGTCCTGCCTAGAAACTATTGCATCTGATATAAGCTACTTCTCTCACACAATGGAAAGTGTGATAAAGCAGATACAAAAAAAATGTTGTTTATGCTGTGTTTTACAGGAGTTCCTTTTATAAGAAATGGCTCATTAAAATAATTTGCTTTGTAATGAGCTAAAAGACTGCATTACTTATAGTACTTTTTCACTATTGGCTCAAATCCTTTGGCGCTGTAGTTAATAGACACAGTTCCTTCTGTGTACAGTAATAATTACAGCAAAGGAATACTATGTTACTGTATATATTATGGTGGGCCTAACAAGCAACATTCTCACTGGAGCCAAGAGGAGATGGTGTCATAATAATCTCTATATTAAGTAGACATAGGCACCAACGTTAGCTCAATAAAACTAATAAAAAAGACAGATAAACTTAAACAGTAAATTTGGTTGATATTAATCAGCAATATTAGAAAATAACATATAATTTCTTGATATGAAAATGTCTTTTTTACAATAAGCATGTAAGTTACACACATTATATACTAATAATGTCCAAAAAGTCCAGGATTGTGAAGTGAGACACTGAATAAAAGTTATAATAATTTTGTCCCAAGTTATTATTAACTTTCACAGTTTATTCTTTTGCTCAAGAATGTTAGTTTGTTGAGTGCTCATCATGCACATCCAGATACTGTAAATGTGGATCAATTGTACTTGTCCTTAGCCAAGATTTCACATTTCTCATTGTGCTAAATGACTTTTCCACTTAACAACATAATCAATGTACAAGCTGCACAATGTTGCTGTATGGTGTGTTTAACAGAAAACATAAACATGCACTCCTGGGCAGAATTTATCTGAATGTTGGAAACTGGTTTCTTATCAGAGATAATCCAGTAAGCAGCAGTATTTTACTCATAATTGGTATTTTCAGGTTTCTAATTTCAGCTACGTAATAGTGAAACAGGATAAACTTTAAATATCAATTAAAAAAGAAAATGTAATTCTGGCCAAGCAGAAGGTAGGCACACTCCAATGTCAGACTTGGCGCTGTATCTGATCATGTTCAGCTCTGACAGGAGAGTGTTCCCCGCATGGGGAGAAAAGCACGTGGCTGTGATATCTCTAGTAATCAGCAGCTACACTCACTAAAGCACATGCAGCTCTGATCTCTCTCTCTCGAAATTATAGGAAAAAACCCAAATTAAATCCGTTAAGTAGTTCTCTTGTGAAAAGCGGACAGACATACATACTGTACATCTTATATATAAACGACTTCGCATGGAAGTGTGTGTGTCTTTCCGGCCCGGAAGTGAGAGATGGAGTCAAGGTAAGGGCTCCGCCTCCAAGGAAACAGAAAACTCGCTTAGCTGCTAATAATACAAGCGAGGCCAGCACGTCAGCAAAACAAAACCTCAGAAGAAAGACATTGGCAACATGGTATCCCTTTTACTTAACCTCCTGCCGCTAATACACAAGAAAGGCGAGCATATCGGCAAAACGAATCCTTCTAGAAGAGAGATGCCCAGGGTAGTTCTTTTCAATTACCTGACATCTCTACATTTCAATTTTTTTCTGACGATTTCAATAGTTTCTAGGACACAGCACAGGCTTACACAGCTAATATATATATATATATATATATTTATATAT